>CM076583.1:1022825489-1023305890 GCA_034641835.2 Pinus albicaulis | reverse complement strand
AGAACAGGAGGACTAGATCCTGTAACTCTAAAGATTGGTTCTGATGTTGCCTTGTCTTTTGATTTTCCAAACTATCAAAACACGGGACACCAACGCATGGCGGGGTAGTTTATCTCATGTCCTTGTAGACTTACGCTCATGAAAGAAATGTGTCGCTCGTTGTTCAGGTCATCCTTTTGCATGAGTACATCAGAAATAGACATGTCATAAGCTAAGTTGTAGAGAAAAAAATCCTTATTGAAATATGGATTGTACAATGTGGGTGCTTGTGTGATATCTTGTTTGATACGAGAAAACACATCATTTTCCCTCTTATCCCATTTGTAAATAGTGTCCTTCTTTACCATATCATGTATTGGTTTCACAATCTAAGCATAGTCAAAGATGAACATATGGAGGAAGTTTATATTCACCAGGAAGGACTACATGGCCTTCTTGTTCATTGGGAAGGGAACATGCATGATTTTTCTGACCCTTTTTGGGTTTGTCTTAATCCCACTTAGTGATAATGTGGCCCAAGAAAGTTACCCTTGAACACTGAAAATATGCTTTTCTTGGGATTGAGGTGTTAGACTCCGTCCTGTCATTCTGCTGCAATCAAGTTCACCAAGGTTCATTTCTCCTTATTTGCAGTCATTAAAGAGTAATTCTGGAGTTCAGGGTTTAGTCTTCAGAGGTAGACTAGAGGAAGCTTCAGTAAGTCTTCATTTCAGAAATTTCATCAATGTGAAATTGATTCTTCTTCAAAACCCTGTTTTGAAGAAGAATTCATTAAATGTGTTTTTTAGAATATGTATCAAATTCTCCAGCTCTTCAAAAGGCAGCAGCTCAGTTCTTGTCTCTGCAAAAGCACAAACAGAAGAAAACAAAACATCATCAGCAATCAGAGGCAAAGTAAGTTACAAGCTATTTTGAGAAGTCTCACTGGAAAGCCCAAACAAACTTCATTGTCACAGCTATTGAATCAAATGATTATGTTAGCGTTGGGAATGCCCTGCGTCTTATTGATCAGAGGAATGTGATCCGAGGTGATTTTGTGCTTGTTAGTAGTGACACTGTGAGTAATATGTCTTTGAGGCAAGAGTTCATTCAGAGCAGCATGCTTTTGCCAGTTTTTAGGGCTGTTATGGTGGGGCCCCCAAATATTGTAGTTGCAACACCAGCTTGCATTGGGGCATGTATTTCTAAATATATTCTTCAGTCTTCATCTCTTGAGGAGTCACTTGCTACGTTGGTTTTAGATGAGAGAAAAGGAACTGGCTATGTTATTCACAAGCAGCACTGTGGTTATGAGCGCTAACACATTGAATAGTATGAGAGGTTGAACCAATGATAATCATATTGTAACTTGCCATTTGATGTCTATGTTGCATAACTAATCTTGTTGACCTAAATCCTAATAGTTGTTCACCTTGCTATTCCAGTTCAATGCAACACAATGGAGCTGACATTCTGTTCAAAAATATCCAATCTATCCCTCCTTGAGATGTGTCATTGCTTCCTTGATTTCATGTCCATTAACGGGTTTGTTTGATTGAGATTATCTATTTCAAACCACTCCTTCACTATTGAAATCTTGCTCAACTACCTCCCAAGAGCCTTCAAGCACACAAGTTTTTCACCGCTTTCCTCATATGCACCCTGCTGTTGGATTCTTCCAATAAATAGGGCTTTTCGAGGAGACACTACGACTTGATAATGAGTACAATTAGCTACCCTGTCTACAATCTTCAAAATGCCATTCTGAAGAAACCACTACATAAGATTTTCAAACGAGTTCAAGATGTTGTTATAATGAAAGTTAAAACTACTTCATAAGGTTTTCAACCAAGTTCAAACTACTCTAGAGTAAAGAGAATACTCGGCCTTTGCACATCAAATGCTGGGCAGGACAGAATCAACATCTTGTTGAAGACAGTAATCAACATTTTGTTGAAGACAGTACCTTCAGTGGAGACACAACATATTCTAATAACAAAGTGGTTCAAAGGAGGGCACCTGCCATGGAGACAGAGCCGTGTCTAATAACAGAGTGGTTCAAAATGTTGAATGCATATCTCAAGAACCATGTTCAGTGTACTTAATTGCTTCACCTACTAGAGCACGGTAATCAAAACCAAGGTTCCAAGCAATAAATGAATATTAACATTGCAGCTGAGCGACCCACTCTGGCGATTTCCGCAAAGGTTTACAAGAGAAGCGACCCACGCAGAAATGAGCGACCCACGATCAACAAAAGTCCGAAAATGGTTGTATATGCGCTTCACCGACATCCAAAACGACTTCTAAAGAATTGCAAAATATACTGTATCCTTGGATCAAAGAGATTTTTGTCGTAATAAGGTTTGATGTTTGTGGTGCCAGGCACGCGTGGAGGGGAAAAGTACGGGAGTGTTTCTTAGACCTGGGATCCTTTCCAGAGGATAGGAAAATATATGTGGATGCATTATTGGACATCTGGGTTTATGTGAGAAAGATGGAGTGGCACGATGCTTTTGTTATCTTATTGGAACTTACCAGTAGGAATCTGTTAAATTTAACAAGCAATCTCAGGAGTTGTGCAATCAATTATGGCCCTGTATTTGGCATCTCGAGACTGGATTGCTAACAGGAAGAGGTTGTTTATGCCAAAAAGGGGAATGATTTGCCAGGAAAATGGGCGCTACTCAAAGACCATGCGTTTGATGCGCAAATTGTTTCCATTCACACAGGTGCAATAGAAAGGGATCAGTGGTGTGAGATGAATTTTCGACAAGCAGAAGCCTTGATTTTAATTTTTTCTGCGAGCAGCTACTTTCTTCCTTCGTTTTTAAGTTCCATGACAAAACTTAAAGTCCTCATAGTACTCAATTATGGATCAAAGAGAGCCACAGTAAACGGTCTACCGTGGCCATCTTCTCTCCCACAGCTTAAGAATATTCGCTGGGAGAGGTTGAATGTGCCCCCACTTCAAAAGCAGGTTAAAATCTTTCAGAATTTGGAGAAACTCTCGTTGAGCATATGTGGCAGTTTGACCCATATTTTAGCATTAAAATATTGGGGACCTTTTCCCAATTTTTGTAAAGTGGCAAAGCGTATCTCCAGAAATTTGAGAGCAGTTGCAAAGTGGCATTCAAAGATCGATTACCTATTCTGCCTTTAGTCTACGCTCCAGGTCATTAGAAATCCTCGGCTGGAATATTTGGAGGTTTTTCTATATTTAGAGCAGATAAATGATCCTTTTCTATCTTAATGACTTCAGTTAAAACTCCGCTCTAGTATTGGCTATCAGAGGAATTCGAGGGAAACAGTGTTCTGTTTTTAGAATAAATGAATTAATCTATTCTATCTTTGTAATTTCAAATAAAACAAATTCCTTGTCTTGGGGTCGATTTGTTTTTCCCTAGCAGGATTTTATTTATACATTGTAAATGAATTGAAAGGAGAGAGAGTTCTGAGAGCTAGTGTAGGAGAAAATTAGAGTTTATTTGTACAGTCTTAGACAGAGATTTTAATGAAAATACCCAGCGCTGGCTTCTGAGATTCCTGTGGATTGAAATTTAACATTTGTGTCCTCTTTTGTTTCATATGTAGCCTGTTATGTGTTCATGTCATTTCATGATCATTTCAAATTGAACAAATGAAGTGTTAAGGTAGAATTCATATTTGGTATGCTCTGCCTTTAAATTTGTTCATATTTAATGTTTTCTTCTGTTCGACAAGGATTCATCCTCTATGCCCTTGTCGGCTCCTCAGCAGTCTTGCCATTACATTTAATCTCAATTTGATGTTAAATTTTCCTGCCTACCTTGCCTCAGGAGATAATCTGTGTTTTTGATTACATTTCTCTGTTCAAGTTTTTCTTTGCCTCACACAGCCCAGAAACCCGACATTTATCAAAAACCCTTTTCTATCAGTTTACTAGCCTAAGATCAGTTTTTCTTATCGGTCATCTCAGCCCCTTGAAGATCCTTTTGCCGAGATAGACCCGGAGAGAGCCCTCTCCTGTCCTTGTAGGGCTAGCTACGAGGCTAAGGTTGGTTTGATGTTGCCTCGAGTTTCGCCTCTTTCAGCCTGTGGCAGATTCGAGCGCTAACATAGTGGCGACCATACTGGGGAGATTTTTCCCCGGTAAAGGATAACAAAGTTGCAGATCTGATGCTGATGGTGGACAACAGTCAGACACATATGAAGGCTGAAACTTTCACCTGGCGACTCCAGCTCGATCCAGAGATTCCAATGCTCGCTGATCCACTCATGCAATGGTAGGGTATGTGGCAAACCCTGCACTTTCGGAAGCTGTAGAAGATGCTAGAAATTGGTTAGCAGATATTGAAATTAATGAAGAATTTTTCAGTGTCTTGTTTCAATGTTTGAAATCTCCAAAGTTCCCTCTTGAAACTAAAACAGGTTTCTGTGAGTTAGTTGTTGAAAAACTTGAAAAGGAGATTCAATGTTTAGATGAGCAGATTAAGTCATATGATTTCCAAGACCCTAAAAAGTTCTTGGAAATCCTTCCTCATTCGAAACAAGATATCATAGAATGGCCTACAGTTGTTTACATTGACAGTGTGCAGCTGGAAGTATGCATCACAGAGTTGGGGCAGCCAACAGAGTCCAGCTTCCGTGATCCTATTGCGGCATACATGGACACATTGTTCAGTTTGATTGATAGATCAGGCTGTATTTTCCGTGACCAGGCTCAGTACGTGCATGAAAGGCTGCCAGCAATTACATCTGTGATCTGGTGGAAGCATTCTCAAGCGGCATCATTCTCAGGTTTACTTGAATGGTTAATCTGGCATTTCAGTATTACCTGATCTATTGTTTTGCAGCAGAGTAGGGTAGATTTTGTAAATAAATAAG
The DNA here is from genome assembly GCA_034641835.2 of Pinus albicaulis. Classification (NCBI taxonomy): domain Eukaryota; kingdom Viridiplantae; phylum Streptophyta; class Pinopsida; order Pinales; family Pinaceae; genus Pinus; species Pinus albicaulis. The sequence continues at coordinate 1,023,301,045 of CM076583.1, read as the reverse complement.
CAGCCAAAAGGCAACATTTCGTTCCAGTTTCATTGTAGTTTAGTTTGAGGTTTGCCAATTCAGTTTTTCAAATCATTTCAAGTCAGTTTTCAGTTAATAGGTTGATCATGATTCCATAGCCCAATGGATGGAGGCACTGTCTGCTCTCCCAAAGCTCTGCGGTTCTTGGCACCTCCAAGAAGCGGCAGCGGCCATCCCCATTGGAGCCAATGTTAGACTCCGTCCTGTCATTCTGCTGCAATCAAGTTCACCAAGGTTCATTTCTCCTTATTTGCAGTCATTAAAGAGTAATTCTGGAGTTCAGGGTTTAGTCTTCAGAGGTAGACTAGAGGAAGCTTCAGTAAGTCTTCATTTCATAAATGTCATCAATGTGAAATTGATTCTTCTTCAAAACCCTGTTTTGAAGAAGAATTCATTAAATGTGTTTTTTAGAATATGTATCAAATTCTCCAGCTCTTCAAAAGGCAGCAGCTCAGTTCCTGTCTCTGCAAAAGCACAAACAAAAGAAAACAAAACATCATCAGCAATCAGAGGCAAAGTAAGTTACAAGCTATTTGGAGAAGTCTCACTGGAAAGCCCAAACAAACTTCATTGTCACAGCTATTGAATCAAATGATTATGTTAGCGTTGGGAATGCCCTGCGTATTATTGATCAGAGGAATGTGATCCGAGGTGATTTTGTGCTTGTTAGTAGTGACACTGTGAGTAATATGTCTTTGAGGCAAGAGTTCATTCTGAGCAGCATGCTTCTGCTAGATTTTAGGGCTGTTATGGTTGGGCCCCCAAATATTGTAGTTGCAACACCAGCTTGTATTGGGGCATGTATTTCTAAATATATTCTTCAGTCTTCATCTCTTGAGGAGTCACTTGCTACGTTGGTTTTAGATGAGAGAAAAGGAACTGGCTATGTTATTCACAAGCAACACTGTGGTTATGAGCGCTAACACATTGAATAGTATGAGAGGTTGAACCAATGATAATCATATTGTAACTTGCCATTTGATGTCTGTGTTGCATAACTAATCTTGTTGACCTAAATCCTTGTTATTCCAGTTCAATGCAACACAATGGAGCTGACATTCTGTTCAAAATTATCCAATCTGTCCCTCCTTGAGATGTGTCATTGCTTCCTTGATTTCATGTCCATCAACGGGTTTGTTTGATTGAGATTATCTATTTCAAACCACTCCTTCACTATTGAAATCTTGCTCAACTGCCTCCCAAGAGCCTTCAAGCACACAAGTTTTTCACCGCTTTCCTCATATGCACCCTGCTGTTGGATTCTTCCAATAAATAGGGCTTTTCGAGGAGACACTACGACTCGATAATGAGTACAATTAGCTACCCTGTCTACAATCTTCAAAATGCCATTCTGAAAAAACCACTACATAAGATTTTCAAACGAGTTCAAGATGTTGTTATAATGAAAGTTAAAACTACTTCATAAGGTTTTCAACCAAGTTCAAACTACTCTAGAGTAAAGAGAATACTCGGCCTTTGCACATCAAATGCTGGGCAGGACAGAATCAACATCTTGTTGAAGACATTAATCAACATCTTGTTGAAGACAGTACCTTCAGTGGAGACACAACATATTCTAATAACAAAGTGATTCAAAGGAGGGTACCTGCCATGGAGACAGAGCCGTGTCTAATAACAGAGTGGTTCAAAATGTTGAATGCAGATCTCAAGAACCATGTTCAGTGTACTTAATTTCTTCACCTGCTAGAGCACGGTAATCAAAACCAAGGTTCCAAGCAATAAATGAATATTAACATTGCAGTAGAGCGACACACTCGGGCGATTTCCGCAGTGTTTACAAGGTGAGCGACCCACGCAGAGCTGAGCGACCCACGCATTAACAGAAGTCCGGAAAATGGTTGTATGCGCCCAGTCTTCATCCAAAACGACTTCAACGACATCCAAAACGACTTCAATGAATTGCAAACATGTTTTAACCTTGGCTCAGTAGATTTTTGTCGTGGTTGTATTGATATTGGGAAACAAGCATTGCGTGAGGAAGTACGGGAGTGTTTCTTAGACCTGGGATCCTTTCCAGAGGATAGGAAAATATCTGTGGATGCATTATTGGACATCTGGGTTTATGTGAGAAAGATGGAATGGCACGATGCTTTTGTTATCTTATTGGAACTTACCAGTAGGAATCTGTTAAATTTAACAAGCAATCTCAGGAGTTGTGCAATCAATTATGGCCCTGTATTTGGCATCTCGAGACTGGATTGTTAACAGGAAGAGGTTGTTTATGCCAAAAAGGAGAATGATTTGCCAGGAAAATGGGCGCTACTCAAAGACCATGCGTTTGATGCGCAAGTTGTTTCCATTCACACAGGTGCAATAGAAAGGGATCAGTGGTGTGAGATGAATTTTCGACAAGCAGAAGCCTTGATTTTAATTTTTTCTGCGAGCAGCTACTTTCTTCCTTCGTTTTTAAGTTCCATGACAAAACTTAAAGTCCTCATAGTATTCAATTATGGATCAAAGAGAGCCACAGTAAACGGTCTACCGTGGCCATCTTCTCTCCCACAGCTTAAGAATATTCGCTTGGAGAGGTTGAATGTGCCCCCACTTCAAAAGCAGGTTAAAATCTTTCAGAATTTGGAGAAACTCTCGTTGAGCATATGTGGCAGTTTGACCCATATTTTAGCATTAAAATATTGGGGACCTTTTCCCAATTTCTGTAAAGTGGCAAAGCATATCTCCAGAAATTTGAGAGCAGTTGCAAAGTGGCATTCAAAGATCGATTACCTATTCTGCCTTTAGTCTACGCTCCAGGTCATTAAAAATCCTCGGCTGGAATATTTGGAGGTTTTTCTATCTTTAGAGCAGATAAATGATCCTTTTCTATCTTAATGACTTCAGTTGAAACTCCGCTCTAGTATTGGCTATCAGAGGAATTCGAGGGAAACAGTGTTCTGTTTTTAGAATAAATGAATTAATCTATTCTATCTTTGTAATTTCAATTGAAACAAATTCCTTGTCTTGGGGTCAATTTGTTTTCCCCTAGCAGGATTTTATTTATACATTGTAAATCAATTGGAAGAGGGGGAGAGTTCGAGAGCTAGTAGAGAAAATTAGAGTTTATTTGTACGCTCTAGACAATGTAGATTTTAATGAAAATACCCAGCTCTGGCTTCTGAGATTCCTGTGGTATGAGATTTAACATTTGTGTCCTCTATTGTTTCATATGTAGCTTGTTATGTGTTCATGTCATTTCATGATCATTTCCAATTGAACAAATGAAGTGTTAAGGTAGAATTCATATTTGGTATGCTCTGCCTTTAAGTTTGTTCATATTTAATGTTTTCTTCTGTTCGACAAGGATTCATCCTCTATGCCCTTGTCGGCTCCTCAACAGTCTTGCCATTCCATTTAATCTCAATTTGATGTTAAATTTTCCTGCCTACCTTGCCTCAGGAGATAATCTGTGTTTTTGATTACATTTCTCTGTTCAAGCTGTTCTTTGCCTCACACAGCCCAGAAACCCAACATTTATTAAAAACCTTATTCATATCACTTTACTAGCCTAAGATCAGCATTTCCTTATCGGTCATCTCAGCCCCTTGAAGATCTTTCTGCCGAGATAGACCCGGAGAGAGCCCTCTCCTGTCCTCGTAGGGCTAGCTACGAGGCTAAGGTTGGTTTGATGTTGCCTCGAGCCTCGCCTCTTTCAGCCTGTGGCAGATTCGAGTGCTAACATGAGGAATATCTCGTATTTGCGACATCGCTCGAAAATTTTCTTTAAATGGAAAATGTGATCTGACCTCTGTTTGGAAAACATAATTATGTCATCAAGATAGACAACTAATCATTGGCCAATCAATCCATGGAATGTGATGTCCATAGCTTGTTTAAATGTTGCGCGAACTTTGATCAACCGAAATGGAATTTGCTTAAACGCGAATGTACCTCACTTTTTTTGAAAGGTGGTTTTGAGTCTGTCAAGTTCTGAGACCAGAACCTGGTTGTAGCCTAAATATCCATCAAGCAAAGAAAAATTTTCAAACCCAAATACTATTTGAAAATTTTGTTTCATGGTGTTGGGGTTCCCATGTTTTGGTAAGGTTGGAAATACCAAAAGATGAGACAACATCAAACCACTTTCAAACTTCAGGATCGAGCCCTCCTGGGTCCAGAGAGGGATCTCTTTATTATTGTCAAAGGTATATGTCTTGGAAGTTCAAGGGTTACGATATTAGGCTAGTTATAAGGCTCGGGGTTTGTTTGTTTGATTGTTTGTTTGGTTGTTGGGAATCAGGAAACAAGGGTTCCGTCTAAGACAAGGCTGAGCAAAGAGGATTTTAGGCAAAGGAGAGATAATTCCAGGGAAATTTCAAGACCATTGGGCAATGGAGTCAGGAAAGGGTTTACTTGCCATTCAATGTGCAGGCTTTCAGTTGGGCTAGTCATCTAAAGCATTGGGTCTTAAAGATGATAGTGTGGTATGATAGGCAAGAGGGAAAATGAGAACAAGGAAACATTAAATATTTTAGAACACAAAGTTGAAAACCTGAGATCAGAGAGAGACTTTGAACTCTCAATGCTTTAGCCTCTAGCTTGAGGGATCTTAGAAAGGTTCAATTAATTGAAAAGGATCGTAGTGAGATAGAGACAGAGTTCTAGACCTCCTATTTTTCCCAATTCATTCAATTAAATCCTAACAAGAACATCTAAGAACAGATTTCTTTAATTCATACATCATCTAGCAGGCAATGTCATCCACTACACTAGTTAAATTAACTGAAATCAACTCTTAGATAACACATTTAGTAGAAAACATTAAAGACAAGGAGAGCAGAAACATAGGGTACCTAACAAGGGTAAATTCTATGCCAGATTTCTTATGCGAGCCAGTAGAAATGAAATGAAATGAAATATAACACAGAGATAGAAAAACATCACTGCAGCTTTAGATCAGGATCCAAAGAAATGTGCTTGTCATATTAAAAAATAACACCAATCAGGTACAACATTACCAATGGCTTGATATTCAGTCTGAAAACATCTTCCTCAGCCTATCTTACAACTTTAAACAGAGACTATGTCTCAAAGAAACAGCTTATAATTCAATGATAACCGATCAACAACTTTTACAATGAGTTTCTTCATGAATTTATAGCTCAAGTGGAGCAGAGAAGGTAGGTGGAACAGAAAATGCAGCATTAAAAATCAGAAGAGGAAGAGGGCCGAAGCATCCTTCTGTTTTACATTCTGAGCATTTATCTCTGGTATTCTTTGGACGAAAGAGTGGTCTTCGTCAGGCTTCCATTTACTCTGGGCATGTCTCTGTTGTACTTAGTTGCATCATTCTGTAGTACATCAGGTGGATTAAACCAAAATAGAAAAATGAGGCTAGGGTCTGCCATACTGTGAATCAAATGCTTCTGATAGCATAGGACTGTTGTTAGGGGGGAAAACTTCACTTGGACACAATGTAGACTAAAACAATAATGTGTACCGTGTCCTTGCTCAGGAGGAAACATTCTACTGATTTGAATATCCGGATGACATGGTCTTCTGTGCATTGGACCTTCCATGTGATCTGTGATGTCTTTGAACTGATACCTTTGCCTTCTAAATCCCTGAAAAAGGCTCAAAATCTTCTATTACATGCCTTGAAATCTCTATTGTTCCCGTACTATCTTCGTTTACGCAATCTGAGCTTTAATGGCGCCGAAGAGGTTTTGCAGAGTTTGAACTCTATCCTTTGATGAAATTTATGTTGCAGACACCTTTCCGGAAATTTTTCTGTAATATCAGGCTCTAAATTCAGCTTCTGTTGTGCACTGTGCCACTACAATAGTGCATATGAATCATGGCGGTTTTTCCACCTGCCTGTAACCCTGGAAAACACAAAAACAGATTAGGAAAACCATGCATTGGGGATGGGGAATGCAGCAGGGTCAATGAGAACGGACGTGCAGACTAGTGGAAGATGGTCATGGTGAAAGTTGGCAGAATGCAGAAGATTTAAATGCGAAGACTTGACACTTTGACCTTTAAAAAAAACATATAAGGGACGGATGAACATGTGACGCAGACACGTGGAATGGTGATGTGGCGGAATGTGGTGATGGCGGGGCTGACTTTAAATCTGGATCGTTCCTATCTTAGGAGGAGATCAACAGTTGGAAATGCATCAGAGGGCAATGGACAGTGGGCCAAGGGTACAGTTTCCTTGGTTTAACTCCCGTGCATCTTCGCGGCGCGATCACCATTGGATTGAGAGCCCCAGATTGGACAGTTGATATGCATATCGCACCGGGTCAAACACCGAACGTTAACGCGCAATGGGGGGGCAGTTTCTAAACATTTCCGGAGCCACGTGTCGGGTGGTGAGTGGAATCGCTCTGAAAATACAAATAACTCCCACCTCCCAATGGTGGTGCGATAGATACTGGCAGTTTTGCACAGTACTCGGGCGTGGGGACCACCGAGGGGTGAAATACGGACCATCGGATCGACGGGTTGATCAGACGGTTGATAATGCTCCCAATATAGATCTGCGATAAGCGCCTTCTACCTTGGCGCCTGCTCTTGGAATTGGGTCACGTGGAGGAAAAGGGTGAAGGGGCTAGGGCCGAAAGGTGCAAGGCCCACATAATGTGGAAAATGGGTTTTTGGGCCATTTTCAATGAAATCCAAGGCCAGGGAAAGGTAACGATGGGGGTAATAAGGGCTTTTACGGGTTTTGAGAGGGGGAAAAAGTGACTTAGGAGGTTTAAGGGGGATTTGGGGAGGATTCAAGAAGGCTGAGGGAAATTTGACAAGGGGAAAAAGGGTTAAAATGGGGTGTTCTGTAGGGAACAAGGGGCAAATGTAGACCTTTTGGAGCATAGCTTTTTGCATGGAACAGCAGAGGAGAAACACCAAAGGGTAGAGGGTACGAAGGAGCTTTCAAGGATGATGTGTCTTCAGGGGAGATGCATTCCTTGAAGGCTCAAAAACAATTTGGCCCCCTGCTTGCTTGTCAAGAAATTTATAGGGGGCTAACACATGGATGGCACAAGGTAGTTATCCTTGTCTGATGCATGATTGAATTTTCTGAAATAAACACATAAATAGATTTCCCCAAACTTCTTTTTGACTCAGACCAAATTTGACACCTAGGTGGAGTGCCGCACTTCGTACATGATTAGAGGATCCAAAAAATTCCTTAATTCTTTCTGAATGAGAGGCTCAAGTGTGAGATGTACTTTTCTCAGTTTCTGCTGAAACAGCTTGGCCCCTTCTTTTATTGGTATCACATGCTGAATCATTCATGTGTCATAAGTCTTAAGCTTGTCGTATGTCCATGAAAACACATCTTGATACTGCTTGAATAAGAGAATAAAGGCTTGTCGCTCTTGTGGTGTACAAAAAGTACCAATATTAACATATTTTGAATCCTTGTATGTTCCCAAGTTAATATGTTCGAGCGACAATGTGGAACTATGGGTTTTGGCGTTAACAGGTTCTTGGAAGTTATTTTTTAGGTCATACAACTTCTCTAAAGATACCACACCCTTTGGGGTGATATTTCCTTTACTCGTGTTGGCTGCATCACGCAGTGCCTTTTCATGCTCGTCTATACCAATTATTGTGTCTTTGACCACATTAGTGTTCACCATGAAGCACATTGTATGTTGGTCCTCATTAAAAACACGTAAATTAGGGATGTTATCAGGGAAGGATGGGTTATAAATAATTTCTATAAAAAATAAGCCCCTTAATGGTGACAAACTATCAGAAACATTTGCTAATGCATCAACAGTTGTGTTATGTTTTAGCCCCCTATGAATTTTTTGACAAGCAAACAAGGGGGCTAAAATGTTTTTGAGCCTTCAAGGAATTCATTTCCCCTGAAAACACATCATCCTTGAAGCCTCCTTATGCCCTTGTCCTTTGACAAAATCCCAACTGCTGATTCCCACTATAAAGCCTCTCTGTTTGTGAAGAAATGCCCAAAAGGCCTCCTTTTTCCCCTTATATCATCCCTCCTAAACCTCTGCTTCATCCCCTGTTACTCCTCTCTAGTTCCCCATTAACCCTCTAAACCATCTTAATTCCCCTTTTAAACCCTTCAAATACCCTTTGTTTGGTTTAATAAACCCTTTTTCTCTTTATCGTTACCCTTCATTGGCCTTAAAATGCATTAAAATGGGCCAAAAACCCACTTTCTACCTTATATTAGGCCTAAGCCCCTTTCGACTAAGCCCCACAAACCACTTCCCCACGTGACCCACGCCTAGAACCAAGCGCTAATGGTCTGGGCACTAATCACAATCACACCATCGGGCGGGTGCATCTCTATGTTATACGAAAACTCTGATGCGATTGTGTTTTTTTTGTTCTACACACCGCGGAAAAAATCTCCACTGTTGATCTGAATAGATCTAATGGTTCGCACTCTCCCGCTCCAATCACAATCAAAATTTCCAAACTGTACCACCCTATGCGCCTTGCGATTGCAATCCCCCGACTACATCTCCATCGTTGATCCATAAATGGATTCGACGACCCAGCATTAATCGCTGCGCACTCGTCGCCCTTTCCCTTCTGCCCCTCCGATTACATTTGAACCATCGATCACCTGCCAGATCCGAAGGCTGGCGCTCCATCGCATCGCACCAATTGCATCACACCCACCCTCTGTGTCTTGCGATTGTGATCCTATGATCTGATCTTGACCGTTCATTCCTTTTGATCCAACGGCCATCGCACAATCGCATCATCGCCCGTGGCCCTTCTTTCTTCCCGCCAATTGAATCTCCGCCGTCGATCTGACCCATATCAGACAGTTGGCACTCAATCGCGCCATCGTAATCACAAAGTTTAAAAGTGTCACCCGACTGCAATCATCGATTTCGATCCGCCGATTCGATGTTGGCCATCCATTTCTTCAGAATTGACGGCTGGGATTTAATCGCGCCCCTCCATCGCATTTCTTCGTCAGAGCCTTTATTAACTCCATCTTTCAACCATTTCCGTTGATCTCCTCCTAAAATCAATGGTCCAAACTAATCTCCCTCCACCTTGGCCGGGTCCCACCACCCATGGTCCATTTCACATGTTTTTCGTTGCATTTTCCCATTTCCTTTGTGTGTCGCCCAACTTCCAAAGGTCATCCCATTCATTAATCCCCGCCGTTGATCATTGCCTCCAAAACTGATTGGACGGCCCACATTCATTCCCCCATCAAAACTCCATATCATTTCATTTTCACCTATTCCTCTATGACCATCGTTTCTACTGTTCTGCCACCATTCCTCCAGGCTTTCAAAGCATTCTTTCGCCATCCTCCCGGGATGTTATAATTGAATTAATTTATTGTGCAGGGATCACAAAGAGGCCATTACAACAGCCAAGTGAAGCAGCAGAGACAGATTTGAGGGATTTGAAGCCCGTAATTGAAAAATTAATGTGCTAATCCCGCATTCAAAGGAAGAGCGCAGTGTGAAGACAAAATGCACACGAAACAAGTCATATCTATGTTTTGACATCAGCAGAACAATTTTCTCCAGTAAGACACCTTCCTACAGCAGTCTCCATGCCTCCTCGAGCCCAGAAATAGTTAATTACTCTGACAGAAACTTCTTAAAGACTGTCAAGACTGTAGCTATGGAAGCATGAAGACCTGAATACCTTTCAGTCACCTTGCTTCAGAAGACAGAACAGAGGGCCTTACAGCCAGAAGGACTTCACGAAACATCATAGGTCAAAGCTAGGTTAACAGAGTCTCCCAGACCATACCAAAAGTACTTAAAACTATGCAGATTTCCATTAAGCAGAGTGGGCATGAACTCTTTCTCCACTTTGTCTTAAATGAGATCTATTTAATGAATGTCATCTACTCTTGTTGTTTCTCTTCGCCTATAAGAATTTCCAAGAATGTATTGTAATGGTTGTTGTTCGGTTGTTGCCGATTGCTGTTAGAGGGATTCAGTTTGACTGTTAGAACAGTCTTGGGAGGGAGTAGTAGAATAGTTTGTAATGTAGTAGGCTAGGAGGAGAAAGTCTGGACTATAACAGCTATTGAGCTCAGTGTATGTGACTGGTTTTGCATCAATTAATCAAGCAAATTTCACAGGATCCTAGTCTATTACTATTGGTGATGTTTTCTCTAACACTGTTTATTACATTTTCCATGTTGTTCATTGGTCTTCTGGCTCACATCTGAAATATGGCATAGGATTTACCCTTGTTAGGTACCCTATGTCTCTAATCTTCTTGCCTTCAATGTTTTCTACTGTATGTGTTATCTAAGAGTAAATTCAGCTAATTTAACTAGTGTAGCGGTTCCATATGTTGCTAACTGATGTATGAATTTGGGGTTTGCTGCTTGGATGTTCTTGCTGGTGTCAAAGCATTGAAGGTTCAAAGTCCTTCTCTGATCTACAGACTCTGGCTCTGTTAAACTTATCTATGTTTTCCCTTGGAGCATGCTAAAGCAGACCTGGAGTTAAATGACCTTTGGTCCGATCTATAAGCTGACCCCTTGTGACTTCATTGAGAGCTACCTTTGAGTATGTCCAAGCAGGCCTGGAGTTAAATGACCTCTGACCTGATCTATAGACAGAAATTGGGTTGCTTTCCTTCTTTCACTTTCAATCCTTATTGTTCCATTCCATCATCTATTTAAAATATCCTTTAGTGTAGATGACTTGCCCTCAGAAATCCTTGGCTAGTTGTGTGCAAGTAATTCCCTTTAATGACTCCATAGCCCAATGGATGGCATTTTATTGACCTATCCTCTTTACCGAAATGTCCTACTGCTTTGCTCCTTTCCTTCCATTACCTTCTCAGTCTATGATCTCATGACCCAACCCAGCAACCATCCAACCAAATCATTTTAAACCCCCCTTTGTGCTTCATACCTAGCCTAATATCTCAATTTGAGCCTCAAAAATATATCATTCTTTGTATTTATGGAGAGATCCCTCTCCGGGTCCAAGAGGGCTAGATCCTAGGGCCCCAAAGTGGTTATGATGTTGTCTCATCTTTTGGTCTTGCCAATCTGGCCAAAACATGGGAACCCCAACATAATGGTGACTCTGCTGGGAAAAAATCTGAGTGCCTAATCTGCTAACATTGTTCTGTGTCCCATTGTCGTCACCACATAATGGTGACTCCACTGGGGAAAAATTTGAGTTCCTAAACTGATAACATTGGTCTGTGTCCCATTGTCGTCACCACATAATGGTGACTCCACTAGGGAAGAGACCAATTTTCCTTTAGATTGGCATTCAATTGCTAATGGTGGACAACATCCTGCTTCAAACATTCATATACATCCACCTGGCGACTCCACACTCCAGAACTCTCAAAGAATCCACTGGAGGAAGAACCTGAAATATGGCCAGGCCTCATAGAAGGGTAGAACCCATGGGTTGGATCTAGTTTAAAGAATTCATTGTTTTTTTCTACCACTATGTTCTGTCCTACTTTAAGCCTGATCAAATGTAAAAATATGAGACCCACACTGAGTATGGGAAAGATCTCCGACCTTAGTTTTCAGACCATGAGCAGACCGATACTCCTGTGAAGAACCTAGTGGAACAAGAAGCCAATGTTGTACCTCCCACTCCTAAAGAAGCTTAAAGCAGCCATGAGCCCATTGTTACACCACCTACACCTGCGAAGGTCATAGAAAGATATAAGCCTCTAGTCTTACCTCTTATCTTCCAACCCCTTCCTACAGAACTTATAAACCAGCTGCCTCTTTTTGATGGAGAAAGGAAAGGGGCCACTACCGAGGAACATGTGCAAAACCTCGAGGATTTACTTGACTTGTATGAAATAGAAGAAGATGATGTGTGCATTAGAATGTTTTCCTTGTCATTACAAGGAAACGTTAAGAGTTGGTTCAAAGGCCTTCCAGTGGCAAGAATTTTCAGCTTTCATCAATTTTCTCAAGTTTTCCTTGATAAATGGGTAGCCCATAAGAATGCTCTCCTCATCCTAGAAGAGTATAAAAATTTGAAAAGGTAGCCAGGAGAGAAAGTACAAGAATTTTTGGCCAGGTTCAATAAGGTATATCACGCAATACCTGCTAACATAAAACCACCCTTGGGATGGGCTCTACTGCACTATCCTAGTTCTTTTGACCCCGAGGTGGAATTCCATATAAAAGAAAGAGAACCTTTGAGCCTGGAGGAAATGAAAGATGTAGAAATTACTGTCGAATACAACATAAAGTGCAGGGAGGAGAGATTAAAAGCAGCAAAGAAAGATCAGGCAGAGCGCATAGCGCAGATCTCTTTAGAGAACAAGCTGGAAATATTGATAGAAACTGCCAATATCTTGCTGAACATAGAAGAGGAAGAATATGAGGTTGAAACCAGAGATAATGTTTGGGGGAGACCTACAACTTGTCCTCAAAAAAGGCAAACCATATCACTGCAAGACATGAGTTACGGGCAAAGCATGTATAATGAACAAGATTGTAAATCAAAAAATGAACTTGCAGAGTATTTTGAAGAAAGACTTGCTGAGAGTCCTGAAGATTTGATGGGTGAAAATGCTTATAATTATGATTTCTCTGATGTTGATCTGTCTGATGATAATTTTTTCCAAAGGGAAACTGAGCTTGCAGGGCCATCATTAGAAGATTCATGGGAGGAAGATCATGACCATCAACTTCAAGAAAATGATGAGCCAATGCAGGCCATCTATGATACTGATGAAGAAAGTGTTGAAAGCATGATAGCAGACGAAGATTCATTGAATCTTATCTCTGCTTTATATCCAAACATCAGTTATACTTGCCAAGAGGACGGAAGCCAGCAACTCTTCAGCGTAGAGGACAAGGAGGAAAGAGATGAAGAAGATCTTGAGCGGAATGAATATCCGGAGCCTTCTCCCGCAGGGACTGAGGTAATAAAAGAAACCCCCGCTCAAGAATATGTTAATTATTTCACAAAGTTTAGTCCATTTTAGTGGAACCAGCCTGCGTTACTAGAGGATAGCACTATCGAATATAATGAGCCCTCTAGCTCAGGCTACAATGAAAATGAGTGAGATCTTCTTTCCCACAGACATCTTTGTCTGGATCCAAAGGAAGAAGAGGTATTCCTGGTTGATGCTCATTTTTCAAATAATCCAAACCAGGAAGAGGAGAAGTGTGATTACGAAGGCCTCACTACAGATGCAGTGATTGAAGTTTCCCGGGATACAGACAGCCTACCAGCCATGGCAGGCCTTAAAGAAGAAAGTTTATATCATGTTATGATTGATCTTGTGACAGAATACATGGAGGCCCTGATTGGCTCAGTGTCTCAAGCATTGATCCTTTGCAAGAGCCAATTACATCAGAGGTGGTCACCACAGCTAGTGGCCTCAATTTTGAAGATCCACATGCAGAGAACCCTATGGTTGTCTCTGATGAGAAGTCAGTTTTTCTCCCCCTTTTTGCTATTGCTTGACTGGCTACATTGGCATTATTGTATCACATAGAACATCAGAGATTTCCAGGTAGAGTAGGGTAGGTATTAATTTTCAATAAAGCTCAGTCTATGAGCATATACTTAGTTTTTTTTAATTTCTGCAAAATCCAGCAAGTTAGACAGTCTAATCTTGACTTGATTGTTTTTCAATTTCTGTCTTAGAATGTAGAGAAGAAGTTTGCTAGATAGTTTAATCCTAGCAGATATTAGATTAGGTAGAAAATCTATGAGGCCAACAGTTTAATCTAGTCTCATGGAGTAATAAGGGTAGAAGTAGAATAGGTTTATTTTCCTGCTTGTAAAAAATTGATGATGTAAAGGGTCTGCAAGTCCAAATGCACCCTAAAAGAAAAAATGTTAGGACTATAGTGTGGGTAGGTATTTGTTTGGGATAATTTTACTACTGATATGATGTCTTCATGATTTGTGGCAGTTGATCCAAGAAAGAGAGGGATGGGTCAAGTACTAGGCATCTAGCCTACACCAAAGATTAGTTTCTAAATTCTTGACTCCTTCAAGAAGAAGCCATCCCCATGTGGAGCCACTGTTAGCCCCCTATGAATTTTTTGACAAGCAAATAGGGGGCTAAAATGTTTTTGAGCCTTCAAGGAATGCATTTCCCCTAAAAAAACATCATCCTTGAAGCCTCCTTATGCCCTTGTCCTTTGACAAAATCCCCACTGCTGATTCCCACTATAAAGCCTCTCTGTTTGTGAAGAAATGCCCAAAATGCCTCCTTTTTCCCCTTATATCATCCCTCCTAAACCTCTGCTTCATCCCCTGTTACTCCTCTCTAGTTCCCCATTAACCCTCTAAACCATCTTAATTCCCCTTTTAAACCCTTCAAATACCCTTTGTTTGCTTTAATAAGCCCTTTTTCTCTTTATCGTTACCCTTCATTGGCCTTAAAATGCATTAAAATGGGCCAAAAACCCACTTTCTACCTTATATTAGGCCTAAGCCCCTTCTGGCAAAGTCCCGCAAACCACTTCCCCATGTGACCTATGCCCAGAACCAAGTGCTAATGGCCTAGGTGCTAATCGCAATTACACCATCGGGCGGGCGCATCTCTGTGTTATACGAAAACTCCGATGCGATTGTGTTTTTTTTGTTCTACACACCGCGGAAACAATCTCCACCGTTGATCTGAATAGATCTAATGGTTCGCGCTCTCCCGCTCCAATCAAAATTTCAATTTCCAAACTGTGCCACCCTCTGCGCCTTGTGATTGCGATCCCCCGACTACATCTTCGTCGTTGATCCATAAATGGATCCGACGGCATAGCGTTAATCGTTGCGCGCTCATCACCCTTTCCCTTCCACCCCTCTGATTACATTTGAACCATCGATCTCCCGCCAGATCCGACGGCTGGCGCTCCATCGCATCGCACCCCCCTCTATGCCTTGCGATTGTGATCCTCTGATCCAATCTTGACCATTCATTCCTTTTGATCCAACGACCATCGCACAATCGCATCATCGCCCGTGGCCCTTCTTTCTTCCCACCGATTGAATCTCCGCCGTCGATCTGACCCAGATCGGACGGTTGGCGCTCAATCGCTCCATTGCAATCGCAAAGGTTAAAAGCGTCACCCGACTATAATCGGCGATTGTGATCCGCCGATTCGATCTTGGCCGTCCATCTCTTCAGAACCGACGGCTGGGATTTAATCGCGCCCCTCCATCGCATTTCTTCGTCGGAGCCTTTATTAACTCCATCTTTCGACCAATGCCATTGATCTCCTCCTGAGATCAATGGTCCAAACTAATCTCCCTCTGCCTTGGCCAGGTCCCACCACCCATGGTCCATTTCACATGTTTTTCGTTGCATTTTCCCATTTCCTTTGTTTTTCACCCAACTTCCAAAGGTCATCCCGTTCATTAATCCCCGTCGTTGATCATCGCCTCCAAAACTAATCGGACAACCCACATTCATTCCCCCATCAAAACTCCATTTCATTGCATTTTCACCTATTCCTCTACGACCGTCGTTTCTACTATTCCACCACCATTCCTCCAGGATTTCAAATCATTCTTCCACCATCATCCCTAGATGTTATAATTGAATTAATTTATTGTGGATCACAAAGAGGCTATTACAACAGCCAAGTGAAGCAGCAGAGACATATTTGAGGGGTTTGAAGCCCGTAATTGAAAATTTAATGTGCTAATCCTGCATTCAAAGGAAGAGCGTAGTGTGAAGACCAAATGCACACGGAACAAGTCATATCTGTGTTTTGACATCAACATAACATTTTTCTCCAGTAAGACACCTTCCTACAGCAGTCTCCATGCCTCCTCGAGCCCAAAAATATTTAATTACTCTAACATAAACTTCTTAAAGACTGTCACGACTGTAGATATGGAAGCATGAATACCTGAAGACCTTTTAGTCACCTTACTTACTTCAAAAGATAGAACAGAGGGCCTTATAGCCAGAAGGACTTCACGAAACATCAGAGGTCAAAGCTGGCCTGACAGAGTCTCCCAGACCATACCAAAAGTACTTACAGCGATGCAGATTACCATTAAGCAGAGTGGGCATGAACTCTTTCTCCACTCTGTCTTAAATGATATTTATTTAATGAATTTCATCTACTCTTGTTGTTTCTCTTCGCCTATAAGAATTCCCAAGAACGTATTGTAATGGTTGTTGTTCGGTTGTTGCTGATTGCTGTTAGAGGGATTCAGTTTGACTGCTAGAACAGTCTTGGGAGGGAGTAGCAGAGTAGTTTGTAATGTAGTAGGCTGGGAGGAGAAAGTTTGGACTTTAACAGTTATTGAGCTTAGTGTATGTGACTGGTTTTGCATCAATTAATCAAGCAAATTTCACAGGATCCTGGTCTATTACTATTGGTGATGTTTTCTCTAACATGATTTATTACATTTTTCATGCTGTTCTTTTGTCTTCTGGCTCGCATCAGAAATATGGCATAGGATTTACCCTTGTTAGGTACCCTATGTCTCTGATCTCCTTGCCTTCAATGTTTTCTGATGTATGTGTTATCTAAGAGTAAATTCAACTAATTTAACCAGTGTAGTGGTTCCATATGCTGCTAGCTGATGTATGAATTCGGGGTTTGCTGCTTGGATGTTCTTGCTGGTGTCAAAGCATTAAAGGTTCAAATTCCTTCTCTGATCTACAGACCTTGGCTCTGTTAAACTTATCTCTATTTTCCCTTGGAGCATGCTAAAGCAGACCTAGAGTTAAATGACCTCTGGTCCGATCTCTAAGCTGCCCCCTTGTGACTTCATTGAGAGCTGCCTTTGAGTATGTCCAAGCAGGCCTGGAGTTAAATGACCTTTGACCTGATCTATAGACAGAAATTGGGTTGCTTTCCTTCTTTCACTTTCAATCCTTATTGTTCCATTCCATCATCTATCTAAAAGATCCTTTAGTGTAGATGACTTGCCCTCTGAAATCCTTGGCTAGTTGTGTGCAAGTAATTCCCTTTAATGACTCCATAGCCCAATGGATGGAATTTTCTTGACCTATCCCCTTTCCCGAAATGTCCTACTACTTTTCTCCTTTCCTTCCATTACCTTCTCAGTCTATGATCTCATGACCCAACCAAGAAACCAACCAACCAAATCATTTTAAACCCCCCTTTGTGCTTCATACCTAGCCTAATATCTCAATTTGAGCTTCAAAAATATATCATTCTTTGTATTTATGGAGAGATCCCTCTCCGGGTCTAGGAGGGCTAGATCCTAGGGCCCCAAAGTGGTTATGATGTTGTCTCATCTTTTGGTCTTGCCAATCTGGCCAAAACATGGGAACCCCAACATTATGCATTCTTGGAACGAAAATAATATTAAAATCTTGGAAATGTGAAATTAAATGCCATACCTCTTGTTGATAACTCTTTAGATGAGGTGAAAGACAATGTATGGTGTCACGTACCTATCACACCACAATTTTTTATTCACTTACTACTTTTAAGGAAGAAACATTGAGGTCAATGGCTCTTTGTAATCCCAAGATGAGTGCCTCATACTCAACAGTGTTGTTTGTGCACTAAAATTCCAAGTGGATAAAGATAAAATGTATTCTCTACAATGAGTATATTAAAACACAACCAACTCCAGAGCCTTCCTATGTCTTATAACCATAAAATTACAAAGCTCACACGTCATATGTACAAGGATCATGACCTACACTAGTGACTAGTGCTACTATTACCACTACTACTACTAACAATAAAAAGGTTATTTGCACCAGTTGGACTAGGAAGGAGCTCCAACTATGTTTCTGGTGGGACTGGGGATGGCTATGCAAGGTAACACCCCAGTTAGGATCCCAGGAAGCAATTTCCGAAAATGATTTCTGTGAAATCCACTGGTTCGTTGTGTCCGTTCAAGGGAGTAACATTATGTTTCATATATCTTTCTGAATCCACCTAAATTTGGTTGTTTCTTCCCTTATATGGAATCCATAAGTGTGACTAGTCTGTAGAAAAGTATCGTTGTAATTTACTTGAAAAGTATCTACATAAAAATAGTCCATATTCCTCTGGTATGTCCACAATCACTATGTTTATGCAATGGTGAACTCATTCGTCGGATGATAAATGGATGATCACATCTTTGAGTTCACCAACTGCATGGATAACAGTCTTGTCCACTTAAATGATCTATGCATCTATTTTACTCCATTTTGCATTGATTTTCTTTGCAATATAAAATGGCATTATATTCACTGAGGCACTAGAATCAACCAAGAAATTGTGTACATTGAAATTGAAAATTTCAAATGTTAAGAGAAAGGGAGGGCATAGTGTATTCACTTCCATTGTAAAAGAATTAAGTATTGACTCAAGGGAACTAGAAGATGTACCTGATTCATTGTTTGAAGGGGCGTTGTTACCTATGGAGGACTACCCAAATGCACATAAGAGAATGTCTCGGTGGATCGTGATCTTTGTTAACTCAAACATTGAATTGAAATGTCTGCATGAACCTTCTTCATATATTCAACTATGTTATAGTCCACAGGGGGAAGGGAGGATGAAATATATGGGGAAGTGGCCTGAATTATGATTTCCAAAGCACTGGTCTTGTCTTTGCTATTTTCGGAAGTGTTTTTCATTGAGGTCACTTTCTGAGACTTGATTTGAGTGCTCTGTGCTGAATTGAGTAGCAGAATGATTTTCCTTAACAAATCTTCTTTAAATTTCTTCTTTTTCAATTCTATTGTAGTGGGTGGACCTTTGCTTCATAAATTATATTGGTTGGTCTGCTTTTGGGCTGGAGGGTTAATCAGAGGTTATTTTTCGGTTGTGCTCTTTTGGGTTGTAAGTATGCAATTTACATATTTATTATATTCCCAAAAGTTGGAGTTTCATTGGTGGAAACAATTTCTTCCTTTTATTCTTTAGGCTCGGCCTGTTCATCAGCAAGCACCCCATCACAGAGATGTGTAGCAAGAAAATTCATGGCGTGATTCCATTATGGGAATTTTTTCTCGGAATGGTAATCTTGATGATATGAATTGTATGTGTCCATGCCCAACCTATCAAGATTCGCACAATGTTCAAGATCTACTCAAAATTTTTCATTTGGTTATTGCTGCTACCCAAATTCACAATCCTTCTGAGAAAGTTTAATCGTAGAGGATTTCTACTTATGCTGGTCTCACTTGACCTTTATTTGATTTCTGCCATCTCATTTGACATATTCTTAACCATGCAGGTCAAGTTATCAAAATCGGATGGTTATTTCTCTTTGGCCTTGCTTACGAAGGCTTGATACCTTTTACCTATATGTTTGGATTCCTTTGTTGGCTCATCATCTGAGATGACTCCAATTGTGCGCAAGTATTTCTCAACCATGATAGCTTCTTCATAATTTTCCATTAATGATGGTTTCACAGTTTTCTTGACGAACTATGCAATGCTTTTTAGCAAGGCAGAAGTGTAGTAATCTATGGCGACGGAGTCATGAGGTTTTGTATCTTCTGGAAATCTATTTAATAGGTGTTTGAACCTATGATTAGAGTCTTTCAATTTATCTTTTTGCTCCATATTTATATTACCCAGTCTTTCAATAACATGGCAGGGGTTTTATCATCAAAAACATTTTCAAGGAAATTATTTTTAAACCCCCTCCAATTCTAGATGGAGTTCAGAGGAAGGTTGTGATACCATACAGTTTCTCTACCATCCAAGGTACATGGAAAAATTATACATCCAACATCATCGTAAAGTACCACAATTTTTTGTAGATTTAGGTAAAATTTTTCTAGATGGTCTTCAACCTTCACTATTTTATCAGGGTCATACTTCATTAAGATCATCTCGAAATGCTTTGGGATCTTCTGCAACACTCTCGGAAGTAAAAATAGGCCCTGAGTCATCCAATCTAGATATTGGTATGCCATGTATTCTTCTCTGCTATGCTCCCCTTCTTTGTTATATTCTGATGGCTCTTCTTCTTCTTCTTCACTGCCCAACCCATAGAAAGTTATGCCTAAGAGTACAGGGTTAGCTCTGTTGCCACCACTAAAAAATGGAGGTTCTTTTGTGTATT
The DNA here is from genome assembly GCA_034641835.2 of Pinus albicaulis. Classification (NCBI taxonomy): domain Eukaryota; kingdom Viridiplantae; phylum Streptophyta; class Pinopsida; order Pinales; family Pinaceae; genus Pinus; species Pinus albicaulis. The sequence continues at coordinate 1,023,281,075 of CM076583.1, read as the reverse complement.
CCACAAAATATGCTAACTCTTCAAGGGTGGAAAGAACCATTTCTTCAAGGGAGGAAACCACTATCACAGTAGGGGTTTTATATTCTTCTATGAAGAATATGGAAGACTGGGCACTTCCGGGATCAATCCAATTGCTTTTGCAAACTGACAGGTTATAGGATGGATAGCCTGAAATTTATTATATGGGATTCAAAAGTTTAACTGGGGTGTGGTTGGGAATATTCACCAACTTCATAAACATTAGTAGGGGATATGCATTGAACATTGTTGCCTTGATCAGAAGATGATATGATGTGTTAGGTGGGTTTATCAACCATAAAACACTATCTTCCCTCCTTCTAGCACCAAAATTTTTAATGGTGTTGGACCTGCCAACATTCAGTGGATCTACCATATATGAATTCCCAATTAGACCTCACACTGTTTTGTGTAGGAGTCCCATCTGGAACAAAGGCCTGGTTTCCATATTCTTAAATAATTTCCTTGGATTTGATTGCCAGCAAGAGAGAGAGAGGGGTGCAAATGTACTTTTGAAAAGAAATGGGAGTGTGCTTGGTGAATGGCCATTTGCAAGTGTGTTAATGTTCTTTTACTACGGGGGGGGAGAGAGAGAATTGAGACTAAAAGAGAGAGGTAATAGTACCACCCAGGAAGAGACACACATGAACTGAAGGAATCATTTAACATCCAGCGGAATAGTCCACAAAGGATGTGACGATAATCTCAACCAACAATTGAGAAAGATCTTCCTAAAATCATGTGGAATAGTCCACAAGGTTGGGACAACAATAACAACCATTACAACACATTCTCAATAAGATAAGTACTAAAATAAAATAAATAGTTCAACTATCATAGCACATGTCAAAGAAAACATGAAATACAAACATCTGCAGAATAGCCTTCCAAACATTCATAGTCCATGCTTGAAGGACATGTTGGCCTCGAAATGCTTCTTTTATTAATGAAAATTTCCAAGACACAAATTTATAATGAACATCACTAGCTCCAATAGTGGAGCATTGGAGCCACTCCTTGCTCCACAAAAGAACTATCTTATCTCTTGTTAGGACCCTATATTACTAGTATAGTCCCCCTTATTGTTATTATTGTACCCTTGTAACCCCCATTTTGTTATTATTGTGCCCTTAAATTATTATTGTTAGGTCGGCTAGGATTACATTGTGGCCCACTAGGATTACATTATGGCCCCATGGACTCCTATATATAGAAAGGAGTTTTGTAAATTGTATCATCCAAGAATTGTTCATTTATGTAATGTATTGGAGGTTTCCCCCTCGAAGTGGCTTATTTATAAGGCGTTGATATCTTTTTTCTTCTATTTTTGGAGCTGGTTACACAACATTTGGTATCAGAGCTTTGGATTCTGGGGTTTCGCTGCTCCAAACATGTCATCGTGGCATTTTCACTATAAATTTTTTTCTACAAAGTTTCTGAAGCTGAAATGTTTAGGGTGTGAAGCTGAAATCGGAAGGAATATTTTCTAAAAATTTCAGAGCTTGGTTCGCAATATTTTCAGATATATCATCTGTGGAAGTTAGGTCTTTTTTCAAGCTCCTAAACAGGTCATCGTGGCATTTCGCTATAAATTTTTTTCTATGAAGGTTCAGAATCTGAAATTTGTATGGTACGAAGCTGAAATCCTAAGGAAATTCTTCAAAAAATTTCAAATCTTGGTTTGCAATATTTTCGGAGATATGATCTGTGGAAGGTAGTACTTTTTCAGGCTCCTGAATTTCGTCTCAAAGAGGTGATCGTGGGAAAATTTCAATAACTCTCTCTCTGGGCAGTGGTTTTGGGTGTTGTAAAAATTGGTCGCAAGTACACGGACTGTAGTTTCTTTGCTATCAATTTCAAATACAAAGGAAGAAACAGTGACATGTGGCAAGTCCTACAAGTTTGCTCTACTGAACCAGTCCAAAATTAGGTCATTATGGGAGATTGGACACAACTTTGTCTTGGGGAATCAAAATTAGATCAGACCTGTGGAATTTGAAAGAAGATTCAGAGGGCTACTACAGGGCTGAATTTCAGATATTGAAGATTTTCAATTACAGAGATAATTCAATTTCAATATCGAGCTCCTCAAAGAAATTAAAAGGTGTGTATTTTTTTTCCGAATTGCATAAGTCTTGTTTGAAGAATCAAGTTGAATTGATTCCAAGGGAATATTGTAGAATAGGTATCAATATTGGATTCTAAAATGGCGCCTAAAAATAATTCAACACCCATTAAGCCTTCATAAGGCTCTACCATGACTCATGAAGATGAAGAATTGCAACATGATCTATCAAAATTACAAGAGCAAGTGCAACAAATTTCACTCTCGCAAAGAGCAACAAAAAATGAAATGGAAGTTTTGAAGAAAGGTGTGGAAGTGAAGATGGACAGTTTGAAGAAAGGCATGGAAGCTAATATGGATGGCGTGGAAGTGAAGATGGACGGTTTGAAGAAAGGCGTGGAAGCTAAGATGGATGGCGTGGAAGCTAAGATGGATGGAATGGAAGCTGGCATGGAAGCTAAGATGGATGATCTAAAATCAAACATCGAAGATTTGAAAATTTTGATACAAGAAAGGTTTCCTAATGGTGAAAAGATAGTAGAAGAACCTCATGATGAGAACAAAATAAATGTTAATCGTGATTTCATAAACTCTAATGTTGGCGGGAAGAACCACCATATTCCAAAATGGATATGAGGAAGTTTGATGGAAAGGATCCTGTAACATGGATACTATAGATGGAGCAATATTTTGATCTCCATAATGTGAAAAACACACAAAAGGTACGCATTGCAACTTTGCATTTAGAACAAAATACATTTGTATGGTATCGATGGCTTTGCTCCCGTAAAAAAATTGTCACTTGGTCAATTTTTACAGAGGAAATGATAGCACATTATGAGGTTACAAAGAGCAACACCTTCTTTAGCCAATTGATAAATCTCAAACAAAAGGGTTTAGTGGGGCAGCACATTGAGGACTTCCAAAAATTGAATATAAGGGTAACCGATATTCCAGAGGAACACAGGATTGATCTCTTCATAGGCACTTTAAAGGATAACATCCAACATGAAGTTCACGTTCTGGAACCTGATTCATTGGAGAAGGCATTCAGGTTGGCAAGAAAAGTTGAATGTAAAATTATGGCGACAAGGAAGCCTACCACTCAATTCTATAAAGAAGGAAGTGTTGCTACGTCTAGATTTCCACAACCTACAAGGTTGACACCACAACAGTTGGAAGAAAAAAGAGTTAAAGGGATTTCCTACAGTTGTGATAGCAAATACACTAAAGGTCATAAGTGTGCTGAGAAGAAATTATTTTACATAGATTGTGAAGAGGAAGAAGAAAATGAACAAGAAGAGGATATACACCAGGAACCAGCTCTAAAAGAGGAAGAAATGAATCCGACCATATCGTGTAATGCACTGGCAGGAATTACCACTCCTCAAACTCTCAAGATAGCAGGACAAATCAAGAAGAAAAGGTAATAGTGTTGATTGATTCAGGTAGCACCCATAATTTTATTCATTGTAAGGTAGCCAAGGAATTAAATTGTTTCCTATACCCAGCACGAGAATGTCAAGTGATGGTTGCAAATGGAGGAACTATAAATTGCTCTGGAAAATGCCATAATATCAAGCTAACCATGGGGGAATATGTGTTGACTTGTCCAATGCTTTCCATTCCTATGGGAGGTGCTGATGTTGTACTAGGAGTACAATGGTTACAATCTTTGGGGACGGTAGCTTTTAATTTTCAAGAACTTTTCTTGAAATTTTTTTCAGAAGGAAAGGAAGTCGAATTACGGGGCATTGAAGGGAAGCCAGGAAGGATAATAAGCTCTAATGTCATGACAAAGCTTCTAAAGAAATAACAACGAGGCGTAATTGCACAATTATGCTCACTAGAAGTTCCGACATCAAAATAATCTATTTTTGCAGATCTCCAACAAGTCTTGGACAATCATTCCAAGGTGTTTGAAACTCCCAAAGGACTCCCACCTATTCGTGATCATGATCATGCTATTCATTTGATTCCAGGAAGTGTTCCTCCAAACATCCGGCCTTATCGATATCCTTACTTCCAAAAGAGCGAAATTGAACGTATGATTGCAGAAATGTTAGAGGCGGGTATAATTCAACCCAGTCAAAGTTCTTTCTCTGCTCCTGTAGTATTGGTACACAAGAAGGATGGATCATGGCGAATGTGTCCGCATTATAGGGAGCTCAATAAGCTCACCATTAAAGACAAATTTCCCATTCCTGTGATTGACGAATTATTGGATGAATTACATGGAGCAATTTATTTTACCAAGTTGGATCTTCGTTCAGGATATCATCAAATTAGAATGAAGACCGAAGATATTCCAAAAAGAGCATTTGAACCTCATGAAGGTCATTATGAATTTTTGGTCATGCCTTTTGGCCTTACCAATGCACCTTCTACATTTCAAGGGTTGATGAATTCCATTTTCAAACCCTTCCTTAGAAAATTTGTGCTAGTATTTTTTGATGATATACTAATCTACAATAGGTCTTGGAAGGATCATGTTGAACATGTTTACAAGGTGCTCAAACTATTGCAGGAAAAACAATTATATGCAAAAACATCCAAATGTTTCTTTGGAGTACAAGAGGTGGAATATCTGGGTCATATTATATCTCACGAGGGTGTGAAAGTAGACCCTAACAAAATTAAAGCCATTAAGGAATGGAAAGTCCCCACGACCATAAAGCAGTTGCGAGGATTTCTCGGGTTAACAGGGTATTATCGCAATTTTGTTAATAATTATGGGAGAATAGCAGCACCTCTAACAACATTATTGAAGAAAAATGCATTTTCATGGACTCCTGAAGCAACTAAGGCCTTTGAACATCTTAAAGAGGCAATGTGCCTAGCACCGGTCTTAGCTACGCCAGACTTCACAAAAACCTTTATCGTGGAATGTGATGCCTCAGGAAATGGAATTGGTGCAGTTTTAATGCAGGAAGGAAGACCCATTGCTTTTGAAAGTCGTCCAATCAAAGGAAAGTATTTACAGAAACCTATTGATGAGAAGGAAATGTTAGCAATACTACATGCACTAAAGAAATGGCGAACTTACCTAATGGGAAGACACTTCAAGGTAAAAACTGATCATGATAGTCTTAAACACTTTTTGGAACAAAGACTATCGTCAGAAGAGCAGCAAAAATGGGTCACAAAGATGTTGGGTTATGACTCTGAAATAATCTACAAAAAAGGAAAGCTTAATGTTGTTGCAGATGCACTCTCAAGAAATAATGAAGAGGTGGAAGCATTGCTTTGTGCCATTTCTATTATCCAACCAGATTGGATAACTGAAGCAAGAGATGAATGGAAGAAGGACAAAGATGTATGGACACTCATTCAAAAGTTGCAACAAGATCCTAGTACATCTGATACATTTAGTTGGAAAAATGATTCCTTATGGTACAAAGATCGCTTATATCTTTGTAAGAATTCCCAACTAAAACAAAAGATTCTTCTGGAATTGCACACTTCTCCTTTAGGAGGACACTCAAGATTTTTTAAAACTTACCACAGGGTGAAGAAAGAATTTTTTTGGGATGGCCTTAAATCTGATATTCAAAAGTTTGTGGCGGAATGTTTGGTTTGCCAGCAGAATAAAGTGGAAACAATTAAGACCCCGGGACTTCTACAACCTTATCCATTCCAAGTCAACGTTGGGAGGAGATTTCAATGGATTTTATCACAATTTTACCTAAGTCTAAAGGAAAGAGTGTCATCATGGTGGTAGTTGATAGACTTACCAAGTATGCACACTTTTGTGCATTATCTCATCCATTTAAAGCAAGTACAGTTGCTACTACATTTGTGGACAGAATTCAAAAGCTACATGGAAGCCCAAGGGTTATTTTGAGCGACAGAGATCCCATTTTTATGGGAAATTTTTGGACGGAGTTATTTTCTTGTTTGGGTACTCAATTAGCTCATAGCTCATCTTATCATCCTCAATCTGATAGTCAAACAGAGATAGTAAATAAATTTTTGGAAGGATATCTTCGTTGTTTTGTATCTGATAAACAAACACAATGGGTCAAGTGGTTACCTCTCGCTGAATGGTGGTATAACACTTCCTTCCATACTGCAGCAAAAATGACCCCATTTATGGTACTTTATGGATATCATCCACCATCGATCAAATCATCTTTAAGGGTAAATTCGAAGGTTCAAGCAGTGGAAGATCACATCGAGCATCAACAAGAAGTTCTCCAACTCTTAAAGGATAACCTGAATTTGGCACAAAATCGAATGAAACAACAGGCAGATCAACATCGCAGCGAGAGAAGTTTTGATGTAGCATATTGGGTATTTTTACGGCTACAACCATATAAACAAATGTCTCTCAAGCAAGCTAAGAAGGATAATTAATTATCGCCAAAGTACTATGGTCCTTACAAGGTGTTGCAAAAGATTGGTACTATGGCATACAAATTGGAGCTTCCTACTTCTTCGCGAGTACATCCAGTTTTCCATGTTTCATGCTTAAAGAAGGTTATAGGAGAAAATCTTCCAGTTCAAACAATATTCCCAGAACTTGATGAGGAAGGAAAAATCATATTGGAACCAGAAGCGGTCATGTAAACAAGAACTCGACAACTACGGAATCGATCAATTTCAGAGTATCTCATCAAGTGGAAGAACTTACCCACTGAAGATTCTACATGGGAGGATGAGAATTTTATACAGAAGCACCCATAGCTACTCAAGCATTGAGGAAAACACTTTTTTGAAGGAGAGGGGCATGTTAGGTCCCTATATTACTAGTATAGTCCCTTATTGTTGTTAGTGTAACCCCCTTATTGTTATTATTGTACCCTTTAACCCCCATTTTGTTATTATTGTGCCCTTAAATTATTATTGTTAGGTCGGCTAGGATTACATTGTGGCCCACTAGGATTACATTATGGCCCCATGGACTCCTATATATAGAAAGGAGGTTTTGTAAATTGTATCATCCAACAATTGTTCATTTATGTAATGTATTGGAGGTTTCCCCCTCGAAGTGGCTTATTTCTAAGGCATTGATATCTTTTTTCTTCTATTTTTGGAGCTGGTTACACAACATCTCTCTAATGCTTTACTAGTGGAGCCAAGGTGAAAATTCCTTTTCTCATACAATGAGGGAGTATATATAACTGATGGTAAATTTTTGATTACGCTCATGACTATTTGAATTCATATCAATTTTCAACTTACATGAATCTTTACATTCCATTTGTGTCCTTTTGACTTTCATTTTACAATACATTTTGAATACAATGTACATGTTCCAAACTAGTGATGTGGAATATGAACCCTCATGACATAACATGACATGACAATGCTGACATGGACTACTTGACAACATGTAAATGTCAAACCACTTTTTTTTATGAGATTTGAGTGTATTCGTGAAAGATTTTTCCTTTTCACCTCTGCATGCCTTGGTGATAAGGAGTCTTCAATGATCTCAAGTCTTGGATAGCGGTGGAAAACTAGTATCCTTTCATTTTCTCCTGATCAATCCACTTGTACGCTTAGCTACACGAGTGTCTTTGAGAATCCTTCCCTCCTCCTTCTCTGTCTTCCTCATCTCTCCATGAAATTATCGAGTACATATTCCTGCATTTCACTCATGACGGGAAGACATCAATCCGAAAACCCCTAGCCTAAGATGATGCATTCTAATCCATAAAATGAGCCTAGAACAAGTGATAGGTTGGATAGGGAGGCTTAGTGAGTTCATAGTTGTATATTTTAGATGGGAAATGTTAATCCTTGACACTTGATACTATGCAACGCGTATTTCAGGCTCCTCTAATGGAAAATACTACGCAGTTTTCGATCCCGGTGGGATAGGCTGAAGGGATGGGCACATGGAGATCTTACTGTGCAGTTATGGGGGTCAAGGAAGGTTGGGTTACTGCGTAGCTATTCATTTCAAATTATCATTTGATGAGATCGAGGCTTTTTTTTGTTAAATGCACAGTTTAGTCCAGGTTGGAGATTATGACTCTGCAATTCCAATGGTTAGGGTCAAGGCTTGGTCACAGAAACTACGCAATGCAGCAGTTCTAGGAGGCAGGAAATTCACATTGTGCAGTGCCAAGAAGTAATTTCATAGCTATAGGACTGAGACCTTTCATTTCAAAGCTCAAAGAAGGTCGGGTGAAGCAAAGTTTATCAGTCAATAATTTTTCTGAAAAATGACTAAGTGCGGGATCAATGAGATCGCTGTGACCGGTGATGAATTTTAATGTGATCACACACTTAGCATATTTTTATGACTAAAAAAAAAAGGTGATACATGACATAAAAACAAATCATTTCCTTCGGTGTGACATATTTACAACCGGTTATGACAAGTGCGACACGAAGGATACACTTTACGACGACTGTGACGACACTTGTGTGACAGTGCTCAAAACTTTGAAAATGAGTGCGACGAGTACTTACAATGTTAGAAAAAATCACTTTCACAAAGGTGACATGTTGGAACCACTAGAACAAGCTCATAGATACAATGTGACATCAAACTTGCCAAAATATGACACTTTTGTTATCTCGTGAAAGGGATCACAATGTTCGAAAACCAATAAAATGAACTTCAAAGTTTGCGACAATAATGAGCAAGACCAAGGAAGGCTCTAAAATTTGGTAAAGGCCAAAATTTTGGAGGGGGTTGTAGCATCTAAAATAGGAAACGTGGGTAGAGCAAGATAAATTGGACCTCCCATAAGGGTTTAGAGGGATAGCACGCGAGTTCCAAATGGCAACATAACGCTGGTGTTGTAAGAGTTTAATGGCTTGACTATAAACAACCATATATTTTGATCCAGGAGCAAGTTTTCAATAAATTTTATATAACCAGAAAGGTCTCACCGAGACAGATGCAATGGTAGCATTATTTTTTAGTTCTATAAGTTTGAGGAATGAAAATTTTTTAAGACTCCATTTCCCTAACAGGACTTTGGAGGTTGGGTCAATGATAGGAATGCCTTCTACCCCTAGTATTGGTTATGTGGTGGAGTGGAGTGTTACCAGTTTTTGCTGAGAATCAGGTAGTGATAGGTTTAATTCAAATTCTCTTCTTGATAATTACTCATGAGATTACTTCTTTTACTTATGTCTTCTCCTCTTAGCTTACTATGTCTTTCATCAAGTGAATTAAAAAAAACCACAGGACACACAAATTTAGGCTCTTCGAGCCAGGGCCAAAACCTCTCCCTCTTGGAGAAGAAAACCCACAATAAATTCTTCTTATATACTTTCATATGACAAGTACCATGACCATGACACAGACCCTTGACCCTTGTATGCCTCCAAGACCTTGTCACTACTTCTTCATAGACTCCTTGAGTTGATTATTATTTCCTGCATCGTCCAGCACTGTTCTACACCTTTCTGTACCAAGGCTAGAGAGATTGGTCTCTACTTGTATTCTTCCTTCTTGGTTAGAATGAGATCCTTATGATATCAACACCGTGTCGTAGATTGTCTTTATTTGTAAATTTACTTAACCTTTTTGTGTACATACTTTCCTTATTTCCTTTTCAATGAGCAGTCCACCTTATACTATAATGATACCCTTACACAACCCTGTTTCTTGCACTTAACATAGCCATGTTCTCGCACTTTAACGCAGTCCCTTCACGCACCTAAAAAATTCATATATGACTGAATTTGTTCCTGCAATCTTATCCGAAAATCTCAGACCTTGTAAATTTTTCATATATATAATGTCTCCCCTCTTCGCACTTTATTCTTGTTTTATAACCATGTTCCTTGTGTCTGTAATCCACAATCTTTATCACTTAAATCTTATCTGAACAACTCAGAGAAGTATGAGATTTTGTGTCTCCTTTTCTGTGCAATATATAGGGTATATATAGTTGACCCTATCTCAAATTGAGCCGACTTTTCTATATGTAATGAAGCCAACTTGAGCACTTGTTAATAGGCTGACTTGTAGAGATTATTGAAGGCCTACTTGAAGAGTATTCCAATGCTTATATTGAGCATCATTTGAGTCATGTCTTCAAGGCTTATATGAAAAGGTCTTAAGGCATACATGATTGATATTACAGGAGTAACACTTCAAATACATGACTCTAATTAATACATTTATGACAAGATGAAAAATACCTAAAAGACATCAAGAATAAGTCTTTTGACCTATAATAAAAACCTTTCTCATGAAACCCATGAAGCAAGCTTAAAAAAAATACATTTTATTATATTTTTCTTCTTCATTTCATAAATACATAATTGCATAGTCAATGTGAAGATTGAACCTAGTTTCACTTTCCAACACTCCCTCTTAACTAGGGAGGTATTCATAATGGTACATGGTCACTTTCAATTTGAAGATTCTCATAAGAAGAATCAGATTTGTAATCAAATCTGTATAGCATCATATCAACCGACATTGTCCTATTGTAAGACCTTGAATAACAACCCCATATCTCAAAGAGACAATGAGATACAATGCTGGTGATACACATGAATTATAGACACAATATTCATTGTATCTCCAAGGTATGTACTCCACCTGAGTGTTCAAAAAGTATAACCTTCTTGGACTATTCTTCTCTTGGGTAGCCAACCCTCAAAGAATATCAACCCTCGACTACTCTTATCTTGAATTCCCTATCTCATTCTCAAAGAGTATCAGATGCCATATGATTACCCAATCCTCCATTCTGTCTTCCAAGTGAAGACTAGAATGATGTGTCTATCTATTCTCTCCTCATAGCCTTCACTAAGACTTACGTTTTTTATTCCTAGTTTAGTGCATGACACATGAATTTATAGAATCATATTCTTCACTTCCTTTTAATTCAGGAATGACATACTTCAAGTTTCTTCCAAGTAAGAAACTTACCACCAGGCTCCCTCTGAACCAAGGACTTGCAGCAGCAATGGTAAGACACCCAACCTCTCATGAAGAATTCCTCCCCTTGATGTCACGGATTTCAATATTGAGGAATCTTCAACTTTGGCTTCGTAGGGCATAAATCATCCATCACTTTCATCCATAAGTCATGTCATCCATCAGAAAGTGATTCATCAGTATTTCTCATTTGTTCCATATTTATGCCATGCTACTATCCTTCGAACCATCTCCCAAGGATCTTACATCCTTCCACATGATTGGCATCCATACATAAAATTATCCAGATAAACGTATATATATTAACTTTTAAATCAAAAGTTACCTCAATGATGATATTTCACCAAGACGTCTTCCTGTAGGCATCGACATCCTCTATTTAGATTGAAACATCTCCTAATGATATGTATTTTCAAGGGTTTTCTTGTTTACCATACTTCTATTAGAGTCTACATATCTTCCCAGGAGATCTCCTAGTCACATCTTGTTGGCTTCGGATGATATCTATAATATTCCAAATTTTTCCTTTAATAAATTGGAATATTAAATTTTGTTAATTTCACTTATAAGTTGAATAATTGGGTGAGGAGGCCTAAACACAATAAGAACATGGATGAAATCCCTCTTAGTATCAAAGGGGATCAGAAATGAAACTAGATTTCACACCCTCATGTGTGAAAGGAGACATTTGCAAGAAGGCTAGGTCAAGTTTGACCAAGTCTAACAGCGCTGCCTAAGAAGGTGTAGCTTGCTTGGGAAGATAATGCAGAGAAAGAGGAGGGAAGTTTCCTTGATGAAGGAAACCCTAAAGAGTTGGACCCATGGAGAGGGATCTCTCATGTGTTTAAAAGGAGGGCAAGGAAGCCATTGTTACTCATGCATATGATTATAGATTTCTTGTCTGTTTAGACTATCTGCAGTCTCGGCTGTTTAGCTGAGTTGCTTTGCTGCTTAGCACAAGGATTTCCTGTTTAGGAATCCTTCTCCTTTCTTGAGAATATTCTTGAAGGATTTGTACAAATTTGCCTCACATCCAGGCTTGAGGCCAAGCATCCTCCTCGAGTACAACATTATTTCTACAGTAGAGTAATGTTGTGTTGCAGGGTGTTGCAGTGAGGGATCACAACACCTCTTCCATCATTTGTTTTTCAAAGGAGGAGTCTCTCTTTCCTTTGAGGGATCAGTTTGGAAGCCATAGGACCTTATTCCAGATCTTGGCATTGGGCCAACTCATTCCATTGCCCCTACAATGCAGTTTGCTTCAGTAACTGTGTTATTTTCATTGAGCATTTTCTTTGGGGTTTTGCATTATTGATTGGAGGGTAAGATCTTTAGTGATAGGATCAGCCTTTCACCTGAGAGATCCATTGAATGAGATTTAGCCACCAGTTGCAGCATATTCATCTATCTCCATCCATTTTTCAATTTCTGAGTTGCAGCTACTACCCAACAACTCCGACATTTTTTCCATTTTGTATATTTCAGCCAATCCTTCTAAGGATTGTTTTATTATTGTTTCCAGGGGTTGAGAGCTTGCTCCCCCTTATTTATTGAGCCATATATTGTCATATATTTCTGTTATTATGTAATATGGAGTAGTTCCTCTTATAAACTGCATCCTTTTAGCCTGTAGAAATGCATGTGTAGCAGTGTTCTTCTATTTTCATGTACATGTCCCTTTTGAGGCTGCATTTCTTTGCTTGAGTGACTCTTTCCTCAAGGATTTGTATATCATTTCTGATATAATACACATTTTTTCACTAACTGCATCTTTATGTGCCTAGGCTTAATAAAATATCGTTGATGTTCCATCTCTTGCTCAAGAATTGTTGCAGTCCCTTCACTGGGCACTTTCTGAAGACAACTAGGTGTGGGAGACCTGTTTAACCCACCTAGAGGGATTTATTTTGAGCCATCTCTTGGATTTCAGTCTTAGATGCATTAATATAATGGATCCAACTCCTGTTTTCAATTCCTGTAGCAGCCATTCCTGGAAAATGTGTTTTCCAGTCATGCCTTGCTAGCTGTTCCAGATTTGGAATACTACAGAGGTATCAAAGCAACTTTCTTGGCTCAGCTTATGAGTCTTAGCCCAAGAAGATCAGGATGATGAAGAAGATGAGATTACTCTCATCAGTCTTTAGATCCAGAGAGGACCTCTCCAAGGAGGTCAAGGATATTGAAGAAATAGAAGAGGAAGGACCATGCACTTCCTATTCTCATCAAGAAGAAGACAATGAGCATGAAATATACTTGGATCATTTGATTCTAAGTAAGTACCTTGTTGAGTACAAATCTCAACCTATAGCCTTCAAGGAGACTCTAGCTTTTCCACATTTCATCCAGTTAAAGGAAGAAAAGAGACCCTGCAGCAAAAGAGAAATCAGAGGCAATAGGTTTATGTTGTCTACCTTTGATGGGTTATATACAACAAGAGCTTGGGTGAGGAAGCTGGAAGCCTTTTTCCTGCTACATCCTGTAGTTGAGGAAGAAGCTGTTGAGATCTCAACGCTGCACTTGTAGGGTGGAGCCTATGTTTTTTGGTTCAGCCACTTGAGCAATGCAAGGGTGAAAACATTTTCAAAGTTCACTCAAAGGTTGATCAAAACTTTTGATGGAGAAGAAACAAAGGAGAGAAATCTCACACCACCACTTGAGGAGCCTTGTAATAACGTTGTCACACTCATAGAGGAGCAACCACATGCAGCAAAAGTTGGGGCAGCCAACACATTGAACGAAGGGACTCTTGCAGCTCTACAAGAGATTCCTAAATATCACCAAGGTATGAAGAAATTTCCACTATCTAGTGTTACAGAAAATCATTTTGATAGTTGTGAAAATTTGCTTTTACATGACCAAGGGTCAAATCACACTGCTAACCTAGAGGAGAAAGATTGCACTGCACTGTGCAACATGGAAAAATTCAAGGAGGAAATAAACCATCATCCTCATGAGCCTTTGTTGGATTGTACATCACACTTGAGGTTGGGGTTTGAAGACTTGATGGAAGATGGTAGACATCTTGAAGTGAGAAACCCTTTCTCCTTTCTAGATGACCCTTTCTAAATGAGCTCCTCTCAGCTCAAAGAGAAACTTCTACTTTCATAAAATCCAAGACCTCATTGGTTTTGGAGGACTATTGTTGAGAGGGAGGTCTCATGGAGAGATCTCATTAGAGGTGCAATTCAACACATCATGGAGTGCAAGGATTTTCTTCCTTTCTCACAGGAGCAGATAGAAGATGGAGGAAATCTTAGGATGGATAATATCTCTCATGCTGTGTTGGAAATTCCTTGAACCATACACATAATTATGGGAGGTTTTTTCCTACCACCTATTTGGGTCCTTATAGGATGAAATTGATCCTTGAGAATATTGCATTTCAAAATCCCATGAAGTGCAAAGATAGGAATCTGATTTGGGAGGATGGTAGCCCTCATGGGAGGAGTACCAAGATGAGGAGAAGAAAGAGGCATCCACAAGTGATTGAGTGGATGTGCTTGATCAGCAAGGAGATGGGAGGCTACTTGCAAATTTATGATACCAGGTAGCAGGAGGCTTGGCTACCCTGGCTCCTCTTGAAGGAGTTTGGCCATCTCTTGGCATGTCCTCTTCTAGGGAGGATGGGAATGGAGAAGAGGTGGCAAGATGCTTGCATCATTGAGCAGCATGGGGTATGGATGCATGGTTTTTATGTGACACACATATCATTCATTATGTATTCATCACCTAAGTTGTATGATGGGAGCATAAGGAGGCAACAAGCACTTTGGTTGCTTGAGTTGCACTTGAGAGAGCAAGGGAAAATTTGCTCTCACTTATTGTGTGATGTTGCAGGAGTAGAAGAGGGGACTCTCATGGTGAAAAAGGGCTACTCCTTGACTCTAGATGATTTGGAAGCACTTCCATCTTGGGAGTTATTCCATACTTGCAGCAACATTACTAGAGGAGTCTTTGACAAGGAGCATGTACAAGAACAAAGCTTGGTATTGACAGGAGCTTATTTGCATGAGCTCACAGCACTGTCACTTTGGAGAAGAAATTTATGGATGGAGTGTCCCCAGGATCACTTCACATTGGATGCAATTGGTGAACAAGGAGGAGGTGATGATGGTAGAGTAGTGGATAGAGACATCTATCACTATGACATATTCTTCTTGACTTGGATTTCCAAGCATGAGGAGGATTATCTTCTTGCAGCATATGGACCATTCTTCTTCATAGCATGCCAAAACACTATGGAGGACTCACTCATGGATCCATGTACCATCTTACTTCCGACATATGGTAATAATTCACTTTATACATTCATTGATTTGCATACTCTTACCATTACTATGCAGTGCATTGCTTTATAAGAGGGCAAGCTTGTCACAGTGCTCCATGATCATTGTTGGGCTAATCTATATGATGGAGGCAACCATCTCTTATGTGGCCTTGGGAAATTTTTTTCTCATTAAATGTATGTTCAGTTATTATATCCAATTATTTGCCACATGATTACATACATGATTAACCTTGTAACAAGAAACATTTTTCCTTATGATTTTCTGAAGCAGCAGTTTGGAAAACTATGCTGTCACTATTGGGAGAACTGTTGGTACCTTCTTGCACCACATGAAACCTTCAACATTTTCCTTATCTTTTTGTTGATCATGACTTAATTTTCTGATATGAATCTGATTTTTATTGGAAGCATGATTATGAGAGAGACACATGAGTTGGAGGTGTCCTTGAGGGGAGATAATTCCCACATTTTCTGCACTACATGTTCTAAGGGGAGCATGGGAGGAGATATGGCCACCACAACCACCTATTTGTTTTCTTTTGAGGTGGGCCATGAGTTTGATAGCCATCCATTGTACATATATGGGCAAGTATTTGATCATGTATTGTTGAGACATTCAGCCATTTACTCTTCATTGGTAGATGTGATGAATTTTATATGTTACTTGCCATACTATTTTCTGAAGTTGTAGTGGATGAGACTGCACTATGTCCTCTTGAGACATTTTTTGTATCATGCATCATCATGTAAAACTTGCAGAAAACTTCTCACTGGGATACTATATGATGATCATGTCCTTTTCATCATGAATGGTTTTTTTTGGGCCAACTTGTTCTTCAATGTTGGAGGAGAACTCTTTGGAGGATTGTTCTTCACTTTGCCATTTGAGGGAAATAATTTTGCAGCCCAGGATCAACACACACTCTACATTTATCATAAGTGGAGATAAGGACAGCATGGGGTGAGCTATGATGCTTACCATGTTCAGATTTTCAGCCCACCTTCATTTCCAGAGCTTGAGGTGGAAGGATATTTAGGAGTTGCCATGTTGGGAGGTGACTCATTTTGTCTGGATGATTGCTTGGGGATGGAGGATCCATTTGGGGAAGATTTTTTCCCAACACTTTTCAGTCACCATGCCTTGGGAGAAACTTCTCAGTTCTATCCTTCTAGTTTCTTGAGGACAAACAAAATTTGGGAGGGGAGGACTGTAATATTCCAAATTTTTCCTTCAATAAATTGGAATATTAAATTTTTTTAATTTCACTTATAAGTTGAATAATTGGGTGAGGAGGCCCAAAAACAATAATAACATGGACGAAATCCATCTTAGTATGAAAGGGGATCAGAAATGGAACTATATTTCACACCCTCATGTGTGAAAGGAGATATTTGCAAGAAGGCTAGGTCAAGTTTGACCAAGTCAAACAACGCTTCCTAAGAAGGTGTAGCTTGCTTGGGAAGACATCACAGAGAAAGAGGAGGGAATTTTCCTTGATGAAGGAAACCCTAAAGAGTGGGACCCATGGAGAGGGAGCTCTCATGTGTTTAAAAGGAGGGCAAGTTAGCCATTGTTACTCCTGCATATGATTATAGATTTCTTGTCTGTTTAGACTATTTGCAGTCCTGGCTATTTAGCTGAGTTGCTGTGCTACTTAGCACAAGGATTTCATGTTTAGGAATCCTTCTCCTTTTTTGAGAAGCCTCTTGAAGGAGTTTTACAGATTTGCCTCACATCCAGGCTTAAGGCCAAGCATCCTCCTCCAGTACAACGTTATTTCTACAGTAGAGTAATGTTGTGTTGCAGGGTGTTGCAGTGAGGGATCACAACACCTCTTCCATCACTTGTTTTTCAAAGGAGGAGTCTATATTTCCTTTTAGGGATCAGTTTGGAAGCCATAGGAGCTTATTTCAGATCTTGGCATTGAGTAAACACATTCCCTTTCCCCTATAGCACAGTTTTCTTCAGTAACTGCGTTATTTTCATTGAACATTTGCTGTGGGGTTTTGCATTGTTGATTGGAGGGTAAGATTTTCAGTGATAGGATCAGCCTTTCACCTGAGAGATCCATTGGATAAGATTCAACCATCAGTTACAGCATCTTCAACTATCTCCATCCATTTCTAGTTTCTGAGTTGCAGCTGCTACCCAACAACTCTGGCATTTTTTTCCATTTTGTATATTTCAGGTAATCCTTCTAAGGATTGTTGTATTATTGTTTCTAGTGGTTGAGAGCTTGCTCCCCCTTATTTCTTGAGCCATATATTGTCATATATTTATGTTATTATGTAATATGGAGCAATGCCTCTTATAAACTATGTCCTTTTAGACTGCAGAAATGCATGTGTAGCACGCCAAAGCCAAGAGTGGAAGTCGAGGAAAGTCATAGAGGAGCGAAAGCATTTGTTTAAGGTCGGACTGTGTGTTGAAATCAGCTGCGCGATGCACTGGGCAATGGTCGCGGTGCACAAGCTGAGAACGGTGCATAGGGCCACTTTGCACAGTGTATTTTTGTTCCTGCGCGGCGCATATAAAGGGCGCGGAACACTGAGTTTTACGCGTGGCGCACACGACAGACAACCAAATATTTGTGCCATTCCTTCAAAAATCCAAATCGGTCGGTCTCCTTTACTCCAAATAATTTTATGAGATTTTGTAATCGTCTTTTAAACAATGTTTGGTGTGGTTTGAAGGGAAGAATATGAGAGTTTGAATGTTGAAAATATAAACCCTATCCTTTTGTGAAAAATTGCTCCCTTAGGGTTTGATTTGAAGTTTAAAAATTTGATTTTGGTGCCAAAACACTCCAACTCCATTTCTGACCTGTGATTCCCTTTCCCATCACTATCATACTATCATTATAATCCCTCCCCTATTCCCTTATATACCAAAACCACTCATATCACTTATTCCCATTTATCGCTATCCCTCAATCCTTTCATTCACTATCATTATCCCTTTCCCCATATCATTTGCAAAAATCCCTAAATCCCAAATTCCCAAGCACAGTCAAGTGACTGTCCTCACACTTTAAATTCACTTGACAAAACTCCATTTTCCCCACTACCCTATTTCCCACAGTCCCTCATTTGAATTTGACATATTTGGCATTAAGATAAAAGGTACCAAATTATTATTTTCATCTCATACAAATCAACATACACTTGGCATAGACTTGTAACACCATGGAGACGGACACTGATTCATCATATGAACAAGACAGTGATTCTACCACTGAGCTACATGCACCGAGAAGGCCTCGTAAAGGTGGCAAACATGTGAGAGAAGAGCCCACCTCATTGACTCAATTGCAGGCCTGCCCACTTGCCATGGCATGTTTTTGAGAGTAGTCATGCTATTAGTACTGTGAGATGATTGCTAGGATTCAGCATCATCAGGAGTTGGCTCGGTTTTTTGTTTTACATTTGCATGATGGTCAGGTAACTCTTGTTGGTGTAAATTTCACCTTCACACCGGAAACCATTTCACAGGCAACAGGAATACCAAATGTAGGTGAGGAGTGGAACAAAATACAACAGGTGGATAGAGTGCATTATGAACCATACATCAGACCTATCTATGTGAGATAGCTCAGCAGGGTATTCCCATTCTGGTTTCTGAAGGAATCCTATGTGCCTTTGATGAGACTCATTATCAGATACTTCAGTTATGAGGGCTGGTTCTCACGCCTCTATGCCTACCACATCAGGTTATTGATGCATTTCACGACAGTGAGGATGATGAACATACCTTATTTCATGTGCCGCAACATCGAGCGAATAACCACTCTTGTGCAAAAGAAGGCTCCCGAGCAGCATTACAACAGTATTTATCACTATGCACTCATCAAGATCGTTGTTGTACATCAGCTTGGATTGCAGGGCATTGCATGGGAAGATTTCATTTCCCATGACTTCTTCACAGCCCCTCAGCCTCCTCCAGAGATTGTTCATGATGCAGGTGAACCTTCACATCAGTTTGAAGGTCACGAGATAGAGCCTATCAGTGTGCCAGTGTATGTCACTTATCAGAGAGGCACGAGAGTATTATTTGCAGCAGCCCGACGAGTACTATCTCCACCTGGGGTGGAAGGGGTCTTTTTGTTGTCATCAGCAACACAGGTACAGGTACAGGATAGAGGTAAGAGGCCTATGCAGGATGAGGGCCCTTCAGGAGGCCAGGATACTGATTTCATATTGATTGATGAGGATTTGAGCTCTCCAAGCTCAAAATTGAGAGAGATCATTCAGGAGAAAAAAGCTGAGATCGACACATTGACCGACAAATTGCAAAGAGCTCAATGGATCATAAACTATCTGGAGTAGCGGAACAAACAGTTGGAGGATCAGCAGATGATCATGGAGTTGCAAAACATCCATGAGAATCGGCAAGATGCCCGAAGAAGCCCAACCGAGATGACACCCATTGAGCGGGAGATTGAGGCTGATAGAGAGACTTGGCTTGAGAGGGTCAAAATTAATCTTGAGAAGTTGTTGGAGAAGGAAAACAAGGAGAAGAACATGCTCAGGCACATGAATAACCACTATTGGGCGCGCAATCATGTTTGCAAAGCGAGGATCAAAATCCTGAAGGCAAGGCTAAGGAGGACACTAAAGCATCGCAAAAGGCATGATAGGCTCCAAATTTTGGCCAAAGCTTCTTTGGTTGAGCATAGCACTTGATGAGGGACCTCCAGCCCAAATTTCAAGAAATTTGGGAAAAAATTTGTCAATTTTGAATTTTTTGGTCACAAAACAGATTTTCCCTGCCCAACGCGTAGCGCCACTTGACGCGCGTTTATAATTGGCAGCTCTTCATGGGGGAAACTTTGCATTTCTAGATTTTTTATCAAAATTTATGCATGCTCATGGATTACCTAAGGATTTCATCAAGTTATGGGTTGCCTAAAGGGTCAAAAACACCCTAAAAATGGCCTTTCTGCCACTTTTTGCACACACAGGAAGTAGTGTTGGAAAATTGAACGTTTGGAGGGACAAATGGCAACCAAATCCAAAAATTCCACTTGGGTTGGAAAGTAGACAGGCAGGGATTTCCAACGAGCTATCCTATGCTCAATTCAGACTTCGGGAAGGGCCTAAAAATCAGCTCCAAACTTGTGCTATGCATAGAGAATCCAGGCGCGGTGCATAGAGGAATTTAGCCTATTTTTCACTCAGCAGCTCAGAATTTCGCCTAGTTTTGGCCGGTTTCATTTTTTCATGTAATTCTTGATGTACCTTGATGTAATTTCATGACCATGAGGTAATTTTGGCACATTTTTACTCATTATAGAAGATTCATTCACCAAAAGGTGAAATTTAAGTGAATGGATCAGTTTCCTAGCATATAGAGGAAAGTTGTTTCATTGCCTATTTTCTAGTTCCTAGTTTAGATATGGTTGAAACAGCTCCTAGAATGATGAGCTTGACCCCTATAGGCATGAGGAGGAGTTAGGCTTGTCTATATGATGTATTTTCTCAGTCATTTTCAGGGTTGGACACTTGGGATTTCTTGGCACTTCATTGTACATTTCATCTCTGCACTTTTGGCAACGGAATAGACCAGGGTTTGCAGAACTCTTTGGGATCCATGTGGCTGTGTGTTTTGATGGTGTTTTTCTCTATGTAATTGTAATTTCACTGATGTTTATGTTTATCATTTCCCTTCTCCTTTCTTCTTAGATTAAACAAATCAGTGTTAAAGGTGGAATTCATTGGATTGCTATGCTCTTCCTTTAGTTTTGTTTAATTTTTCATGTTTTCATCTATTTGAGGAGCACTCTTGAGACCCTCTTACCCTCTTCAGCTCCTCACCGGTCTGATCCATCCATTCATTCAATCTAAAGCATCAAAACAATTTCCTTCCTTGCCCCATTCAGAACTCTGCAAAAACTAGGCCGTATCCCCGCACGCAAAACTGCCTTTCCCTTTGATTCCAACAAAAACCCCTAAAATCAAAATCAAACTCCTTTACTTATATACCTAGCCTAAAATTAGCCTTTATTTCAAGTCATCTCAAGCCCTATTGATTATCTTTGCTGAGATTGACTTGGAGAGAGCCCTCTCCTGTTCTGGTAGGGCTAGCTACCAGACTGAGCGTGGTTTGATGTTACCCTGAAATCTGCCTTTTTCAGCCTGAGGTAGATTTAGGCAATAACATAGTGGCGACTCCACTGGGGACGAAAATGGTTTTCTTGTTGGTGTTATTTTTTTTATAAGCTACATACGGAGCCTAAAGTTATGCCAGGTAGCCTTCGAAACGCTCTTGCTTTGCATTAGCGAAAGTAGATAAACACTGCTTCAGTCAATCTTCGGTCTAGCTTGTGAACGTGACACTTGACTTGTAAATTTCTCCAGTACATCATATCATTCTGGACTTTTGGGTGATGAGTCTAGAATTTGATAGGCCAAACAAGTTGGTTTTGTCCCTTTGATTTTGAAATTAATTCAACACACTAGCTTCCAGAAGACATACTAGAGAAAATACGGATCCCGATCCACCTCTAGTGTATGAGAATCCCAATATGATTTCAAGAATCCTTCATAGAGAAAGTCTCGTGATTCCTATATTCAAATCTCATTCATGTCCCGCTGTCTTTGAATACCTTGAAGATATTGAATTTGACGAGCAATTTGAGTTGTCGTTGATTGAGACTAAGTCTAAAAGTGTTATTGGATCTATTGTCATAAATCCAGAGTTTATCAAGTATCTTGAAATTGAACAGGCTAATAGATCCATTGACAGTTACATTTTGAATATTAAAAATTCCATTATGGCAACAAACATTCCTGAGTTTATAGAGTCTGCATCTGAAACTCTTGGGCCATCAGCAGTTACATCCGATTCACAAGTTTATACCCGGCCTCCTTTCATTCCTACCATCCCCGTGCAACCATCTATTTCTAATCAACAATCTGCAGTAGTATCGCCTCCATCCACACCACATACACCTCATACATCTACTGCTCCTACTCCACCTGCTTCTCCAAGACAGATTATAAATCCACCAAGAGCAATGGTTGCTCGATTCACACCTCTTGTCTTGCCTCAAAACTTGGATGTTATGCCCGCTAATTATCAAAGTAATATCCCATTGTTTGATGGCACTCCTCAAAGTGTTCCTACTCAGCAGAATATTGATATAATGACAAACTTCTTCAATCTTCATGAAGTTGATGAAGAAAATGTGACCATGAGATTGTTTGTGAAAACTTTTGGAGGTGAAGTGAGAAAATGGTTCAGAGCTTTGCAGCCTAGAAGTATTGCTACATTGGCTGAGCTTCAGAGACAATTTTTAGATCGGTGGGAAGTAAAGAAAGATCCTCTTCAGATCACTTCTGAATATACCAATATCAAGCGCAACATAGGTGAGTTAGTCCAAGACTATTGTATTAGATTTAATGCGGTTTACAATGCAATTCCTGATGATTTAAGGCCATCTAGGAAGTCGGATTTGCTTAAATTTCCAGATGGTTTTGATCCGGACATGGCCTATTAATTACGAGAAAGAGATCTGCCCACTTTGGAGGAGATGCAAAAAATTGCAGTAAGTGTTGAAGCTAATTTGAATGACAAGAGAGCTAGATTGAGAGCAGAAAATAAAGTCGCAATAAAGGAAGAAGCTTCTACTTCTGATCAGGTACTTTGCAAGGTGGAAACGATGATTGAAAGACTGACACTTGATAAGCCTGAACCACATATCAGAAATCCTAACTTCTGTGGACAGCAGCAACCACAATTCCAGATCAAACAACGAGAGCAAAGAGCACAAGAACCGTCGGCACAACAACAGGTAAAAACTCCTTTACAGCAGAATTTTGTTGGCCCAGAATTAGATGATGAAGACAATGTAATTGGAGAAGAAAATAATTTTTTTACACCTGATGATATGCCAACCTTTATCAATGAGGATGACGAGTATGCAGAAAATTCAGCTGAACAAAAGGATGAGGATTTTATCTTGGCAAATGACGTATCTCTTGAAGAAGAGTCAGATGAGTATCAGAGAGGTTATATGAATGCTTTGTCTTCCCAGCAGTGACAATATTCACTTAGAAACATAGATGTTCCTATCAACCCAATCCAAAAGAGAAAGGAAGTTCCAGCACAAAAGAATGACGCACCCATTGCACAGAAGAAGGGAAAAGATGTAGCTGACCCTACTACTAGCAAGTCTCCATCAACAAATGAAAGATCTAATCAGCCAATTGTATCGAGGGAGAAATTTGAAAAGAAGGATGCTCTAGCCAAAGAGGTAGAAAAAACTTCAGTCTTTAACTTAGAGAGTGAAATTTCTAAGTTAAAGGTTTCCATTCCTTTGACGGAGTTGATGAGAAATAACAGCTACAAGGGTCAAGTATCTAAAATTTTGAATTTCGATCCAATGTCTGATATGGTGAATGTGGAAGATGATCAACCTGAGTTGATCTTTGGTCCAGCATTGGATGGTGAGTCTCCTGATAGTGATGCGCCTCCTTTTTATATCAGCCTTAGATTACATGATTTTGTGTTGTATAATTCCATGTTTGTTTCTAGAGCTTCCCATAATCTCATGCCGAGGGAAATCATGGAGAAATTGGGATTGGACATCACTAGGAAATATCATGATCTTTATTCTTTCAATTCCAGTAGAGTAAGATGCATCGAGCTCATCAAAGATTTGGTGGCTAGTTTAGATCAGATTCCAACTAAGAACATTTTGATGGATGTGGTTGTGGCGAATATTCCTCCTAGATTTGGCATGCTTCTTTCTAGATCTTGGGGAGTGAAGTTGAAGGGAAAATTATAGCTTGATTTCTCCTATGCTACCATTCCTGTGTTCGGTCAGATGAGAAGATTATATCGGGAGCAAAAAATGAAGTATATGATCACCAACAAGGAGAAACTGGTAAATCATCCGATAAATTATGTACATATAGATTTAGATTCTTTTGTTTTGTATTCAGATAGTTTCAATGATGTAGATAGTCAGTTAGTTGAAGCAGAGGACATTCCGGAGATCACAGAAAATTTAAGAGAAGTTTTGATGAAATAAAGGCAAGAACTTGAGAGTTCCGCTGAGAAATCAGCCTTCCCACAGCAGTAGAAATTTGACGGACAGCAAGCAGAAATAACAGATTAAACACAATTTCAGCACTTAGAAGAAGATGAAGATGGTTTATGGACTATGGATTTCGATGGTGCAGTTGGAAGTGATGGTGCTGGAATTGGTATTTGGGTACGCAACCCTTTTTCCGCCCCAAACAAGGTACCGAGTAATGTAAGGGTCTGCTCTTATAAATTAGATTTTGCTTGTTCAAATAATGAAGAAAAATATGAAGCTTTGATTGCTGGTTTGAAAATCCTTAGAAATTTGAATGCTAAGAGGATTGCGGTATATGGCGACTCCGAGTTGGTAATTAAGCAAGTGAAGGGTGAGTATCAAGCTAAGCATCCTCGAATGCGGGCTTATCGAAATGCTGTTCTTGATATCTTGAAATTGTTTTCAGACTATACTTTGACTTGTATCCCTCATATTCAGAATGGTATTGCAGATGCTCTTACTAAGGCAGCAAGTAATTTGAAGATTCCAATGAACTCAAGTAACAAGTTTGAAATTCACGTGAAACATCATCCAACTATCCCGGACAATCAAAGGTATTGGAAAGTATTCCAAGATGATGATGAGATTGATGAATTTCTGCAAAACAAAGGCAAATTCAAAGAGACTTCAATTGACATGGAACATGATGATAGTGAGGCTGATGTGCAAATAAATCAAGTGGAAGTATTGCAGCTGAAGGATAATGTCATTCCTAAGGGTTTGATACCTTTAGAAGAAATTTTGATCAAGATGACGTAGCTAAAAAACCAACCTTGCGGCCAACCGAAAAGGGAGTTGAAGACGTGAACATTGGATCAGCTGAGAATCCAAAGATGGTGAAGTTGTCCAAAACATTGCCATCGGAGGTAAAATAAAAATATGTTAGTTTTTTGTCTTCTTCTGCTGATGTATTTGCTTGGGACTATTCAGATTTAAAGACGTATGATACAAACATAATTCAGCACACCATTCCTATCAAGCCAAATCAAAAGACCTTCAGGCAGAAGTTGAGAAGGATAAATCCGTAGTTGCTGCCCTCAATTTAGAAGGAGGTGAATCGATTATACAAGGATGGTATCATTGTTCCTATAATATTTTCCGATTGAATTTCCAATTTGGTGCCCGTTCGCAAGATGACAGGTGAGATTTGTTTGTGCATTGATTTTAGGAATCTGAATAAGGTTTCTTTGAAAGACAATTATACATTGCCCAAAATGGATCACATATTGCAGCGAGTAGTTGGAGCATCTCGTATGTCACTACTCGATGGTTATTCTGGGTATAACCAAATTCTGGTCCATGAGGATGATAGAGACAAAACAGCATTCACCACTCTGTGGGGAACTTTCCATTATGCTAAAATACCTTTCGATTTGAAGAATGCTGGTATGACATTTCAACGCGCAATGGATATGGAATTTGCGAATGAGAAATATTTTTTTCTAGTTGTGTATCTTGATGATTTGACAGTCTTTTCCAATTCTGATGAAGAGCACCTTTACCATTTGAAAGTTGTTTTTCAGCAATGTAGAAAGTACGGTGTGTCACTCAATCTGAAGAAGAGTTTGTTTTCCATGGATGAGGGCAAACTTCTTGGTCATATTATCTCAAAATATGGCATCCGTATTGACCCAGCACGAGTTGAAGCTATTCAGAAAATTGATCTTCCCCGGAATAAGAAGGAGATTCAGTCTTTTAATGGTAAGATGAATTTTTTACACCGCTTTGTGCCTAACCTTGCTGAACATTTAAGAGAGATTACAAACATGCTTAAGAAGCATAGCGTAGTAAAATGGTCTGAGGAGGCGGTAAAGTCTTTCAATTTAGTGAAGTTGGTTCTTTCTTCAGCTCCGGTTTTGATCAGCCCGAATTACACTCAGGATTTTATTTTGTTTTCATTTGCTTCGGAGCATACTTTGGCAGCAGTATTAATGCAGAAAAGAGATGGTCATGAGAAACCAATTACTTTTTTTAGCCGTACTATAAAAGATGCAGCCTTGAAATATAACATAATTGAAAATCAAGCTCTTGCTCTTGTGAAGGCGTTGAAATATTTTCGAGTATATATTCTGCATTCTCATATTATTGCTTATGTTCGTAACGCTGTTGTAAAGGATGTTTTAGTGAAAACAGATCTAGAAGGGAGACGGGGCAGATGGATTGCAGCCTTGTTGGAGTATGATGTGGAGATAAAGCCCACAAAACTTATCAAAGGAGAAGGTCTGGCAAAGCTAATGGTGGAATAAAATTTTCATGCTTTGGACATTAATCTCATTGCTGCTATGTCTAAGGAGAATGAGGAAAGTTCGTCAGTTCAGGTATCAGAAATCTTTGTACTTTCTCCTTGGTATTCAGATATTGTATATGTGCTTCAAAATTTGTCACCACCACCCGGCATGGCTAGAAAAAAAGGTAGAACTCTGAAATTGAAGGCTGCTAAGTTTTGTGTTCTAAATAATTCACTCTATTGGAAAGATCTCGGTGGTGTTTTGTTAAACTGTTTGGTGGAAGAAGAAGAAAAGCAGGTTATGGAGGATTTTCATAAGGGAGATTGCGGGGGTCACCTTTTTTGGAAGAAAATGGCCAATAAGATTTTGAGAGTGGGATATTATTGGCCGACACTTTTTGCTAATGTGTATAAGACTGTCAAGAGCTGTCACGAATGTAAAATTTTTGAAGGGAGGCAAAAATTGCAGCCTTTGCCGCTTAAGCCCATTGAGGTAAGTGCTCCTTTTCAGTAGTGGGGTTTGGATTTCATTGGCGAAATTCATCTCGCTTCTTTAGGTCAGCATAGGTGGATCCTAACAGTGACATATTATTTCACGAAATGGATTGAAGCAGTTCCCACAAGGCAAGCTATGGATTCGGTAATAATTTCTTTCCTTGAGAATAATATTTTGTCTCGTTTTGGTTGCCTGAATAATTTAATAACTGATAATGCAGTAGCTTTCAGATTGAAAAGGATGATTGAGTTTTGTGACAAGTATCATATCATTTTGGGACACCCAACTACTTATCATCCGCAAGGCAATAGATTGGCGGAGTCTTCTAACAAATCTTTGGTCAACATCATTAAAAAGTTGCTAGAAATAAACAAGAAAAGTTGGCATAAGAAGTTGGTCAATGCACTTTGGGAAGATCGAGTGATTCAGAAGAAATCCATTGGTATGTCCCCCTTTGAGTTATTTTATGGAGTTGATACAGTGTTTCCTACCTCTCTCGCAGTTTCGGTGGTCAAACTTCTACAGGAAGCTGGCAGTGAAGATGATCATATGCAGAGAAGAATAAATCAAATGATCCATTTGCAGAAGACGAGAGAAGAAGTTTTCCAAAAAACATTCAAGCTACAGGAGAGAATTAAGAAAATCTATGACAGGAAAGCAAAGGTGGACAAATTTCAATTGGAAGAAGTGGTGTTGAAATGGGATGCAAGAAATGAGGAAAAGGGTAAGCACGGTAAGTTCAAAAATATCTGGAAAGGACCCTTCAAAATTGCTGCATATCGGGGTCATAATGCTTTTCTTCTGAAGGAGATGAATAGGGAAGAATGTCCAGGAGGGCCGGTCAATGGTCGGCTGCTCAAGCGGTATCATTTCTGAGATGTTTTCTGTTGTTTACATTGTCACTGTACATACCATTCATTTCAATTTCATTGCAAGTGTGTGCTGTGATCTTTTCTTCAGTTTGGGGCCCGAAGTGAAGGCTATAATTCTGAAGATTGATTTCAGCTTTGGTTTGAGTTTGTCAAGTCACATTTTCAGTCATTTCAGTTTCAAAGTTGAGTCAGTTTGAGTCAAATTTTCAGTCAATAAATCAGTCAAGAGTCTTCTGTTGATTTTTCGAAGTTATGGACTCCATAGCCCAATGGACGAAGGCACTTCCTACTCTCCCATAAATATGTAGTTCTTGGCACCTCCAAGGAGCTACCATCCCCATTGGAGCCAATGCTAGAGTCGGTCTCTTCATCCCTCCGTCAGAGATCAAAATCTCTTTTGTTTCATTTCATTTTAGGTGTCTCATTCAGTTCAGTCAGCTACATTCCATTAGGAGCATGGATAATCTAACGAAAGGGTATTTTCGCTGATATCCCTCATGTCACGTACCTGCTGGTCTGTATCTGTTCATCAAATTTCATCGAAATCATTTACATTCATTCACAGTCAATGTTTGGTCTTTTGGTGAGCAAAGAGTCTTTTTAGGGTTTTCAGTCTCATTAGGTCTAGGGCTTCACAAATTTAGTCTTCAAATTGTCCAATAATGCCAGCAGGCACATGAGGAAGGTTTGAATAAATTTTTCATCGCAAAAATTTCATCGTCATATTTCTTGATCATGATTCTTCTTCAAAACTCTGTTTTCAAGAAAAATCGTCAATTTTGTCTTTTGCAATAAATGCCATGTAATTTTCAAAGTCTTTCAGTTGTGAAGTTCTTCAGGTGCAGCCCTAGTCGCCTTTGCCAGATTACATGCCAGCTATCCCTGTAAAAAATAGACAATATTTTCATCATTCGGCTCAAAAAATCAAAGAGGAAACAAGAAAAACAGAGTTTATTTTAAAATGTGAAAAGTGCCAAAGTCAAAAATTAGAAAGTGGGTTTTCTAAAATAAAAATCAAAGTCATTGGGCATATAAGATATTTTCATTGTTTCTAAAATTCATGTGCACGCCAAAGCCAAGAGTGGAAGTCAAGGAAAGTCGTAGAGGAGCGAAAGCATTTGTTTAAGGCCGGACTGTGTGTTGAAATCAGCTGCGTGACGCACTGGGCAGTGGTCGCGGCGCACAAGCCGAGCACGATGCATAGGGCCGATTTGCACAGTGTATTTTTGTTCCTGTGCGGTGCATATAAAGGGCATGGCACACTGGGTTTTGCGCGCGGCGCACACGACAAAAAACCAAAAATTTGTGCCATTCCTTCAAAAATCCAAATCGGTCGGTCTCCTTTACTCCAAATAAGTTTATGAGATTTTGTAATCGCCTTTTAAACAATGTTTGGTGTGGTTTGAAGGGAAGAATATGAGAGTTTGAATGTTTAAAATATAAACCCTATCCTTTTGTGAAAGTTTTCTCCCTTAGGGTTTGATTTGAAGTTTTAAAATTTGATTTTGGTGCCAAAACACTACAACTCCATTTCTCATCTCTGATTCCCTTTCCCATCAATGTCATACTATCATTATAATCCCTCCCCTATTCCCTTATATCCCAAAACCACTCATATCACTTATTCCCATTTATCCCTATCCCTCAATCCTTTAATTCCCTATCATTATCCCTTTCCCCATATCATTTGAAAAAATCCCTAAATCCCAAATTCCCAAACACAGTCAAGTCACTGTCCTCACACTTTAAATTCACTTGACAAAACTCCATTTTCCCCACTGCCCTATTTCCCACAGTCCCTCATTTGACTTTGACATATTTGGCATTAAAACAAAAGGTACCAAATTCTTATTTTCATCTCATACAAATCAACATACACTTGGCATAGACTTGTAACACCATGGAGACGGACACTGATTCATCATATGAACAAGACAGTGATTCTACCACTAAGCTACATGCACCGAGAAGGCCTCGTAAAGGTGGAAAACATGTGAGAGAAGAGCCCACCTCATTGACTCAATTGCAGGCCTGCCCACTTGCCATGGCATGTTTTCGAGAGTAGTCATGCTATCAGTACTGTGAGATGATTGCTAAGATTCAGCATCATCAGGAGTTGGCTCAGTTGTTTTTTTTACATTTTCATGATGGTCAGGTAACTCTTGCTGGTGTAAATTTCACCTTCACACCGGAAACCATTTCTCAGGCAACAGGAATACCGAATGTAGGTGAGGAGTGGAACAAAAGACAACAGGTGGACAGAGTGCATTATGAACCATGCATCAGACCTAGCTATGTGAGACAGCTCATTAGGGTATTCCCATTTCGGTTTCTGAAGGAATCGTATGTGCCTTTGATTAGACTCATTATCAGATACTTCAGTTGTGAGGGCTGGTTCTCACGCCTCTATGCCTACCACATCAAGTTATTGATGCATTTCACGAGAGTGAGGATGATGAACATACCTTATTTCATGTGCCGCAACATCGAGCGAATGACCACTCTTGTGCAGAAGAAGACTCCCGAGTAGTAGTACAACAGTATTTATCACTATGCACTCATCAAGATCGTTGTTGTACATTAGCTTGGATTGCAGGGCATTGTAAGGGAATATTTCATTTCCCGTGACTTCTTCACAGCCCCTCAGCCTCCTCCAGAAATTGTTCATGATGCAGGTGAACCTTCACATCAGTTTAAAGGTCATGAGATAGAGCCTATCAATGTGCCAGTGTATGTCACTTATCAAAGAGGCACGAGAGTATTATTTGCAGTAGCCCGACGACTACTATCTCCACCTGGGGTGGAAGGGGTCTCGTTGCCATCATCAGTAGCACAGGTACAGGTAAAAGATAGAGGTAAGAGGCCTATGCAAGATGAGGGCCCTTCATGAGGCCGGGATACTGATTTCATATTGATTGATGAGGATTTGAGCTCTCCAAGCTCAAAATTGAGAGAGATCATTCAGGAGCAGAAAGTTGAGATCGACACATTGACCGACAAATTGTAAAGAGATCAATGGATCATAAACTATCTGGAGCATCGGAACAAACATTTGGAGGATCAGCAGACGATCATGGAGTTGCAAAACATCCGTGAGAATCGGCAAGCTGCCCGAAGAAGCCCAACCGAGATGACACCCATTGAGCGGGAGATTGAGGCTGATAGAGAGACTTGGATTGAGAGGGTCAACATTCATCTTGAGAAGCTGTTGGAGAAGGAAAACAAGGAGAAGAACATGCTTAGGCATGTGAAGAACCACTATTGGGCGCGCAATCATGTTTGCAAAGCGAGGATCAAAATCTTGAAGGCAAGGCTAAGGAGGGCACTAAAGCATCGCAAAAGGCATGATAGGCTCCAAATTTTGGCCGAAGCTTATTTGGCTAAGCATAGCACTTAATGAGGGACCTTTAGCCCAAATTTCAAGAAATTTGGGAAAAGTTTTGTCAATTTTGAATTTTTTGGTCACAAAACAGATTTTCCTGCTCGACGCATAGCGCCATTTGACGCGCACTTATAATTGGCAGCTCTTCAGGGGGAAAACTTTGCATTTCTGGATTTTTTATAAAAAAATTTGCATGCTCATGGATTACCTAAGGATTTCATCAAGTTCTGGGTTGCCTAAAGGGTCAAAAACACCCTAAAATGGCCTTTCTGCCACTTTTTGCACACACAGGAAGCAATGTTGGGATATTGAACGTGTGGAGGGGCAAATGGCAACCAAATCCAGAAATTCCACTTGGGTTGGAAACTAGACAGGCAGGGCTTTCTAACAAGCTATTTTACGCTCAATTTGGACTTCAGGAAGGGCCTCAAAATTAGCTCCAAACTTTTGCTACACATAGAGATTCCAGGCGCGGCGCATAGAGAAATTTAGCCTATTTTTCACTCAGCAGCTCAAAATTTCGCTTAGTTTTGGCCAATTTCACTTTTTCATGTAATTTTTGATGTGCCTTGATGTAATTCCATGACCATGAGGTAATTTTGGCACATTTTTACTCATTCTAGAAGATTCATTCACCAAAAGGTGAAATGTAAGTGAATGGATCAGTTTCCTAGCATATAGAGGCAAGTTGTTTCATTGCCTATTTTCTAGTTCCTAGATATGGTTGAAACAACTCCTAGAATGATGAGCTCATCCCCTAGAGGCATGGGGAGGAGTTAGGCTTGTCTATATGATGTATTTTCTCAGTCATTTTCAGGGTTGGACACTTGGGATTGCTTTTCACTTCATTGTACATTTCATCTCTGCACTTTTGGCAAAGGAATAGACTAGGGTTTGCAGCACTCTTTGGGATCCATGTGGCTCTGTGTTTTGATGGTGCTTTTCTCTATGTAATTTTAAGTTCACTGATGTTTATGTGTATCATTTCCCTTCTCCTTTCTTCTTAGATTAAACAAATCAGTGTTAAAGGTGGAATTCATTGGATTGCTCTGCTCTGCCTTTAGTTTTGTTTAATTTTTCATGTTTTCATTTGTTTGAGGAGGACTCTTGAGACCCTCTTTCCCTCTTCAGCTCCTCACCGGTCTTATCCATCCATTCATTCAATATAAAGCATCAAAACAATTTCCTTCCTTGCCCCAATCAGAACTCTTCAAAAACTACGCCTTATCCCCGCACCCAAAACTGCCTTTCCCTTTGATTCCAACAAAAACCCCTAAAATCAAAATCAAACTCCTTTACTTATATACCTAGCCTAAAATTAGCCTTTATTTCAAGTCATCTCAAGCCCTATTGATTATCTTTGCTGAGATTGACCCGGAGAGTGCCCTCTCCTGTTTTGGTAGGGCTAGCTACCAGACTAAGCGTGGTTTGATGTTACCCTGAACTCTGAATTTTTTAGCCTGAGGTAGATTTAGGCAATAACACTTGGGACACTATTTATGCCTCATACCACTACCATATAGTCACGAGATCCTTAATTCTTCTGATGAAACTATTTATTGAGTGCTACATGACTTGGAAAGAGGATGGAGTCCTATGGATGGCCAAGGTTAGGCTTCTTGCTAAATGCTCAATGTTAGCATGCTCTGGATTCCCAAAATTGGGAGAAGCTACTGAAAATTTTCAGGGTGAAGGAAATCCCTCGATTCCCTAAATTAATCAAGGATGGGGATTTTCATATTTGGAGTCCCTCATGGGCTAAGGGATGGGGAAGAAATTACCTTCAGAATCCCTGGACCAACCTATCAGTAAGCACCTACATATAGGGTGGAGGTGGGTTAGACCTATGGAATCCTTGGAATAAACATTGGGATAGGTTTCATCAGCTAGGGGGTGGAAGCCACATCTTTGGAATATTTCTAATGGTTAGGAGGAAAATTATGAACCTCACCCCAATTCCCACTCTGATGAATATTATTGAATGTATCTAATTATTAGAGTTACAAGATTACAAAAATTCTTATGGATTTTGTAGCCATGGGTGATACTTAAGCTTAAGGAAATGTCATTATTCATAAGCTTACATCCTTGTATGGTATCTCCCTGTGTGGGGGAAAATATGGTATCTCCTTGTCGGTGACTTATCATAAATCTATCCCTGGTGGTTCCTCACATAAGTCTTGTTGTTAGTACTACTTCTATACCACTTTAAGGACTAAGCATTTTTCATCACCAATCCTTGTTTCTTCGAAGATGCTCACTAAGACTATCACTAAGGACTGTGAAACTACAAGTGAATAGATAAGTTGGTACCAAGTTAAGGCATGTTTGTAACTATACTTAATATTCTAACATGGAGAGAAAAAAAAGGAGACAACTACCCCATTCTTGTAACCATACTCAAGATTCAGATAACCTAGTAACCTCGTATGGCTAGATAAAGGGGGTTGTTACAAGTGGTATCAAAGCCCAGGCTCCAACACTGGGCCTCGGTGAGGAAAATGACATGTGAATATGTAATAGCCTAACAATAATGTTGATGTGTTATGAGGGGAAAATCCCTAGGAGGCCTTGTTTTTAGCTTGTTTGTCTAGGAAAAAAAGCATATTATTTTCTTGTTGAGGTGTTAAAACTTGCAAGAGAGCATGCTAAAATTAGCTTAGTATGTTTTTAATGCGTTACAATCAAGAAAAGGCTTTAGGAATCAGAGAAAAATTGTATTACTATGGTGGGGAGTTCCATATGATGATATTATCCAACATGACACCCATGTTCCAGGCATTAAATGATGCCCTTAATACATCTGGACTGCCAGATTGAAAAATACATGAGGAGGTAACCTGCATCAAGAAGTCATGATTCACATTTTGTTGAAAATAAACTTTGTTTGTCCTATTTTTTGCGGTGGTATATTTCACCTATGTTAAGTAACTGATGTCAAACAAAGGAATGCTAGTCATAAGTTGTTTGTTCAAGTCCTCCAATAAACATAACTCTTATGTTTTAATGTTATCATTAAAGTTGGAAACCTAAATGGATTTTTGGCGATGATCTTGAGGATAAAAACAATTCATCATGCTTACACACCTTAGAAAATGCATGTGCTACATAGGCCAAGACAAAAATCTCATGGCCCTACCACTAGAGGGAATGTGGAAAAAATGATATTGAGCATGTTTCTTTGATTTTTATTAAAGTTATTTTAATCTATTACTTTTTCCGAAAAATTACATAGCAATACAACAATAGACCCTAATTCGATAAGATACCTAAGAGACACTAAAAACTCACAAATGGGAGATAAGGTCATGATTTATCATGTTTTATATCCTCCTACCACATGTTTTGTAGGTCTTCACTTCAATTTTTTTTTCAAGTTGTCTATCCCGAGAGGAACTCCTTAGTCTCACACACAAATACATAGATGTATTCTATTCCTTTGGTCATGGAAATCCCTTATAGTCACAAAGTTGTAATACTATCCATCATGTTTACCAATTAAGGAGTTACTATGACTGAAGTATTTTAGGTGCTTTGCCCTGTAGTGAAGGTGCTTATAAGTTCTCTGCACCTTTTGATCAATTTTCATGTTGATATTATGCCTCATGAAGAAGGTGATTCTTGGAAGTGCATAAATGAAAATAATACTCACAACTTTGATGAATAAAATACCATATCAAATTCCAATTGATATGGTGGAATAATGAGGGGAATTTTCCTATAGGTGTTAAAGTTTCATGATGAATAATATTTTTTCCTGTTTTTTGGAAAGGTAGACCTGACAATAATTTTCTATGAAGAACAGGACTGAGAAAGGACTCATCCTCGTCCTTTGTGCTATATGTAAATTATTAATATTTTGTACATAGTTATATAAACAAATCTAAATAAAATTTGGAAGTACATGGAAACTCCATTAACATTATGCATCGCCAAAGCATGAATGGGTATGGAAGGCATAAAAATAAATCATTTCTATCAAGACAACAACTTGTACTTGAGAGGATTCATGATGTTACATACATGTAGAAGTTGAACAACCAACCTAGATGCTACCTCTTGATAGAATATACTCATATTTGTTGTGGAATCTCTTGCGATTCTATTCCATGACAATTTATTTAACTTTTTCTTTTAATAAGACTAGAAGAGATTCTAATATCATGTATTCTCATGAACATGAGAAAAATAAACTAAAAAATATATTTTTTCAATTATGATGCAAAGGAGGACCACATGTTATAATCGTTTAATATGAAGTTTGTTTTAATCACATATTGGTGGAAGAGACTAAAATGAAGAAAGTTGTATTTTCTTTGTATTGTTATCTCTAGGCCATCATTAGTATAAAACATTTCTACACCTTTCTAACCTAGTATAAATTATGTAGCAATATCAAGATATGAAACTATCATATTCAGGTGTCCATTCACTTGATGCAATGATGATTCAACCATATTGGTTAGTTCCAAAAATATTTAGGTAGGAATTTATGATTGAGATTGTTGTAGAAATCTTTTCGAGTTGATTCACATTATTACAATATGGGATGCATATTTTCTAGAAATATTTCCTACCAAGAAATATTGGAAAAACATTATTATCAGATTGCATTGACATTATTGTAATGTATTTAATATGGAAACACAAAAATTATATTTATGATGCAAAAACTAGTCTGCCATTATTGTTAATAAATTTTATTGTTGATCTCGGTTCCAATGAATGAATAATATGCTTTTACCTATCAGGCTATGATCTAGTGTTTAAGGTAGGGTGTCTACAAGTTGATGACCTAATTTAAAGCCCTGATATACACACTGGATCATCCATGGCCTACAAGGCATTGGAATAGTGCTAAAAATATCCAACCTAAGTTTATGGAAAGGAATGACTTCAATATAGTTAAAACCAAAGGGGATGAAATCATCTAGCATAACTCGACCATGCCTGATGTACTTCTAAGTACCAATCAATTATTTTCTTGGCTAAGGATAGGGTTCAAACTATCCTTAAACTTTAAATATATTGTCTTAATCCATAGTATATTAAGTCTTATTTACATTGCTCTGCTTGTGATTGGATGAAAATCATGCTTCCCATGTCATTGAGACTTGTCTTGTGACATATTCAATCTGAAAACCCAATTTAATTGGTACTGTACAATTCTCTTGTGCGTAATTACATCTATGTTGTCATTTTCTCTCATTATGTTGACTTTTCCTACAAACACAAGATATATGGCAATGACTACTTCAATAGAAGCACTTGAATCCTTTGATATTGACTGCTTCAGTTAGTCTCTTGTTTTGGAATTTGAATTGATCCACTATTTCTCTATTGCTCATTTGAAAAACTGAGTTTGGTTTGATTGAACCTACCTCTCCATATTTATGCAAATCCAACTATAGTAAGTTGGTCTTCTTTTCCATGAGTAGTTGTGATTTATACATGCACTTTGCATCACAAAGTAGCGAACCCAAACTACTTTATTGTGTTGTCATTGATTAACTGTTGTATCATTTTAACCGAGTTTCTAATTTTTCTAATCAATTTAGTGATTATTAACACCTACACAACAATGGTAGTCTCATCCATCTCCGTACACAGCCTGGGATTCTTTCCTAGGACAATACATTGCCCATTTATCTTCTAGAAGGGATTTATACTACCATTCATTGTTCACCACAACCATACCTTTTTTTTTTGGCTTTTGTTGAGACTATACATAAGGCGTACATGCCATAAGAAACCATGGATTGTTGTATCCACCCCCCTGAGGTCGCACAAGTTGTTTGTTGGGTGTTGGTATGTGAAATGGGTATCAGAATGGCTGTTATTTGTTCCATCTAAATAATGGTCCACTAGAATTATAAACCTTCTCTTTAATTACTAATTTCTCATTTTTATGGCATTAGTGATTCAATAATGAATTTTTGGCATATCATGTAAATTGTATTAGTCCCTCATTCCCATGCGACTATCACATATGCCTTGACTAATGATCTCCTCTTATATGTATGAAATCGTTTTCATCTCAACTTTTGTTTTGGTGAATAGTGTTTGGATCAAATAACATGGCTATTTGTGGGGTTTCACTAGAATGCCCTTATTTTATGTCATGGTATGCCCAATGCTTACCTTGATGTGTATTTTTGAAGTAACCTATCTATCTTATTTGCTCTATGTCCTAAACATTTGGAGTTTTTGTAGCTAGTTTGACAAACATTATGCACAATTGCAACTAATTTTGCCTCAATAAGGGATGTGTCCATGTGTTCTACCTTATTGGGTTTTTGTCATCCAAATAATCTGTGCCGTAAAATTCTTTGGGTATAGTGTTGAACCCTTGTTTTTTTCATTATTCTCTGATTCCCTTCTAGTTTTCCTTGCTTTGAATTACACTTCTCAACAACATCTCAATGTCATAAACAAGGTTTCATGAGCTCCATCATTAGACATATTTGGAGGGGTTAATAGTCACCTTTTTTCCTTCTTTGATCTATTTTTCTTTAATTTATTATTATTATTTGGTTTTATGATGCTAGTATAGGTGGTGATTAAGGGTAACATACTTTGAGTGCCTAATCTAAGGTTGAGTGTAGAAAATCATGAATTATTAATCATTTGTATAAGAATTTTATCATAAAGACTCGTAGGGGACAATAAATAGGAATTATAGGAGGATTTTCCACCCTCAAAGGCAACCGAAGGATCCCAAATATTCTCTCCAACAATTCGAATTCCAAAATCAGCAAAAGGATCCCCAAGGATTGTCTCCAACAATTCAAATTCCAAAGGCAACCATGCAACTCAAAGGAGAGTGCATCCAATCCTTGTTCACTGGGAGTCAAGTAGACTCAATCACCATTTTATAGGGAGATATTGGTAGCTTCCCTATAGAATAAATAGAGCAAAGCTAGAGCTAGGCAGAGTTAGTCTGTTCTAGTCTCGATTCCATTCAAAAATATTGTTGTGAGCTATTGAGATTTTTTCTTTATTCATCGATCAAACTCTCAGAGATGTATGAAGTTATTCTTTTATGAAATGATTATATTGATTTCATTTGACTGCTTTAAGTTTCAGAGGGCTAGGCTCGTGGGTTAGGGCCCAATCCATGTGCCTCAAATTCTCTGTTGTTACTATATTTTCCTTTCTATCATTTAGCTAGTTTTGTTTCTTCCATTTGAGTTAGATCTGCTTCTGATAAGTTTCATTGCTGTTTAATTTTTGTGCTACAGTAGTTTTAATTGCTTATGCATAGTAAAATAGAGGAAAAACCCCAAAAAATGTGGTCAAATCTCCGCCCTCTGATCTCTTTCAATAGAGTTCGAGTAGGGCAGACCTTCCCACAAGCCAAAATTTCTTTCTGTTTGAGTTTTAGGAAGAATTTTTATTACCAAGTCCAAGCCTTTCTTTCACTGTTTCATCTCACATTTCTATATGTTTCCCGTGCATGAATCTACAGGTGTGTCTCACTTATGAGCACTGCTCTTATGCCTCCATTCCCCTCCTTTTCTTCTCATCTTAACGTTGTACTTACCATTTATTTGCCTAACGCACTTAAGCCCTTCAAAGCCTTATTTCTCTATTTTTCTCTGTTCACGATTGCCTTACCCTTTTTTTATGCAAAACACGTGAAAAACCATTCAAAACCACCGAAAACCCGACCTCTGCCTTTTCTCCTCGAGTCTCTCGCCACCGTACATCGCACTTTGCAAATCAAAACATTTGGCTTTTACCTTCAACCCTTACTGCTCATTCCTTACGATTGCGATATTGCGAAATCGTAAATCGCACTTCGCACTTCTTACCTTTTACCTTTAACACTTACTGCTGGTTCTTTTTTATTGCGATATTGAGAAATCGCAAATCGCACTTCACACCGTTTACCTTTTCTCCCTTAACACATACCATTGGTTATTGCGATTGCGATATTGTGAATTGTGCCCTGCTGTCAGTCCCACCGCCACGATGTCATCGCAAATTTCACTTTGAATCCTTTAGCTTTTACCCTTAACACTTACCACTCGTTCTTCCGATTGCGATATTGCGAAATCGCAAATCGGAGATGGCACAATTTAAATTTTTACATAACGCTTATTTCTCATTCCGCCAATGTGATAACTCCGCCACATCACTCGTCGCACTTCACACTTCGCAAAACTTACCACATCGCAGATCACAGCCCGCAAGTTTTACCCAATTGCCAATCGCACTTCACACATTTTAGTTCATTCTTGTTAATCTTTATCACTATTCCTTTAAACTTGAAATATTGTGATTTGCGACTCGCCACGCCACTCGTCGCATTTCGCACTTTGCACAACTTACTTCATTCTTGTTAATCCTTACCACTATCCCTTTAAACTTGCGAAGTTGTGATTGCGACATCGTACATCACAAATTTTATCCTCCATCGCAATCTGTCATCGCATTTTTGAGTTTTTTCCACTCCAAAGTCATTTCTCATGCTATCATAAGTTTTTATAAGCGTTCGACCCCCTCTTTTTGCTTCCAAACCTCGTTTCATGTGTTAAACCCCCCATTAGCCTCTTTCAGCCCTTTTCTTCCCTCCAAGCTACAAATTAACTCTTTTTAATTAGAATTAAGTCATGGATAGCCTAGTTTCATGGATAGGAGCATGGTAGATAGATCATAGGATAGGTAGAGTGAATTTAGCCGTTTGGCCAAGTTAAGTGTGGTTTAGAATTAGTTTCCTTTCTGCTATTAGTATTCTTTAAATTAAATTAGTTTCCTTCGTGTCATTTCTTTTCAGCAATTTATTTTAGTTTCTTACAGTCATTTCCTTCGTGCATATTAAATTAGTTCCATTTCTGTCATTTCCTTTCTGCAATTTAGTTTAGTTTCATTGAAGTGTGACAGAATTCACTTGGAACCCCTAGAAGTAGCACCCTTTCATAAAGTAGAAGAGGATGACATGAGCATAATGATGTGTATATAGCACTGTCACCTCAAAGTTTGTACGAACCCCAAGTTGATAAAGTAAAGTAGGGCAGCCCCTGGGAGTTGCAACACTCTTGGTGCAATACCAGGGCTCACCACATATGTTCCGCCTCATTGAGTTTTTTTCATCCAAATAATCCGTGTCGTAAAATTATTTGGGTGTAGTGTTCAACTCCTTTTTTTTTCGTTATTCTCTAATTCCCTTCTAGTTTTCCTTGTTTTGAATTCTCTCTAACATCTCAATGTCATAAACAAGGATTCATGTTCTGGTGTAAAAAAAAATAGCAAGGGAATAAATCTTGCATATTTGGTACCCTATATTTTGGTTACTTTCAGTAATGATGGTGTTTATACATATAAATGATAAAATATTTATTTTAATCCCATAGAAAAAATCAACCAGGTTTATTATTTTAATGAATTTCTCATGATATTATGTCTAATGTACAATATGATAACATAAAATACAAACACAAATATCTGCAGGTAACCAGTAAATTGGGGCTAATGGATAACAAAAAT
The DNA here is from genome assembly GCA_034641835.2 of Pinus albicaulis. Lineage (NCBI taxonomy): Eukaryota > Viridiplantae > Streptophyta > Pinopsida > Pinales > Pinaceae > Pinus > Pinus albicaulis. The sequence goes on along the minus strand of CM076583.1, from coordinate 1,023,240,295 downwards.
CCATATATAACCTAATCATAATTATTTGAAAGTTAGGAAGAATTTTTAGATTTTTAACGGGCTAGCTTAGTAAAAGGAAGACTTTGAATAAAATATAAAACAAAAGAAAAATAATGAATTGCCTTAATCTCATGCAAAATTGGAACAACATTGTGAACACGTTTTTGGACATAGAAAACTCTCATTGAGGATTCAATTTCCTACTTTTATTTATCTTGCATCAATAATGGATCCTGCAAGCATTCCTTCACTTACATTATGAATGATTTTCCAACTTGAGGACGAACATGATTTTATGGGGCGTATCATCGAGGAATTACATATGAGTTGGAGCTTCTTTGCTTACCCACATTTACTGGAACAATTCATTCAACATATCCAACAAACCCACAACCAGGTCTAATACATCCTCACCTGATAACAATGAAAGTGTATGAAACAACATGAGTTACGCCCTGCATCAATTTAAAATTCAAGAAAATGTTTGTCTACATTTATAGAAAATACAAATTTAAGTATTATCAACTAAAGCTCAAGTCCCTTTGGCAAGGTCAAGGATCCATCATCAGAGTGGTCTGTGACAATGCCTTTATTATTGACCACCTACCTTACCTTGGATTGCATTTAGTTTTCAAAGTTGAAATTTTCTAGTAATATTCACCGCCTCTATTTAGTACTCCTATGGTTTCTTAGGCTATTGGCATGGATCCTTAACACTCAACACCTCCAATTGACTCTATCAAGAAAGAACAAGGTTAAGCAAAACTCAAGAGTACAACAACCTCTACATAAGGTGTCTTAGTGGTTGATCAGTATGATGAACAGGTGTGATTTTAGAGTTTCTAATGGAACAAACAATATCTACAACTAGAGATACTATGTGTGAGTGTTCCAATTCCACTTGGGGTTAATTTTGGCTATTAGTTTGGAGGGGTAATACCTCCTATGTATGAATGTGGTAGTTCTCTTAATGGAAATGTTTTTTTAGCATGCAATAGATAGATATTTTCACTCATGAGGATGAAACTATTGATAAGAAAAAACATTGGAGTAACATTAAGGAAAAAGAAACAGATGAAAAGGATTGTAATTATGACATTCAGTCAGTTGAAAACCCTTTTAATACCCTTGATGGGGTTGAAAAACTTGATGTCATTAAATTATGAAAAAAATAAACAAATGAAAGAACATGATGTGATTGTGAACTGAAAGAAACACAACGATGTTGATGGGTTTTTCACCCATTCACCCATCACAAATTGACAACATTTAAATAAAAATTTCGAATGTCATTTAGGCTCGCAACTTGGATGTTTTAAAATCTGACAACATCAACTAATTGACACTCAGGTATGAACTAATGCAACATAGTAAAATAGAATATCAACATGTTTCAAAAATAGAATGTCATATATTTCCCAATGAATACACCTAAGTTGTGTTTCCATCATCTTGCAATGGAAATAGAGAGGTCCTTTGGAAAAATTATGCAGGAGAATTTCATTCAAATAATTTTCTAGGAATGGTATGAACAGTTCCAAAGTTCCTAGTCCAAGTACTTGACTAGATATTGAACCATCACCACAGGTTTTAGGCAGAACGAGTATGAAGAAAATGTTAGTAGTAATGTTCACATTCTTCATAATTGCAATCATATTGTCTTGGTATTTTATTCCCACCTTGAAACATTGATGGTATGCCTATCCTACAAACAAATGAATGTTACCAACTAATCTTGGTTTCTTTCTGCTTGTGAGATGGGTTGGGTAATGACAACTAGGTATGGAGCAAGAGTTTTAATATCAACCATAAATTTTGCGTAACATACACATGAGAAAGTTAATTCGAATCACTGGTATAAAGTTGTAGACCCCATAAAATAGTATGTATAATTGGGATGTTTTGGTTTATTGTATATGGTCATAGAACATTGAGGACAATGTTCCCATCAAGGGGAGGGGTTGTAATGACCCTAATCATCTTGCAAAGTAGGTATATATTGTGCTTAGTTGTTTGTGTATACACATTTTAGATAATAAATATATGTATGCATAGATGTGTATGTAAACATGATTTAAAATGGGTAATTGTTATTTGGAAATAATATAATATATAAAATTATGTATATCACTTTGTAAAATCTATTTATCTACTATGAAACATTTATTATATTTATAAATATCAATTAATTTATGCCTATTTATATAACCCTAGATAGACCCGCCCTTTAAAACTAGCAAGGATGAATTTCTTACAGACATCTCCTAACCACTCAAGCGATGGATTTCATTGACATTACATTTCATTACATGGAGGAAATTGCATTGAGACTAAGGGGTTGTCTTAGGAAGAGGTGCAAAATCTTCATCCGAGGGAGATTCGACAAGGGAGAGCACACAGATGCTATAGAAATTCCGGTGCATGTTCTCTTAGGGGCATACCCTGTCGATGGGAGAGTGGGCCTTAGAATTAGGGTAGATAGAAGCCAGGGGGGAAAGAAACACAAAGAATATGAAAAATGGAGGGGGAAGCTAGGGTTTGTGGCAAAGCCTATCTCCAAAAAGGGCTAAATACCCAAACCAGATCATATGCCCAAATATTTTTCAAAGAAGAGGTTCAATCAGTCAATAAGAAGGAGTTATTTTTTATCACAAGCATGGATCGATTTGGTAACTCATGAGGGAAAGTTACCTACTCCAAACGCATCTGAAATCAAATAGATGAATGGACGAGCTTCATGGCTCAATAAGGGAATGATTTCTATTATTCTCAAAAGGAGTTATGCATATGTGGGAGACTACATGAACACCTTATTTGGGGGGTTGGTTTGGATTGTAAGAGCCATATATTATTGTTGATTGGGGTTGATGGCCCTTATCTCTCTTTCTAGACACATTTATGTTGAAGGAAGAAGGCAACATTGCATAGAACGATTTACCATATTCCCTTTTTTACTATTGGATGACTCATTTTACTAAGAAATAATTATTAGAAGGGAAAATCGAGTTGGTGGGTTGACTGGGAAAATATAATTGAGACTAGGTATTAACTGTAGCTTCATTTGGTGATATGAAGTGTATAATAGTGGGTTAGTGTGGTATATCAAGGGTCACTCGTGCATACTTACCTTTGTTGTAGATTCATCCTGAACCATGTTCTACTTCAGAGGCTAGTTCTATGTGGAGATATGAAGGTTGTCATCAAGTGTGAGCCTATATAAATTTCTTAGGGCAGCGTATATCATAATCGGTGTTGGAGTTATATTCTAATGGAATGATATTTTTCACATGCACCCATTATTATTGACTATCTTCAACACCAAGTTCTATCCTCCTAACATATTCATTGTCTATCTAAGTTTCTAAATCAGAATTGCCCACCATGTAGGTTCCATTCTGTAATATTAGTTGCTCTGAAGCTTTTATTAAAGTTATAAATTATTCTGGAGATCTTTTTGTATTTGAAAGCATTAAAATTCGTATCCGTAGGACAAACTTATAAAATGCACCTACTGTAGAGAACATATACATTGTTCTAAAGTAATGTGACACTGAAACTCATTTGAAAACTTAGAAACTTCTTACATAATTGAACAATGTTGTGTCAGAGGGGTGGAGATCAGATTAGATCTATGAAGTCCCTGTATTTGAACACTATTACACCATATGAGTGGAGATTAGATTATATATATGGATTTCCTATACTTTAAAATTGTTGTGCCAAAAGGATGGAGATAAAATTAGATCTTTGGACTCCTTGCACTTGAATATTGTTATGCCAGATGGGTGGAGATTGGATTAGATCTTTGGAGTCTCTGTTCTTGAACATTGTTATGCCAGAAGGGTGGATATCAGATTAGATCTTTGGAGTCCCTATCCTTGAACATTGTTATGCCATATATTGGATGTAGATCATATTACATCTCTGGAATCCATGTACTTGAATATTGTTATGCCAGAAGGGTGGAGATCAGATTAGATCACTACAGTCCCTATACTTGAACGTTGTTATTCCAGAAGGGTGGGGATCATATTATATATCTAGAGTACCTATACATGAACAATGTTATGCTAGAAGGGTGGAGATCAGATTAGATCTCAGGAGTCCCTATATTTGAACATTGTTATGCCAAAAGCATGGAGACCAGATTAGATCTACGAAACCCCTGTATTTGAATATTGTTATGCTAAACGAGTGGAGATCGAAATCGGTCTCTAGAGTCCCTTTATTTGAAAATTATTATTCCAGAAGGCTGGAGATCATATTATATATTTGGAGTCCCTATACTTGAAAATTGTTGTGCCAGACGGGTATATCTCTGGAGTCCCTGTACTTGACCATTGTTTTCCGAGAAGGGTAGAGATCAAATTAGATCTTTGGAGTCCATGTACTTAAAAAATGTTTTTCCACATGGGTGGAGATTGGATTAGATATCTGGAGTCCCTTTACTTGAACGTTGTTATATCAGAAGGGTGGAGATCATATTAGATCTCTAAAGTCCCTAAACTTGAACATTGTTACGCCAGAAGAGTGGAGATCAAATTAGATCTTTGGGGCCCTTGTACTTGAAAAGTGTTATGCTATAAGGGTGGAGGTCGGATTAGACCTTTGGAATCCCTTAATGTTTGGTCATTGGATAGTCTTATTGAGCTAGGGGGTGACAACTACAGTAGTAGTCCATCAAATGGTTGGGAGGAGAAGCATAGACCATGTCCCATTTCCCATATGAATTTTACAAGTGTTATAAATGAAGGACATTCTTCTTAGAAGCACTTAATGAAATTAATCCTCGAATTTATGAACTAAAATAATTCTAGGTAAAATAGATTACCATCTCAAGTAATGTGGGGTTGGTAGTTGCTTCAATTAGCCTTCTTTGTTGCATATTATTTGGGTAATTCCTTAACACCTAGGATTACATTTATACCTCAAACCCCTACCCTTTAGTCATGAGTTCCATAATTCTGATGATGAAATTATTGGTTGAGTGGTACACGACCTGACAGGAGTATGGAGGCCTTTGGATGCCCAAGGTTAGGCTTCTTGATGAATTCTCAAAGCTAGCATGCTATGGATTACTAACATTGGGTGGATCTACTGAACAATTTTAGGGTGGCGGAAAATACCAAGATTCCCTGAATTAAGCAAGGATGGGTATTTTCATTCTAGATCCTTCATGGGCTGAGGGTTGTGGAAGAATTTACCTACAGAATTCATGTACCAGCATATCACTAAGAACCTACATGTAGGGTGGAGGCAAATCAAACCTCTAAATCCCTGGTCTAGAGATTGGGATAGTTTTCAACAGCTAGGGGGTGTCAGCTGCATTTTTGGAATCTTGTTAATGGTTGGGAGGAAAATTATGAACCTCACCCTAATGTGCACTCTTATGTATCTTATTTATTGTAACTAATTACTGAAGTTATAATATTACAAGATTTCTTATTGATTTTGTAGCCATGAGGGATATTGAAGCTTAGGGAAATGACAATAGCCATAAACTTACATCCCTGTATGGGATACAATATGTTATCTCCATGTCGGTGACTTATCATAAATCTATCCCTAGTGGTTCCTTACATAAGTCATGTTGTTAGTACTACTTCTATACCTCTTTAAGGACTAAGCAATTGTCATTACTAGTTATTGTTTCTTCAAATATCCTCACTAATATTGTCACTTTGGACTGTGAAAATACAATTTAATAGATAAATTGGTACCAAGTTAAAGGGATGGTTGTAACTATACTTAATATTCTAACATGGAGAGTAAAAAAAAAGGAGACAACTACCCCATTCTTGTAACGATACTCAGGATTCAGGTAACCTAGTAACCTTTTCCAGTTAGACAATGGGGGTTTTTACAGAGGGTTTCTTAAACCCTCAATTGAGATATTTGAATTTTTACCTTAAACACTCGATCGAGCTATTGAGAGCCTTAAAAAATAGTGTCTTAGCTCACCTTATGTAGATTTCTCTGCAACACCATTTTGTAGCCTAGGAGACTTAAGTCAATATCTTTCCTTAGGTAGCGGAGTTTATCATGTTGGACTCATGAAATAATCCTCTATCCAATGGTATATGAGTTTGACATTTTCGAAATCATATGACATTTTTTATATATTTTATTTTAAAAATTATGCTTGTCCATTCTTTTAAACATTATTCTTGAATTTTATAGTGTCAAAGGGCTAGATGAAAAATCAATAACATAAAATATACAAAACTGAAATATTTCAAAAAATACCACTATATTCATTTACGACTTTTTTTTTTTAATTTATTTAAATTGTAGAAAACAATTATTACGACTTTTTTTATTATTTATTTAAATAGTAGAAAAAAATTATTACGTGAGTGAAAAATGTAATTCAAATATTAATTTTCCAACTTTGAAAAATAATAAAAAATATAATTTTGCATAAGAAAACAAAGTTTTAATATGTACAACTTAGTTCTCTCTGTGTAGATCAAGCTCATATATGTGTTTGTGTGTGTGTGTGTGTGTGTGTGTGTGTGAGCAATACTTGTTAAGATATGTGAAAATTTGAAAGGACAAACATTTCATTTAATGAAAAATTGAGAGATTATATGACACTAATTTTTTTTGCAAAAAATATCATTAGGACAACCAATTTGATAAAACAGTAAATTTTTGAAATTTCATTGCCACATTTGACCCAAAAATAACCCATCTTCATGCATTCACCCATTTTTCATTTTTAAATACCTTAATACTAACATTTAAAATAACATTTAAGTCATCCCTATGGATATGAACCTTCTCTCAAATACAAATACAATCATTTATATCTATATTTTGTATATGCTTATACTAATCATATATCATCTTATATTGATTATTTTTTCTTTAAATTTTAGATATACTTTAATCTTTATGCTTTCTAAATTTATGAACTAGATATCTTTTAATGATATTAAGTGCTATAAATTAAATATAAAAAGTTTTTTATTTCCCATACTATATTCTTAGGTGCTTCAATTTATAATAATTATTTACTTAGATAAATATATTACTACTACCAGTATAATGTCATGTCCAATGTTTTCACTTACTCTAAGATATTTAGCACAATGATATATTGTGTTTTACATTATTATATCCCTATTTATTTCCTATGAATAATACCCATGCTACAACAAAACTACCTTAAAAAAATAAAAATGACCGGCTGAACCTAATAACATTCATGTATTTTACTTAACCCTGCCCTAAAAAATGCATTAAAGTGTTACACACAAAAGAACCTGACTCTTCACTATAAACCACAACTAAGAACATAGAAAACAAATGCAAACCAACTAAGAACATAGAAAACAAAAGCAAACCTTTGCTCTTAATCATAGAAAACATTTTGATCTCGAGCAAATTGTAGAGCAAGCCTTTTTAGGTGGTTAAAAGTGCTCCCTTCTAATTCACTTCATTCTGGAATTTGGGCACATTTTATTGCTCCACCTATTTATGTTTGTGTAAGTGTTAAATATATTTTCTTTCATTACGTAAATTATTATTTTATTAAATTATATTCATTTTGTTTTCATGTTATCCTAACAATACGACACGTTATGACTGCCTTTGTGCATTAAGGCATTACAAGGTTGGAGAAAAAATTAATCTAAAAGAAAAAAAATATGATATATTGAGAGGAATTAGTAATTAGGTTGGTCTATTACTACTAGCTAACTAGCCATTTTATTTTAACAATTATAGTCAATTAAATTGCCCCATGGACCCAAAAAAATGTATTATTATAATTACATACCAGTTACATACATTTCATGATTATTGTTATTGATAGTTAGTGTTATTAGAAAGAAAAAATCCTTGTTAAAAACCAAGAGCTCATGTCAAATCCTGTCAATTTACATAGCTGTCATAAACTAGCAGCTTTTAGTCAACTATCCTATCAATTCACAGATTATGATTCGATGTCAGTACCATAAAACATTGGCTCATTTTCATAGCCAGCCGAAGAAATAAAATAATTTATTAAAATATGTAACCAAACAAGTAAACAAATTAATCCTCAAAGTAGTTATATAATACAAACAACTCCTATCTATGAAACCAAATACCGAACTTAGTAGATATGGAACGAATCATATATATTCAACTACTATCCTATCCCAAATCACGTCTGGAAAGGAAGATATTAAATGATTCCTTTATATTCCACAAACTCCAACTTCTCGATGTTAGTAACACCAATAGTTATAGACAAATACCCAGAGAAAGCCTGTTCTTTGATTATTGATCAAAATGACAATACAGTAAATCTACAATTGCAAAGGAATCTCTCCTAAATATTTCGATATCAACACTGCTCTCTGGCTGCTGTGGATTCTGATTTGGCAACAGTATCGCTTGTCATCAAAGAAATCTGTCAATAATTTCGATATCGACGTTGGCCTCTGGCTGCTCTGCATTCAGATAAGTAGTAAGAACTTTCTTCTTCTTCTTTTTTCATATTTAAAAATAGTTTTTTTTTAAATAATAAATCTTAATTAGATAATTTTAGTACTTTTAATATATATATTTTTTTATATTTTCAAATTATTAATATATTTAAAAACATATTTTAAACATTCTTATTAAAAATTATATCAAAACCCATAAATCGAAAACATTCAATTAGCTTTCTTTCAATATGACGGGATGGTTCCAGCATTTCGGTTAATCCATTCACTGAACACCGTCCATCTGTTTATTCAACAGGTTGTAATAAGAGTTTGGATACCAAATTTGCAGTGCATTGTCATCCATCTTGGTAACCAAGAGGCCAGCGAAAACCATATTCTGAATTTAGATCGAAATGGCTATAGAAAAAATACACAATTAGCCTCTATTTTATGTTAACTTTCTATTCTCATAAAATAATAAATAAGTTTAAATAATAAATTATTAAAATTGGAATATTTTTTACTTGTTTATTTTATAATGAGATTGTATTTCAATGATAGGAGTTTGTTTAGGTCTAGTTGATTGAGAGCTCTAACTAGTTAAGCTCATCGCTCATAGATTGGTATGTGTTTCAGATATTCACTCAAGCAAAATGATTATGTATCCAACTTAAGACATAATCTTGATGTATTTATATTATATCATTCTTATTATTTATATACACAATATACATTGAATCTACAAGCTTTTTCTACCATGTTTTTTTCTCATAATTTCAATTTTAAAAATTATCTGAAATTGTTAAAAGAAACTCAGTCTGATAGTTATATAAAAAATCAACATTTTAAGGTATCATAATTATATTAGTTATTTTGCATGGATTCAAATCTTTAGTTCCTATGTTTGTTTGTCACTCCCTTATAAATAAATTATAGTTTTATTTATAGATATGAATTTAAGTAAATTGTAGAATTAAAGAATATTCTAAAATTTAAGCAACCAAAATGAAATAAATTGTTGAATCTCACCCTATTCATCTAATTATAAAATATTTAGAAAATCTTCCTTAAATAAATTAAATTTAATAGCATCAATGGATAGGTGTTAGGAATCACGAGATCCCTGTTACTAGGGCAGCTTAATTCCCATGCTAGCCAAATTTTGTATAACAATTCGGAGGTAGGCTTGAAAGTAGTCATCACAATGGCTCATTAATCTGACTCTATAGCACCAAAAATATAAAGAGGTTCAAGTGATTTTTGGAAATCAAAACTCTATAAAAAGTTATGTAAATTGTTAAAATAACAACACTTAAAAATAGATATATGAAGAATGAGATTTTATTTTATTTTAAGATTTTATTTGCAATTAAAACTATATAATAATATGACATATATATTAAACCTTATATCTTAAGAAAGGAAAATATTCAAAAATATGTAATTATAAAAATTAATTTCTACATCCTTACATGCCATTTAAGACATTTAGCTATTTATAATTGTTTATTTCATATATGCAAATATCTATGTAAAAATGAGAAACATTTTTTCCAAACCTTTAAGAATGTAATCTAGGATTAGCCTTATCTCTTTCACTTACCAATGATAAAAATTCTTACTAGAGAGATAATTGATAGAAGGGGATCAACTCTTACAATAAATTCCTATCTTTGATAAAGATGAAGATGGAGAACTTTCAAGAATTTATAATTGTTGAACACACACAGTAAAAATAAATGGTTTATGAAATGTATTTTAACAATGTGCAACTAGAAAATAGCACTACTCCAATGCTTTTCAATATTTTCTTGTGTCTATACTAATCTCATTTTCAGTGAATTAACAAAAAAAAATAATGATAAGACATAAGTATTTTTTATTTTTTTTTGTCACATGAAAAAAACGTTGTTCTATTATATTTAGAAATAGTACATGATCATGATTCATAGATCAGAAAAACCATAGGCACTATATCTAGGCCTATTTGCACAGACTTTATATACATTTTCGTATATCATTCATTATCCACTATATGTCTACAATTAAAAATCTATAAGTCAAAACACCTCAATCCGTAATACAAAAACCAACATGTTCAGCTTCATAAAGGGCCATAACAAAGTAAATGAAGACATCTAGATCAAAGAGATAGAAACCAAGCCATTTGTTTATGTTTAGGAAAAAAGAAACAACATATCCAATGTTTTAAATTGAAGCAGGCTCGCCTGAGGAGGATACGAACCACCGACAACAACATGGGTCTTAATAAACATAAACCAAAAGGTTGTACCCATTATCAATGTTCCAGACCGTTAACAGTGTCATTGCAACAAGGAGTGCTGGTATTTGTCAGGCTCGCTTGTTGAGAGGCTGGAAAAAAACAAGACATCATACAAAAAAAGAAACACCATGTATAACCTGCGCTGACACGCCACATTAGAAATATGGGATCATGAATTCCTGTATCAGTGACGGACCATTGAAATGAGCATTGTAGAAATTTCCAAGAGGGTCTGCAAGCCCCTTCTTTGACAACAGATCAGCCCAAATATTGCATTCTCTGTATATATGATTCAAGGGTGGATTATTAAGCTTTGTCATGAGATATTTTATTCTTTGAATCCACCCCCCCAAACCATTTGGTTGTATTGTAGCATGCCTCGATAATCCATCTAATACAACCTTGGCATCTCCATATATATTTACATAAGGTAAATGTAAGTTGATAGCCATCCACATACCACTACATAAAGCCAATAGTTCTACCTTGACATTGGCCCCCATACCCTCATTCCAGTCCATCTAGAATCTTTGTAGGTTTGTTATCTTTATCCAAGCGCCGCATCCACATGCTCCACCCTTTTGAGCACCATCAAAGAAAAGCGCATGAAGGGAAACAGGATGAGGCCTGATCCTATGTGAAAGGTCCGTGTCAATATGAATTGATGAAGTCTAATTATGAATCCAAGACATAATTTCCCCAAAAATGTGCCTAGTGTTAATTAGATTATCATCAAAAATATCCCTATTCCAGGCTAGCCAGACTTCCCAGAAGAAGTAGAAAGGTAGTGACTTAAATTCCCCTTTGAGTGCACCCCAGGTAGCAAAGGTATTGATAATATTGTCTGGTCTCCATCGTGACACAATATGATATTGTGAGAAATAATCCTAGACTTTTAGTACCCCCGGATATTCAATAAAGAGGTGGGCAGTCGATTCCTCATATTTATGGCAAAAAATGCATCTGCTAGGCCCATGAATGCCTCGCTTTCTGATTTTTTCCCATGTCAAAACCCACTCCCTCCAAACCATCCAACCAAACATCAGAACCTTGTATGAGATATTCCAGTACCAATATATCGAAAAATGGGATCACGTGGTGGCTCCTATGCGATTTTTTATGATAAATAGGTAGATGTCCTGGACAACCAAGCCACTAGCTTTCATGACACCATCCCAAAAAATCTTGTCACCCCCGAGGTGGAAACAGAACCCAATCGATCGTAATTTATCTACATATAGGTGCCAAGCTGAGATGTCACGATCGGCTAGACCCAGTTGGGCCGTTGTTTTCCACTTTGGCCATCCATGATGCCACGAGTTAATGAGCTGAGACATGAAAAGTATCCCTCTGCGGGATAATATATGAAGTAATCTGTCCGCATTAGGCAGACCCATCATATAACCAACGATCTTGTTGATGCCTACGACAATATTCCCCCCATTTCCAAATCTCCAGGCCAAACGCAAAGAAAATAGGTCCATAACCTTCCTAAAACCCTTCCAAATGGTCGATTCATTTCTTTTCCGGAGCAGAGTACCGCAATAAATTTGTGTAAGAGGCTCTCCAACAATATACTTCACTTGGAAAATGCCAGACCATATTCCATTTCTTTTCAATACCCTCCATAAAGATTTGATTAAGAATTCCGACAGGAAGGATTTGACATGCAGCAACCTCCAACCCCCGAACTCCTTTGGCATGGTCATCCTATCTAGATTTCATAGGTGGATTTTTTTCCCCTTTGATGCCCCTAACTGAATAAAATTTGAGATAATTGCATTTATAATAGAAATCGTGCATGCAGGAAGGAGAAACAGATGACCCCAATATACAAAAAACTGTTGTAATACCGCCTGGACCAGTATGTATCTCCCACCAAGCAGCAACCATCTATGGTCCCATTTATATATATTGTTCCTAAACTTATCCACCAGCTAGGTCCAATCAGTCACTCTGTATCCATTTGGTTTTAGTTTAAAACCAAGGTATGTGATGCCCTCATAAATATGCCTTAATTGAACACCCAAAAAATCATTTATGAAACTGATCTCATTCTCATCACCATCCACATGCATAAGGAGATATTTGTGCTTATTAATGATAATTCAAGTTGCAACACCAAAAAGGTTAAGGAGAAAATGGAGATAAAACCATTGGTTTCAGATAATCTTGCCAAAGACAAGCAAATCGTCTATAAACAAGGAGTGAAAAATGCATACACATGGAGAAAATGATATACACGTGAAATATCCAAATTGTATTGCCATTTTCATGAGATTACTAAAACCATCCATAACTAAAATAAACAGTAACAGAGAGAGGGCACATCCCTGGTGTAGACCACGCTCTATCCCAAAGAAATCCATTGGCAACCCATTTATAATTACAACATATTTCATACACGTAATACACGCCATAATCCATCTTATATTAGGTAGAGATATATTGATCTTCAGCAATATTAATCTAATATATGACCAATCAACAGAATCATATGCCTTGTACAAATCCACCTTCATAATAGGTGCCTCCAGCTTCTGGGATTGTATTGAGTGTAAGACCTCCTGAGTCGATGCCACTGCATCATGAATCGAGCGTCCCTGGAGGAAACCATATTAGTCTGCAGATATTTTGGACGATAGAACTCCTTTTATCCTCATAGCAATGATTTTTGAAATAATTTTGTACAGGACATTATATAATGAAATCGGTCTGAATTTAATGAAAGTTCGAGGGTGATATGACTTTGGGATCATCGCAATAAAATTTGAGTTGATATCCCTAGGAATGAACCACATCCCTCTGGTCCTATCCAAAAGCATATGCAGTTCATCCCCCATAGTCTCAAAAAAATGCAGAAAGAACTATGACGGCCACCTATCCAGTCTGGGGCTCTTATCATGAGCAATTTTTTTGACTAAAATCTGAATCTCCTCCTTTGTAATGACATTTGCTAATTGGTCCTTTGCTTCAAAGTCAAACATTAAAGGCATGTGGTCCAACACCCATGTTTTGCATGTATGGTCAATCTAAGTTTCTGCTTTGTAAGAACCAGAGAAATCAGAGAAAGCCTATTTCTGAATATCCTTGGTTGAGTAGACTAAGGAACCCTCCTTTGATTCAATACTCCATATTGAGTTCATATTCCTTCTACCTTTTGCCACCTGATGGAAATACTTTGTGTTCATGTCTCCCTCCTTCATCCATTTAACTCATCTCTTCAGCTTCCATGTTACTTCTTGAATATTTAAAATTTCCACTTTTCTCTGCTCCAAAACATTGCTCGATGTTCATATGTTTGTCGGGTCAGAGGAGAGTCCAGCATGTTCTCATGTATAATGGCTATTTCATCTTATATCTCGCGCAACTCCCATCTAACAATTTCTTTTTTCCTTCTCTCCCATCTTTTAGTGTGAGTTTTCAATTTTCTTAATTTACTTGTGAACTTTCACCACTCATCCCCACCATTAGAGCATATATCCTTTTTCCAAATCTCCATCACCAGCTGATTACATTCAGGGTCATCCAACCAGGTCCCGTTGAATTTGAAAGGAACCCCACTATACTCCAGTTCCACCCTCCAAGATAGAATGATAATCATATGGTCCGATAGTGTATCCACTACCACCCAAACTCTAGTGTTTCCAAGCTTCTCAATGATACCCTCATGTACCATTACTCTATCCAAAACCTTCCCAATGAAATCCACACCCGAACTCTTATTGGTCCATGTCGGCTGAAGGGGAAATGATCGAATGTCCACCATGTTGTGGTCCCAGAAAAGCTGAGAGATTCAGTCCGCCAGTGGATCCAAACGTGCCAATTGTCCACATATTTCCTCCACAGCCAGGGCAGAAGTGAAATCCCCTATCACAATGTGGTTTCTGATGTTGAGGACAGAAGAGGAATTTATGCGGCCCAGAAATGAATCTGACTGTGACATTGTGCATATAAGTTAATAACATGGAATGTCTCAGTTGAACCCCTAAGACACCCCTCCAAAATTATACCACCGAAGAAACTGTAAGCTTTGAATCTGGCCACCACAGGTTTCCACATTTCCAGCATACCACGAACCCTACCCACAGCATCAATGCCCACTGCACACCAACCAGGCCAAATATTGTGAAAAAAACTGAGTGCTTTATCCCATGTACATAAAGTTTCTTGAAAACATGCAATAAGAGGTTGATACTCCTTAAAGGCATCCCTTTAAGGCAAAGGTGTTTGGAGGGGTCGCCAATACCCCTTATTTTTAGAGAAAGGACAGAATTCATTTTGGCACCTTACCGGGACTACATGCTCTAAGTGCTCGAAGATAATCCACCGAAAAGATGGGGGCATCTCTGAAATCATTCAACTCCCCCTGGAATAACGATTTAGTTTTTATGTGACACCTAAAATGTCTAGATCATAATTTGGACTTCTTTCTAACAGTTATATTGGAAGCAGAGACAAGTGAGATTGTGACAGAAGATTCGGTTGGAGGCCTTTCAAAAATAGTTAAAGCCGCTATGTCAATTGTCGGATTACCCATCAGAGCTTCTATATCACTTCCAATAGTGTTTCTCGGAGATTCTGGAGGGGTCCCAGGATCATATTCACGGGGGGTGAAGGGGAAGCCCATTCAAGAGGGGGCATGGAGGGAAACATAGTCAAAAGTCCCGTGTTATTTTGTTCGTTCTTGCCCACTTCAGAGTCATCAGAAGGTCGGGATGAGTTCGTATTATGAGGATGGGGAGATATACGGGAAGGAGAATGTGGAGTTTCCATAGCACCCTTGAGAGGAGGATCCACTACTCGGGGGCTCATCGAGATACTTTTATGAAGTATTTCATCAAAATCATCTGAGGGGCAATGTCCCATATTATGTGATGAAGGAGGGCCAGATGGGATAGAGGCAATTAAAGGAGGCAGGACACACAAGCCAAGAATAGGAGAATCCACAGTATGTGAGGAAAGAAAGTGTGGATTAGAAGACCCATTAGTCTCAAGTGGATACCGAAATGCCAAAATTAGAAGGAGTGTTTGAGGGCTTACCCGAATTGAGACGATCCTTTAAATGGAAATCAGTGATGTTCTGGTCAAAGCGTAGCCTTGTCTGACCCTTCGCCATCTGCCATAATCGTGTTGGACATTTTTTCATGAGGTGCCCCGTATGGTGACATACCAAGCACCTGAACAGTATCCCCTAGTAATCAACCCACTGCCTATGACATCATTGACCCCATTTTAGATCGATATTGCCAAGGAGTCCCCCTTCAAAAAGTTTTTGATCATGCTAAATTTATTTTGTTTATCTAGAAAATTTATTTCAACAATATTATATTTAAATTTTTTGAAAAAAAATATTAACAAAAAAAATTTACTATAAGAATAACTAGTAGAGGGTGCTGAATCTATATAAAATTAAAAAACCAATTTAAATAACAAAAAAAACAGAAATTTTACTTCAAATTTTTTCATATAATTCCAGCACCTGAAACTCCAAAAAATCACACTAAAAACAACTCCTAAAAATAATAATAATCTCTGTAGAACATGCTTTAACACCGAGAAATATATAATACTTTGCAATTATTACGACCGGATTATCGTAGGGTGTTGAATCAGTGTTATAGTACAGTGACCATTGTTCAACAGAGGTGGGTGTTCGGAAAATGACAGAGGAGAGAGTGACGGGATTCGGTGCGAAAGATGTCATAAAAATGGGACCGATCACAATAAAACCGTTAAAACATATTATTGCAGATTTAGGTATTGTTCCACGTGAGGTTCCTCTGACTAGCTTTGTACCATCCTGCCGCCAGTGAACTTCGTGGAAGCGTGGATATCAGGCATCGAATTTGAAGTTGTCTATCTAGTATATGGAATAGTTTGGACTGTAGTTTTTTTGCTGTTTGATAGTGGAAATGGATTCAGTACTATCAAAAATCATTAGCACATCTAAAACACTGAAATTTAACAACTGTAAACAAATTTTTGATAAATTTTTGCCGGATTTTTTCAAAATCTTTGCCGGATTCTGGGCTATTCTGTTGTTTTTAGACTACGACATGGAATTGAAGTTGTCTATCCATCATATGAAATAGCCACAACTTTTTGTCAGAATCTGGTCAATTTTTTTTTTTTAAATCAGGTAGTTGGAGTGTTTGAATTGTATTTTTGATAGTAAAAATGGATTCAGCGCTATCAAAAAACCCTTAGAGCACCCAAAATACTATAGTTTAACAACTATAAACAAGATTATGCTAAATCTTTACCAGATATTTTAAAAATCTTTAACCTCACTTCAATGATTAAATATTAGACATGTTTAGCCATTCCAGCTAGCACCATCAAATTCCAGGCCCCGCCCCCTCAAATAAGTTAAAAATACAGTCGGTAGAAAGTCTAATTGCAGGCCTGGATGGTGGCGGCTGGAATCTCGACTAACCATGCATAACATTTTATAACGTCAAATTGCAGGCTCGGAAGGTGGATGACTATTATTTTTTAGTTTATATAATTTTATTAATGAGGTTGGGCAGTATATTTAAACTGGTGGTATATATTGTTTAATAATATTAATAAAGTTATAGCCTAAAAAATATGTATAACCAAATTTAATATTGTACCATAATATAAATTTTTATCTTAAATTGACACTCAAAACAAGAAAGTTATACTTGTTTACATATTAACTCTCAACACTCCACACTCACCCCTCATGACAATCATGAATATATACCATGAAGATCAAAATATACCACTGATATTTTACCAAAAATATATATTTTGAAACGGCAACAACGACAGGTAACCAAATTAAAACTGTAAATTTGGACTTTAAATTGGCATTATACAAATTGTCAATATGCAAGAAGGCATGCTCAAAGTTGTTTACAATGAGGACATTGTCTAAGATTGATAATGCTTTCGACATTTTTATTTATATAAAATAATTTGTTGATTATATAAATAAATAATTTTAAAGTGGGTAAATGGCTATTAGATTTATAAAATTGTGAGATTTTTTTATTTTATTTTCTAATTTTGTATTTTATTATTTAATATACAATTTAAAAAGTGTCAAAATTTAATAAAGAAAAAAGGTTAGGTAATAGAAGGATATTTATTCAGATATGAATATGGAAGATATTACATATTTGGAAAAATAAGAGCTTGTGAAAGTTTTAGGAAAAGTTATTAGAACTTTATTTCTAGTTATTGATAAAAAAGAAGACAAAATATTCTCAAAATTGAAGATGATAAAAAATATGTAAAATTAAAATAAAAATGATAATCAAATAAAATAAAATGAATAATTTCACATTTAAAAAAAATACAAATAACAATTATGAAAAATAAATAATTATTATCAAATATTTACTCGATAGTTAAGTGAAAAATAAATAACTATAATTAAAATTTTAATAGACATTTAGAATATTGTAAATTAAAAATTTGATTTCTTCACAAAATTAACTTTAAAAAAAAAAAAAAATATATATATATATATATATATATATATATATATATATATATATATTTATTAAACTCATTAAAAATTGAAAATATATTTGATTTTTTAGAAAAGAACTTTAAAAAATTAAACATACTTTAAACTTAACTAAACTTTAAAATAACATATATATGATAAGGATGAAAATAATTCAAACCTTAATTTAAAGTTAAATAAGTTAAATCTTAAAATGAAGGGCTTAAGTTTAAAACTTAAATGTTGTGAAGTGTAGGCGGTGATGTGGCAAGGCGCGGTAAGTGCGAAGTGCGAAAGGTAAGGGATAAAATGAAATACGAAGGTTTGTTGTGGTTTGTTTAATGTGGTGGAGGTAAGTGGTGGGTCCTGTCGATATCGCATCGGCGAGGAAATAACTTATGGTGAAGGCTTAATAGGTAAACAAGAAAATTTGTGGGTACGAAACTGCGGGCACGGTAAGTCAACGCAGAAAAATGAAAATTAAACGCAGATAGGGCTCGGGTACTCTATTTTGATTTTTTGCGTGGATTGAGTGAATATGCCTCCAGATATGAAACCTGCTGCTTTGTCCTTCCCTGCAAAAAAATTCAATGGATTTGTGGGTTGCCGCCACTATTTATTCATGAAAGTGGTTGGGAGTAATTCCAACACTCCCCCTTAATCACAACTGCCACCTTCAACCATTCCTAGGCACTGTTAGCGCTCGAATCTACCTTACGCTAAAATAAGGTAAAATTCAAGGCAACATCAAACCAAGCTTAGCCTCGTAGCTAGCCCTACGAGGACAGGAGAGGGCTCTCTCCGGGTCAACTCAGTAAACGATGTTCAATAGGGCCTGAGATGACCTATAATGGATATTGATTTTAGGCTAGTAAATAAATATGAGTGAGGGATATTTGATTAAATGAATGAGTTTCTGGGCTGTATGGGACAAAGAGCAGCATGAGCAGAGAGATTTAATCAAAAGCACAGAGTATTTCATAAGGCGAGATAGGCATGAGGTTTTAGCAATCAAGTTTGAAATAATATGGGATGAAAAGACTGTTTAAGAAGTTGAAAAGGGCATTAACCAATGAATCCTTTTCAGATGGAAGAAGACACACAAAGTCTGAACACTTCCTCAAGGCAGAGAAATAACTGAATTCCACCTTTCTTACTTTCAAGCATTCAAACTGAAAACGATTATGAATGAACTATAAAACATAACGAGATACATATGAAACAAAAGAAGAACATATACTAAACTTCACGCCACAAGAATCTTATAAATCAAAGCTCTACCATTCAATTATTTTTCTGTCAAAACTGTACAGTGATAGCGCTGGTTTTTTTTCCTCCCACACCCTTCAGAACTCTCCTTTACAAATGATTAACAATACAATAAATAAACTCTGCTTGGAGAAAACAGATCGCCCCAAAAACAAGGATTTTTTTCAACTGGACTGATAAAGATAGAAAAAAGAACAGCGTTCCCCTTAATTTCCTCTGATGGCCAATTAAAAGACAAAAACTGGAGTGTGGATCCTATAAAATCATGACTGAAGACAAAATAGGCAATACGCTCCTATTTCTTTGCTGTGGTAGATATTCTTCATTTAATTTGGATTTTGACTTTTCACCTTCCCTTCACCGTTTTGAATAACAACTAGTTTCTTAATAAAAAAAGCTTTTTTAAACTAAAATTTTGCCTTTGATAAAGTGAAACATAGTTCCGCCAATACGCCCAAAACTGTTTCCGGTTGTGAATTTTTTCCAAACACACTGCGCATAGTCAACTAGAAAATAAAGGTCCTTGGCATTTGGAGCTGGAGCACATAACTCTTTAAAGACATTTACCGGACACATCAATGGTTCATCCAGAGTAATCACGGGAAGAACAATGCACTTCAGTTTCAGATTTCTTGATGACAGCTATTAGCTCCTGATCATTTCATAAACAGTATTAACCTTCCCCAAACAAGCAATGCCAAAGTGTGGATCAATTTCCATCTTCAAAAGAAGATCCTCCTGTATCTCAGTGGTGACAGCAACAGCTTCTTTCCTATCCCTAACAGCGTCCTCAATCCGCTTCTTGACCGTTGATTTGTCAATTTCGTGCTTAAAGAGTTTACAGAGAAAAGCTGCTGCCTGGAGAGCATTCCTGAGTTCTGCAAACTTGTGGAACCTACGTTGGTGTCTTCCAGGCTGAATTTGGGGTCTACGATCAATTGCACGAAAGACTTGTACTTAGTTCTCAACATAACCGTAATCCCATTCATTTTCTCTCCGAATGCCGTCTTCCTATCTCCAGTTATAGGTATAAGCAGTCAAGATGCCCAATAACAAGTCAAGAATACACTTATAGCCTTTGTTGTCAACTACTTAAATGACTAGGTGCATGATCAAACATTGCATGCCACATAAATGCTCGTGAAAGTACCCTCTTTGGCGACAACTATCAACTGCCTTCTGGAGCCATAATGACACCCCTGGAAATGCACTCTTGAAATGTTCATATCTTTCTCCAGCTTCACCTACACTGCATTCTAGTTGCTCAACCAAAGTGTTGACACCCATGCCATACAAAATTCCATAAAAAAGCTTTTTGGTATGATCTCTGTGCTTCTCAGTGATTTCAGATTCATTTTTTTCCTGTCCATCTCGCTGCCATCATAATAAAGAAATCACCATATTGATTTGGTATTGGCCAAGATTAACAGCTTCTATGTCAACTCCATTCGCAGGCACTAGAGTCAAATCAACTTCATGCTCCACGCGCTGAAGATTGAGCTCTTTCATGGATAGCCTGCCTGTGGCAGTAGATGTTTGAAACCAATGCCCATGGATGGAGTGAATCTGAGAACCTTCATAAAGCCTTGCACGTGACAATACTGAAGCAATTGTAGAGTATAGAAGTTTTGCAAGCGTTCAATGTTCTTTAATGACCCCAACAACAGGATGATGATGCCTGAGAAGGTCAAGTGCATGCTTGTCTGTGCTTGGATGTTGTTTTCCTTTATTGCATCCCTTTGGAACAGGCAACCTCAAATGGCCATACAAAACATTTGCAACATCTGCAGGTGTAGATAGGGAAAACCTTACACCAGAGAGTGTCTGAGCTTTTATTTCAAGTTCCTTTAACTTTTGTTCCAAAACACATCTTGCCTGACATTGTGGGTGACAAAAGGAAATAAGAAAGCCTGAAATTGGTTTTGGCTGGCCCTGTGCACCGCGTGCAAGGCCAATACGCCACGCGCAAATGGTGTGCTGCGCCTGTTTAAAAATAAACGGTGTGTCTTTGCTATATGCGTCGTGCATTGTGGGTGCGTCGCGGCCTATCCCAACACGCAGCACTTAGTTTCACACACACAGTCGGCCTCTTCTTGCACTGGCTTCTGAGAGATTGTTGATATGCCATGGCTTTTGAAAAAATTCCCGAAATCCATAGGGACTTTGATCGTAATTGAACGAAAGAATTTTAACAGAATATCTTGTGACTGGAGCATCAAAGACCTTGCCTTGTCATTTAGCCTGCATTGGGCTGTGAAATATCTCAATAAAAGGATAGTCCTTCCTTTGACGAGCTATACAAAAACCTGGATACTTGGAGCATTTTACACGCATAAATCTTATGTGTAGATAGAATTCAGCTGCAGATGACTCCAGAATTTTATCAAGGTGACGTGTGTAAGGACATCTTAATGTGAAGGCTACTACAACACGGTAACCTTCATGAAGAAGTTGCACAAACTGACATTCAGACTGGAATTCAATAACTCGAGAAGGTCCAGTATCCCTTGGATAACCTGTGTAGTATCTGAGATTTTGGCACTTTGACATTAAAACTCTGTTTTTTGCACTTGACTTTTTGGCTTGAATGATGTTTTCTTGATTTGACTTTTTGCAGGGATAGTGGCATGGGACTTTAGCAAAGGATCAGGAGAGGCTGCATGTGAACATTTTCAGCTGAGAAACTTTGAATAATTACATATTTAAAAACACATTTTGACGATTTCTTCTTCAAAACAGGGTTTTGAAGAAGAATCAATCTCGCATTATTGACGATAACAATCTTGAAATAAAAACTCACTGAAGACATCCTCATGGCCTGCGGGCATTCTTCAACGTTCTGAAGACAAACCCTAGACCCAGAAAGTGAAATGACTCTTTTCTAGACCACAGTAACATCAATGACTGCAAATGACGAGAAATGAACTTTGGTGAATTTGACTCTGGTGGAGGACTGACAAGACCGAGTCTAACAGGCACTATCTGATATAAACAAAACTTCTTTGTCCCAATGGCTTTGTGAGGGTATCAAAAAAATGTTCCTCTGACCTGTAATGCTACAAAACAATTTCACCATTGTTAACTAATTCCCTTATAAAATGGTATTTGGCATCAATATGATTTTTTCTCTTGTGGAAAACAAAATTCTTTGACAATGCAATTGCTAAGTCGTTATCACAGAAAATTGTGTTCCATTGTCTTGCTCATGACATAAATCTCTCAGCATCCTTCTCATCCAAACTGCTTAGCATGTTGTTGTTATTGCTGCTACATATTAAACTTCTACTGTTGATAATGAAACTATTGGCTTCTTCTTGGAATCCCATGAAATGGCTCCCGATCCCAAATGAAAAACATACCTTGATGTGCTCTTCTTGTCATCTACACTTGTAGACCAATCACTGTCAGTGTAACCAATCAACTTAAAATTATCAGCTGAGGAGTATAGAACACCATACTCCTTCATTCCATTCACATACCTCAATATTCTCTTGCCTACTTGTCAATGTGTCTCTTTGGGTGTCTCCATGAATCTAGATATCAAGCTTACTACATACATTATATCAGGCCTAGTTGCAGTAAAATACATTAGACTGCCAACCATGCTCTTGTACAATGTCGGATTGACATTCTTGCTGCAATATTCCTTGCTCAACTTCAACCCCGTGACAATTGAAGTTGTTGATACCTTTTTGTTTTGCATATTGAACCTCTTTAAAACTTCTAAAACATACTTTGCTTGGGAAATAAAAATTCCCTTTTCATTTTTCTTTACTTCTATGCCCAAAAAATATCTCAACAAACCCAAGTCAGTCATTTTAAACTCACTTTTCATGACTGCTTTAAAATCAACAATGAAAGAAACATCATTTCCTGTGAAAATCAAATCATCTACATATAAAATAACAATAAGAATTTTACCGTCATTTTCTTTGCTGTAGATTGTGGGTTCACCATCACAGTTGTCAAACCCATTTTCTATGAGGTAAGCATTAATTCTATTGTACCATGCTCTTGGTGCTTGCTTTAGCCCATACAGAGCTTTCTTCAACTTATACACTTTGTGTTCTTGGCCTTATATTTCATAGCCAGGAGGTTGTTCAACATACACCTGCTCTTTCAACACTCCATTCAAGAATGCTGACTTCACATCCATTTGATAAAATTTCCACTTTTTTTGTGCTACTATAGACAACAATGTCCACACTGTCTCCATCCTTCCAAATGGTGCAAAGGTTTCCTCATAGTCTCTTCCTTGCGGCAGCTTGTAACCTTTGAAAAATTGCCTTTCTTTGTGCCTTTCTATCTTGCCTTCAATGTTGCTTTTGGTCTTATAGACCAATTTCACTCCAATAACTTCTTTTCCTTGTGGGAGGTCTACTAACTCCCATGTGTCATTCTTTTATATTGCTCCTATCTCTTCATTCATTGCTTCAATCCACTTCTCTTATTTTACTGCATCTTCAAAATGGATTGGATCATCAACATGACAAAATAAATCAAATAAAGAATTCAGACCAGTATTACTATTTACTTTTTCTTGCTCATAAATTTTAGTTAAATTTCTGAGTTTTGGTCTTCTTGTATTTGCTGAAGATGTGCTTGGAGTTGCACTTGAAATCGAGGGAGTTGCTAATCCCTGTGGTGTGCTTGAAGAAGCACTTCCTTGGTTTTTCACTGCTGTTCTATTGCTTGCTTGCGATGTGCTCTGTTGAGCTTGTGTAGGTGGAGGAGGAGCCACCATTGAGGAATTATTTTCTTCAATCAATTCCTCTTTGTCTTCATGTGAAATACATGCCTTCCCATTTACAGTCTTCTCTAAACTTCCATCCCAAGCTTCTTCTTTAATGAACTGAACATCTCTGATGATTATTACCTTCTTGGTTGATGGATTATGGAGGTTGTAGGCCTTGGATTCATCATTGTATCCAACAAATATACACTTCTCCCCCTTGTCGTCCAACTTCTTCCTTAATTGATCCAAGATATGTACATATGCCACACATACAAACACTCTCATGTGAGTGACAACTTGATTTTTTCCACTCCATTCTTCTTCTGGACCTTTGTTCATAACACTCTTGGTTGGACATCTATTTAAGATGTAAGCTGCACAATTGACAGTTTCTGCCCAATACTCATTAGGCAAAATCTTTTCCTTCAGCATAATTCTTACCGTGTCCATGATGGTCCTATTCTTTCTTTTTTCTACACCATTTTGCTGAGGTGTATACCATGCAGTAAACTGCTTGTGAATCCCATGCTCCCTGCAAAAACGTAGGAAGTATTTGGAGATATATTCTCCACCTCTATCAGTTCTCAACACTTTTATTTAGTGTCCACTTTGCTTAACTAGATCTTTGAAGTGGTAGAACTGTTCAAACACTTCAATTTTCAATTTTAGAAAATACACCCATGTCTTCCTTATGTAATCATCTATAAATGTCAACATATAGTCATTGCCAGCTAATGATGGTGTTTGCATTGGTCCACATAAATTTGAGTGGACAATCTCCAAGGCTGCCTTTGCCCTTATACTCTTTCCTGTTGTAAATGATTCTCTGTGTTGTTTTCTGAAGATGCAGCCTTCACATAGGTTGTCTGGTTTCTCTATGAGTGGTAATCCCTTTACCATGCATTTTCTATGCAACAAATTCAAACCTCCAAAATTGAGATGTCCAAATCTCAATTTCCATAAACAGTTATCATCTTTCACTTCTTTTTGAAAGACTTCTGGTGTGACAGCTGCTACAATACCTCCTTCCTTCAATTCTAATTTGATATTGAGAGGAAACATCCTATTGCTTGTCATATGTTCTTTTTCAATGACCTATATACTTGGAGGTATATCCATGATTGTGCACACATTATTCTTTAAAAACACATTGTAGCCCTTAAGCACAAGTTGTCCAAGGCTTAGAAGGTTACATTTCAAGCAATGTACATAATAGCATCTGGCACAAACTTCTTCTCTCCCTTCTTTGTCAATATGTTCACTCTTCCTTTCCCCATGACAGAGACCTTGCTATTAGTCCCCGTTGTCACTTCAAATTTTACACTCTCATCTAGATTGGAAAACATTGCTATGTTTCTAGTCATATGGTTACTACACCTTGGATCTAATAACCATACATCTTCTTGTTTTTCTTGTGCTACATTACAAGTTAAAAGCACATTTCCTTGGTTCTCATTTTCTTTTGTAAAATTTACACTAGGTTTATTACGCATGTCATTTTGCTTCTTTCTACATACATTTGCATAATGGCAATACTTTTTGCAGTAATGACATTGGACTTGAGATTTAACATACCTATGTCCTTGTGCTTGATTTTGGCTTGAGCCTTGGCTTAGATTATGATTTCTACCCCTTCCACTTGTTCTTGTAGGGCTACTTCTTCCACCTCTGTGTGGGCTTCTTCCTCTTCCTCAGTAGTTTGATCTTCCTTGACCTCTACCTTAACCAATAGGCATTTGTGTCTTAAATGCATGCTCCAATGAGGATTTTGTTGTTCTTTTCAGTCTGTGCTCATGAGACATCAATGATGCATGAAGCTTATCCACTGAAAACTATGAGAGATCCTTTGTCTCTTCTATGGCCACTATTATGGCATCAAACCTTGATGGTATACTTCTTAAGACTTTCTCTACTATTCTCCTTTCTTCAAGTGTCTCTCCATGAGACCTGATTTGGGTAACCAACCCAATCATATGTCTGAAGAATGAGTCTATGTTATCAGACTCTTTCATACATAGAGTTTCAAAATCTCTTCTCAGCATTTGAATTTTTGTTGTCTTCAACTTTTCCATGCCTTGATATGTTTTCTGGAGGGTATCCAATGCCTCCTTAGACTTTGTTGCTACTACAACCCTTGGGAAAATACTCTCATGTACTGCTTGGAAAATATATAAGAGGGCTTTGGAGTCCTTCTTCTTATTTTATCGCAAAAAATCTCTTTGTGCTTGTATCAAAGAATTATATGCTACCGCATCTGCTAGTTCCTGGAAACCATTTTCCACCAGCTCCCAAATATCTTGTGAGGAGAACAGGGCCTTCATTATAATAGCCCAATAATCATAATTCTTCCCATTTAATTGTGGTATTTTGGGATTAGTCAGGATTGTGCCTGCGACTGCCATCTTGACTGTGTAAACATAAACTTTCTTACTGTTGTAAAATATTTCTCGCTACTGTAGACTTCTGCTTATACAAACAATATTACACCTTCTTCAGTAAAGACTCATTCTTTCACTGAGAGCCTATACCTACTCTAATACCATGTCGAATATTGAATAAAAAAACACAGGGGAATGTGTCCCCCCTTACAACATAGATAAAGTGCTAATATGCAGAAATAACAAAATTCACAGACAGAGAGCGAGACACAGGAGAGGAACAAACTTCTTTTCTCATTCCATCACACTAAATCATACGAAATTATATAGTCTTAATACAAATGGCTGAAGCCAGAAACTTTAATGCTAAATTAATGTTGGATCAGATGTTCAAACAAAAAAATTGTCCTCCACTCTGATTTTGTTGTTTACACACGAAGCAACGTTCAACACACAAAAGGGAGGACTTGAAAACTTATGCAATTCGGTTCAGAAAACACATTGCGTCCGACACCTCCATTGCAAATCGTTCATTGGCGATTATAACATTTAACTAGCACGAACATGGGAAAAATTAAAATTTGTGATATGCGATGTGACGTGGCATACTGCATCGCACCAATTTTTTTTTAACTTGTAGATGCTATCTGTAACACTCCTGAGCTTGTGATGCACAGTATGCGTTATCCTCCTAAGCTTGACGTGTGCCCCTTTGTGATCACATCGCAAACAAAATATCATAACTTGCGGGTGGCTTAAAAGGTAAGTCATGAACTTTGCAAAGTGTGCACTGTGGGCAGTGGAAAAGGTTAAACATAAAATGTGCGAAGTGCAGGCTATGAGCGGGATAAAAGGTAAGTGGAAAGAGTTTCGAAGTGCGGTGATGTTTGTGAGTCCCACCAGATCGCATCAGCAGAGATTTAACATTCGGTGAAGGGATTAAGTGTGGGTGGCAATGCGATAAAGCGTGGTAAGTGCGAAGTGCGAAAGGTAAGGGATAAAACAAAATACAAAGGTTTTTCGTGGTTTGGTTAATGAAGTGGAAGTAAGTGGTGGGTTCCATCGATATCGCATCGGTAGGGAATAACTTATGGTGAAGGCTTAAGAGGTAAACAAGAAAATTTGTGGCCGTGAAACTGCGGGAACGGTAAGTCAACGCGAAAAAATGAAAATTAAATGCAAATAGGGCTCGGGTACTCTGTTTTGGTTTTTTGTGTGGATTGAATGAAAATGCCTCCAGATCTGAAACCTGCTGCTTCATCCTTCCCTGCATAAAAATTCAATGAATTTGTGGGCTACTGCCACTGTTTATTCATGGCGGTGGTTGGGAGTAATTCCAACAGATCAAAATGACAATGCAGTAAATCTACAATTGCAAAGGAATTTGTTCAAAATATTTCGATATCAACACTTCCCTCTAGTTGCTGTGGATTCTGATTTGGCAACAGTATCGTTTGTCATCAAAGAAATCTGTCAATAATTTTGATATCGACGTTAGCCTCTAGCTGCTTTGCATTCAGATAAGTAGTAAGCTTGGTTTAGCTATGAGATGTTTTGGTTTTTTTTTTTTTTTTTAATTTTTACTTTTATTTAAAACTATTTTTTTTTTAAATAATAAACTTTAATCGTATAATTTTAATAATTTTAATAATTTTAAATTTTTAAATTTTTTCAAATTATTAATATATTTAAAAAACATATTTTAAACATTCTTATTAAAAACTATATCTAAACCCATAAAATGAAATTATATCTAAAACCATAGAACGAAAACATTTAATTAGAGTGCACTAATTTTTATCAATATGATGGGATGGTTCCAACATTTTGGTTAATCCATTCACTGAACACCGTTCATCTGTTTATTCAATAGGTTGTAATAAGAGTTTGGATACCAAATTTGCAGTGCATTGTCATCTATCTTGGTAACCAAGAGGCTAGTGAAAACTATATTTTGAATTTAGATCGAAATGGCCATAGAAAAAATAAACAATTAGCCTGTATTTATGTTAACTTCATATTCTCATAAAATAATAAACTGGCATTTGCACCGAGAGGTGCAAAGTAACGTCGGGGAGTGGGGATACATCTTCCATGTGAGATTATTTTTCTTTTGCAGACACCTTTATTTGTTAATGTAATCAAATATTCTCGTTTTCTTCTAGCTTTCCCTAATTTATCACGAATGATGACCAAACTCTACTACAATTTTCTTGCACTCCAACCAAATTTTTGTTGTCTTTCTTTTTGTTTTCTTAACAAATCTATTGCATCCTTTAGTGCTTTTTTCTTTTCCAATTCAGCATCACGTGCACAAACAATAATTTATGCTACAAATAGATAGAGGGCTTCTGTTGCTTTGGTCCTGGGTGACATAAGGCTAGAGGGAAAGGGTCCATGGTTTGCACGTTTAGATGTGCCATGTTGTGTATCATGCAACCCATGCGTTTAAACGATATTTTATACTTAGTGGAAATTATTTATACCTGTCAAACAAGTTCACTTTATTTATCCCATTAGGGTTTAAAGAGAAGCACAAGGAAGCGTTGTTGCTAGCGACAACTGCAAGTCGAGGAGGGAAAAGCGGTCACGTGAAATATATGTTGTAAGGTAGATGCGTTTTATTCTAGTTAACACATAGCTACTTTATCCAGATAGAGAAACAACCTGTCCCATCTATATTTAGCTTCGTGGATGTTAAAAAAACTTCTTCTTCTTCTTCAATTCTATGCCAAACATCAATTCTATATCAAACTGTAGCTTTTGGATTATATAGTTGTAGATTTTCCTAGTTTTGGCAGTTTTTTAATATTTTTTTATTCAATAATAAAAAATCAAAGATTTTTTAAACCCACAATTTTGAGTTATGGAATCTGCATAATCTGAGTGCTCCAAGATTTTTCAGAGCACTAAATACATTTATGCAATCAAAAACACATTTTAAATATAAAAAAACCACAATTTCACCAAAAAAATTACTGTGAAAAAAATTAAAACACCTTATAATCATAATATCTCTATTTAAATTTATCATTAAAAATTAGATAAGTTATGATAATAGACTTGTTCTATCTTCTATATTATCAAGCTACTGTAAGGAACTTGAGCTCCGAAGAGATCAAAAAACACCCATAAATGCACTTTGAAGAGGTGCAAACACCTCTTTAGTTTGAGGCACATAATTTTAAGAAGTAGTTAGTCAACCTGATGAAAAAAATAGATACATCAATCCATCATAGTTTACTGAACACTAAATGACGATGCAAAATATTTTTCTTCTTACAGAAATAAAAAGCTTAAAGATATTGTCTCTGCTATGAACTCATGAAATTAGACTGGAAATTTTCAACAATTTCAAGTATCTTCAACTAGTCTGAAAGAAATTGTACAAGCTCTAAGAAATTTATTTTTCACTTTGCCTGGATATTTTGGGATCAAGGCACCATTTCCCAGTGCTCATAAGTTTGGATAAAATTTATCACAGGAACAACCTATTTCTCATAGGATTCTATTACAGAATAATGCTACTCGGATAATTAAAGTTAATTGTCTCTAAAACCTATGTTTTTCCCTACGTTCTTTAAGCACCTACCTAATTGTAGCATCATGTGCAATAAATAAAGGGAACGATGGTGCTGAATTTATCAGTTCAAGGTGGCATTAGAAGAAGCAAACATTGCTTAAAATTGCACTAGGTTATCAAATCTGATTTTTGAGCCTGGAAAATTAGCAGCGTTTGGTAAGCATTATTTGGCTCACTACCAAGCAAATTTTTGATATATAATTTGATAAAATGTTTCCTCTTAATATAAACAGACAGGTACGTATATTTCTAGGGTCTTATATTAACTAAGGATTTACAAGTTTGTGATAGCCAAATAATGAGAGATATTAATGAGTATTCGAATCCATTAGTTGTCACTACACTGGAAGGTTAACCTTTCTTGTTCGCTGTAAAACATAAACATAAATATCGAAGCATTTGAAGCATTCCTGAAGAATTTGAAAAATATTGTCTCAAATGCTGCAAATGTTCGATGGTAGAATTGCAAAGGATTTGTGCTTTCCAAGTTTTGATTATGGTATATATTTAAATTCTAAGAACATGTTTTTGATGATGCAAGACAGGCATGTATACTCCATAAGTAGTGCGTTTCCAATTAGTTGTTATTATCTTACTTGTAAGAAGTTGTATATGCTTCTAGGTGAATATGTACACATCTAGGGTTATAATCTTATTTATAAGAAGTTGTATCTTCTTATTGTTGAATATGTACACATCTAGGGTTATTATCTTAGTTATAAGAAGTTGTATCTAGTTTTGGGTGAATTTGTACATATCCAGGGTCTTATATTAACTGTGGATTTACAAGTTTGTCATCGCCAAATAATGAGAGATCTTAATGAGAATTCCAATCCAGTAGTTGTCACTACACTTGAAGGTTTACCTTTCTTGTTCACTGTAAAACATAAATACATTTTTCATGAATTAAGATCTCTAATTTACTTTTCCTAAATGTATTTTAACAACGTGTTTTTCAGTTATCACTAGCACCACTCCTTCAATATTGGACTGGTGTTCTTATTGTGATAATTTTTTCTTAATTATCGAGAAAACTACCAAAAAAGGTTTGATCAAATCTCATTTTAATCTATGAAGAGGCATTGGGTATGCTTTCTATGATGTACCCAAATTCTATGAGGCATTGGAAAAAAAGTGACCTGCAAATTCAGAAGCCACAAGCACTCAATAAACTAAGAGAATTGGGCTGGTTAAACAGATAAACACCAGTTAACCTATTATAAGTCCCTTGGGAATAGATTTAGCATATAAGTCTATACAATATCCAAAAATTCTATACAGTATCCAAAATAGAACACAATCAAATGGCTTGAGGACCAGGAAAACACACTGGTTGAAAATCATCGGGGAGCTCTAGAAAATGGCCAAGCATTGTGCCATGGACTGTCATGGTCCTTGGGGGTTGGTCCCCAAGCACTAACATCAATCTCCTGGTCTGTGATGACCAGCTCCCATCCAATTGTGTCGGGCTTAGGTGGCTTCTCCTCCTCTGAAATGGCAAGTCTTAGGCTAGGGAAGTTAGTATGATGATAAGCTAGCTTGGGGATAGTTGTGCTTTTGTTCCATCCTTTCTATTACAGCTCTATAAGCCATAGGCCTACTCTCTAAGACTCCTGATCAAATATATCCCCACGACCTAAGGTAAGAAGTGGGGCGCATCTTCTTCATTCCCTTGTCCACCTCGCGAGCATTTTCAATCTTATTGTTTTTTACCAGGCCATCAATAAGCATATTTTTTGTGACTACATAGGGCATCCAATTTCTATGCATGCTCTCTCTGCATAACTCATAAGTTGTGTTGAAACTATCTTGCATTGATAGAAATTAAATGACGGTATAAAAGCTCACTTCATTCGGATTACAACCCCTACTAGACATATCATTAAAAATACACTTTTCCTCTACGAGATTATTCTCCTTACAAAAACCAGTAATCAGTGTATTGAAGCTGATAATATCCGGATTCAGCCCTTTGGAAACCATTTCATCCAAAATCTTTTCAGAGTCGTTGTCCTTATGGCAAGCACAGAGTTTTGATATCCTAATATTGTATGTGGCAACATTTTAAGGGAAGGATTCCAACATTTTTCCAAAAATATCATTGGCTTCCTCATGTTTCCCTTGCTTGCACAAGGCATATAACATAGTATTATAGGTAAATATATCAGGTTCACAACATTGTTTTCCCATTTTGTCTAGGAATGAAAATTCAGACTCGTGCTCTTTCATTTCACAAATATCCTTCATTACAATGTAATTTTGTACGTTTGCTGATATACCAAAGCTATCTATATCTTTATAGAAATTATGAACTAATTTAGGGTTTGTAGATTCAACAAGGGCAGTGAGTAGGGCATTAAAGGACTTGACAGTCAGTGAAATGTTTAGGTTTTTCATTTGATAGAAGGCTTTGATGGCATGTTGAGGAATTCTAGAAACACCATAGAGCATAATAATACGAGTAATGAAACCCTCAGAACAAGACTCACTTACCTGCAATGAGTGCTCTAATATTTCTTCAATTGCGTCGAATTGTTTTTCTAGTTCTACGGAGTGCAGTAGCAACTGGTTTGAAAGCAGCAACAACTGGTTTGGAAGAAAAACGATGTGTGGAGGTTCCATTATCACAGATTTCATTCCCGCCAATCGATCTCAGTGTCTAAAT
The DNA here is from genome assembly GCA_034641835.2 of Pinus albicaulis. Classification (NCBI taxonomy): domain Eukaryota; kingdom Viridiplantae; phylum Streptophyta; class Pinopsida; order Pinales; family Pinaceae; genus Pinus; species Pinus albicaulis. The sequence goes on along the minus strand of CM076583.1, from coordinate 1,023,207,478 downwards.
GCTAGGGAGCTATGGCCATATTTCGACACATTCACTGAATTCATCAATGGCGGAGCCGTGCCGGAACCCTTCAAGTAGAAGAGTAAGCCCAACAAGGTTTTTGTTAAGACCCAGCAGGATTCAGGCTTTTGATGTGGCAACCAAGATGTGAGTGCAGTGGTTCACAGCATCGATCTCATGGACAGTGGAGAAATGCATGACGGTCAGGACAAATGGATTTTAACTCACATAATACTCTGTCACCACATGTCAAGATATAATTAGCTAGAAGGGTGATGGGGAAATTCTCTGATTGGATGGGGTGAATAGTGTTTGCCCACCCAATCTCATAAAGAGAATGACTCCGGTGTAATAAGTTTAAATAATAAATGATTAAAATTGGAATAATTTTTACTTGTTTATTTTATAATGAGATTTTATTTTAATGATGGGAGTTTCTTTAGGTCTAGTTGGTTGAGATATTATCTCTAACTAGTTAAGCTCATAGATTGGTATGTGTTTAAGATATTCACTCAACCAAAGCGATTATGTATCCAATATAAATGAATTATCTTGAGACATAATCTTGATGTATAAAGAAGCCTTTTCTACCATGTCTTTTTCTCATAATTTCAATTTTAAAAAGTATCATAAAATCGTTAAAAGAAACTTCTTCTTTAGGTCTCATAGTTATATAAAAAATCAACTTCTTAAAGTCTGAGAGTTATATTAGTTATCTTGCATGGATTCAAATCTTTAGTTCCTATGTCTGTTTGTCACTCCCTTATAAATTAGTTATATTTTTTTTATAGATATAAATTTATGTAAATTGTAGATTTAAAGAATATTCTAAAATTTAAGCAACCATTGAATCTCATCTTATTCATCTAATTATAAAATATTTAAAAATCTTCCTTAAATAAAAGCAATTTAATAGCATCCATGGATAGGTGTTAGGAATCACAAGAGCCCTGTTAATAGGGCAGCTTAATTCCCATGCTAGCCAAATTTTGTATGACAATTGGGAGGTAGGCTTGAAAGTATTCATCACAATGGGTCATTAATCTAACTCTATAGCACCAAAAATATATAGAGGTTCAAGTGATTTTTGGAAACCAAGACTCCAAATAAAGATATATGGAGGAGATATTATTTTATTTTGAGATTTTATTTTCAATTAAAACTATATAATAATACGACATATATATTAAATGCTATATATTAAGAAAGGAAAATATTAAAAGATATGTAATTATAAAACTTAATTTTTACATCCTTACATGCCATTTAAGACATTTAGTTATTTATAATTGTTTATTTCATATATGCAAATATTTGTGTGAAAATACGAAACGCTTTTTCCAAACCTTTAAGAATGCAATCTAGGATTAGCCTTATCTCTTTCACTTACTAATGATAAAAATTCTTACTAGAGAGAAAATGGATAGAAGGGGATCAACTCTTACAATAAATTCCTATCTTTGATAAAGATGAATATGGAGAACTTTCTTAGACTTTATAATTTTTGAACACACAAAGTAAAAATAAATGGTTTATAAAAGGTATTTTAACAATGTGCAATTAGAAAATAGCACTACTCCAATGTTTCTCAATATTTTCTTGTGTCTATACTAATCTCATTTTCAGTGAATTAACAAAAAGAAAATACTGATAAGACATAAGTACTTCTTTTTTTTCAGATGAAAAAAAAATGTTCTATTATATTTAGAAACAGTACATGATCATGATTCATAGATTGAAAAAAGCCATAGGCACTATATCTCGGCCTATTTGCACAGACTTTATATACATTTTCATATATCATTCCATTATCCACTATATGTCTGCATTTAAAAAACTCTAAGTCAAAACACCTCAATCCGTAATACAAAAACCAACATGTTCAACTTCATAGAGGGCTATAACAGAGTAAATGAAGAAATCCAAATCAAAGAGACAGAAACCAAGCCATTTGTTTCTATTTAGGAAAAAAGAATCAGCATATCCGATGTTTTAAATTGAAGCAGACTCACTTGATAGGCTCGCCTGAGGAGGATACAGACCACCAACAACAGTATGGGTCTTAATAAACAAAAACGAAAAGGTTGTACCCATTATCAATGTTCCAAACCGTTAACAATCTCATTGCAGCAAGGAGTGTTGGTAATTATTAGGCTCGCTTGTTGAGAGGCCAGAAAAAAATAAGACATTAGACCAAAAAAGAAACACCATGTATGACCTGCACTGACACACCACATTAGAATTATGAGATCACGAATTCCTGTATCAGTGATGGGCCATTGAAACGAGCAACGTAGAAATTTCCAAGAGGGTCTGCAAGCCCCTTCTTTGACAACAGATCAGCTCGAGTATTGCATTCTCTGTATATATGATTCAAGTGTGGATTATTAAGCTTTGTCATGAGATATTTTATTCTTTGAATCCACCCCCCCAAACCATTTGGTTGTATTGTAGCATGCCTCGATAATCCATCTAATACAACCTTGTCATCTCCATATATATTTACAAAAGGTAAATGTAAGTTGATAGCCATCCACATAACACTCCATAAAGCCAATAGTTCTGCCTTGACATTGGTCCCCCTGCCCCCATTCTGGTGCATCTGTAATCTTTGTAGGTTGTTTATATTTATCCAGACACTGCATCCACATACTCCACCCTTTTGAGCACCATCAAAGAAAAGCGCAGGAAGGGAAATAGGATGAGGCTTGATCCTATGTGAAAGGTCCCTGTCAATATGAATCAATGAAGGCTGATTATGAATCCAAGGCATAATGGCACCAAAAATGTGCCCAATGTTAATTGGATTATCATCAAAAATAGCCCTATTCTGGGCTAGCCAGACTTCCCAGAAGAAGTAGAAAGATAGTGACTTAAATTTCCCTTTGAGTGCACCGCAGGTAGAAAAAGTATTGATAATATTGTATGGTCTCCATCCGGGTGCAATATGATAGTGTAAGAAATAATCACAGAATTTTAGTACCCTCAGACATTCAATAAAGAGGTGGGTAGTTGATTCCTCATATTTATGGAAAAATATGCATCTGCTAGGCCCATGAATGCCTTGCTTTCTGATATTTTCCCATGTCAAAACCCACTCCCTCCAAACCAGCCAGCCAAATAGCAGAACCTTGTATGGGATATTCCAATGCCAATATACTGAAAAAGGGGATCGTGTGGTGGCTCCTATGCTATGTTTTATGATAAATAGGTAGATTTCTTGGACAACCAAGCCACCATCTCTCATGACACCATCCCAAACCATCTTGCCACCCCAGAGGTGGAAACAGAAGCCACTCGATCGTAATTTATCTACATATAGGTGCCAATTCGAGACGTCATGACCGACTAGACCCAGTTGGGCCACCATTTTCCACTTTGGTCATCCATGATGCCATGAGTCAATGAGCTGAGACATGAAATATATCCCTCTATGGGATAATATATGAAGCAATTTGTCTGCATTAGGAAGAATCGGCATATAACCAATGATCCTGTCAGTGCCTAGGACAATATTCCCCCCATTTCCAAATTTCTAGGCCAAACACAAAGCAAATAGGTCCATAACCTTCTTGAAACCCTTCCAAATGGCTGATTCAATTATTTTCTGGGGTAGAGTACCACAATAAATCTGTGTAAGAGGCTCTTCAACAATATGCTTCACCCGAAAAATGCCAGACCATATTCCATTTCCGTTCAATACCCTCCATAGAGATTTGATTAAGAGGGTTGACAGGAAGGATTTGACATGCAACAAACTCCAACCCCCTAACTCCTTCGGCATGGTCATCCTATGCAACTTGCATAGGTGGAATTTTTTCCCCTTTGATGCCCCTAACAAAATAAAATGTGATATAATTTCATTTATAAAAGAAATCGTGCATGCAGGAAGGAGAAACAAATGACCCCAATATACAATAAATTGTTGTAATACTGCCTGGACTAGTATGTATCTCCCACCAAGCGAGAACCATATATGGTCCCATCTATATATCTTGTTCCTATACTTATCCACAAGTCAGGTCCAATATGTCACTCTGTATTTTTTGGTTTCAGTTTAAAACCAAGGTATGTGATGCCCTCATAAATATGCCTTGATTGCACACCCAAAAAATCAGCTATGAAACTGATCTTGTTCTCGTCACCATCCCCATGCATAAGGAGATATTTGTGCTTATTAATGATAATTCTAGTCGCATCACCAAAATAGGTAAGGAGAAAATGGAGATAAAACCATTGGTTTTTGATAATCCTGCCAAATACAGGCAAACCATCTACAAACAAGGAGTGAGAAATAAATACAGATGGAGAAAATGATATACCCCTGAAATATCCAGCCTGCATTGCCATTTTCATGAGATTACTAAAACCATACATAACTAAAATAAACAATAAGAGGGAGAGGGCACATCCCTGGCGTAGACCATGCTTTGCTCCAAAGAAATCCATTGGCAACCCATTTATAATTACAACATATTTCAAAGACATAATACACACCATAATCCATCTTATATGTTGATATTGCAACAAGATGATGAGCTTAGTGAAAAGAGTCGCCTTCACTAAGTGAGCCCGCAGGCTATTTTTGGCGCAAGTCTATTTTTAGACATGTCGATCATATTCTATGAGTTTTAGGATGCTATTTGTGGATGGTTGGTTAAGTTGGAAAAATAGATGGACTTCTATTTTTAGACATATTGGGTAGAATCTATTTTTAGATTGCCAGTCTAAAAATACATATGTCGAATATTATTAGCTCTTAATAATATTTGGACTATAAACATTATCTTATTCTCTTGGGGTTACTCATACATGTAAGTAAAGAGTAAAATTTAATAAGAAATTACGCTATTCTCTATGTGGTTATGAGTTTGTCATGAGACGCCACAACTCACGTGAGAGTTTGGTGAGTTTGAGGGTGTTAATTTCCAATGTCAGCTTAACCTAGTTAAACATAGTTGCTAGTTGAGCTAGTTGTATCTAGTCTATCTGATTGATACACTAGTGAGAGTGGTGTGAATTAATTATTAATTAATTCACTAATTATAAACTCATTAATCAACTAAAGAATACATCAGTTAACTTCAGTGCATGGACAGTTTCAGTGGAGACCAGTGAAGAGGTAGGTGAAAGAGCAGTGTGACTATACTGGTGCATGATTTTGCACCACACATTGATGGAGATGCTAATGAGGATTGCGCAGTACAAACCAGGTGGTTCGAAGTTCATTATGAGCCATTCTTTAGTATTGACTGCGTAGTAGAGGCAGGCTATCAGGTGGCATAGATTGGAGCATGTGATTTGCTAGATCGTACTCCCATTAGTGTGTGAAATTGAGATTGTAATCACCAGAGCTGCAGAGGTTTTCTGTATAATTGATTGTTACATGATTCTATGACATATATTACAATGTGATAGTTGGGGGTTTTCATCTTTAAGTTTTCCCATTAAATATTGTGTTCATATGTGTGATTGTTTGTGGTTTTAATGTATGCATGCAATTGATTTTATTTCCGCATGTGATGATCAATGGTAGAAGAGATTATGTATTATGCATGAAGCTAAAATAGTGTGTGATCGGAGAATCTCGGTGAATAATATCTCAGTTATTCAAATTTTCTACATGGTATCGGAGCGTTATTGATCATTGGAGCAATTGCAAAACATTGAAGTGGTTGAGTTTTGTGCTGGTGGAATTCGAATTTGCAGCAGTGTTTTCTTGGTGTCGAAGTTGAGATGTCTTTCAACGGATTGCGATTGGAGTATGCCCTTGAGGGTAGCTCGAATTATATTGCATGGAAGGACATGATGGAGGCGGTGCTAGATGGCAATGGGTTGAAGGAGTTCATAGATGCAGAAATTCCAAAACCTGCTTCTAGCGATGTTGCCGCACTTGACGCATGGCAAAAGAAGACAGCAAAGTGTCGAAGAATTCTGTTGGAAGGTGTAAATGATCACATAGTGTCCAGTCTTCATGGTAAGGCTTCTCCATTCTTGATGTGGAAAGAGTTGACAAACTTATTCCAAAGCAAGAGCGACCAGAGGAAGTTGGCGCTCAAGGATAAACTCAGGAACATAAAAATGGAGAAAGGCGACAGTATGCCCAAGTACCTCACGAAGTTCATCCAATGCAGGGATGAGCTGGAAGTGTGGGGGTGACTCAGAGATGATGAGGACTTGGTGAGCTAAGCCTCCTTGGGCTTCCGAAGATATTCCTATCGTAGGACTTGTCACTGGTCAAGAAATTTCCTGTGATGGGAGCGACTTTTGGTCGCATCTGTGCAAGAGGAGATAAGGCTTAAGTAACAGGATGATCTTCACTCAAAGAACTCACATAAGAAAAATTGTGCTTTGGTCAAAACTGCTGTAAGGAAGAGAGCAGAATGCTTCAATCCAAGGCGAAAGGCAAAGAAAGCAGGCATGTCCAAGGTGAAGTGCTTTCATCACATCAACATGGACATTGTCGCTCACTAATTGTCCATTTAAGAAGAAAATAAGGTGTTGTTGGATCTCAGAGTCGGGAGGCCTTAGCCTCTGCGCTGAGTTGATTTTGATGATCAGTATGTTGGTATCAAGTGTGATGGGTTCAGTTTAGTTCTTGGACAGTGGTGCATCTTTTCACATGACAGGAGATCGAGATTTGTTTTCAGATCTGAATGAGAAAGATCTGGGAGTGCACATCGAGATGGGCGATGATGGTAGATACAGTGCGACCGGTATCGGTACCATTTCCTTTGAGAGGGAGTCTGGTAAACCCTTCGTATTGAAGGAAGTGATGCATGTTCCAGGATTAAAGAAGAATCTGATCTGCATGCGTTAGAAGACAAGGGATATGATGTTGTCTTTAGCGAGGGAAAGGCTTTCCTGCGTAGTAAGGCAACTGGTGAAACCCGAAGGATAGGGGTTCAAGTTAAGAACCTTTATCAGTTGCAGGTAGATGGTTGCACAACAATTGCAGGCAAGGTAGAAGGAGTGGTGAGCCAGGATGATGGCGAGCTGTGGCACAGGAGATTAGGCCACCTTCACCATGGAGCTTTGAAAATTTTGCAGCAGATTTCTACCGGGCTTCCCAAAGATACACTTGCGCAGTCAGATTAGTGCAAGGGATGTACTTTGGGAAAATTTGTGAAAGCCACCTTTCACGAGAAGGATAGTCGCACTACGATGAACCTTGAGAGAATTCACACAGACGTGTGTGGACCTTTCTCAGTAGATTCGATAGCAAAGCACAGGTGCTATGTGATATTTGTTGATGATTTTTCTCAGAAGTGCTAGATCTTCTTCATGCAGAAGAAGAGCGAGACATACTAAAATTTCTGTGAGTTCAAGGCACTAGTTGAGAAAGAATCGGGGAAGCAGGTGAAGGCTCTTAGGAGTGACAATGATGGTGAATTCATCTCTAGCGAATTCAAGGACTTTTGCAGCGCAGAAAGAATTCGAAGAGAGCTCATAGCACCTCATAACCCACATCAAAATGGGGTTCCTGAGCGGAAGAATAGAACGATCGTGGGTGCTGCACAGGCAATGTTGCATGATCGGGGCCTTCCCATACACTTGTGGGCTGAGGCATGCAATACTGCGGTTTATGTGCAAAACTGTTGTCCTCACAAGATACTTGGCATGAGTACACCCGAGGAGGTGTTTTCTGGTAAGAAGCCTGATATTTCCCATTTGAGGATTTTTGGTTCACCTGTTTACATCCATGTGACTAAGGATGCCAGGAAGAAGCTGGAGCTGACTGCAGAGGTTGGCATATTTGTGGGGTAGACTGATACACCCCACAACTATCGTGTGTATTTTCCAGACAGTCGCAAGACTGTTGTGTGACGGGATATCAAATTTCATGAGGATAAAGCCATGAAGTGCTCGCTTGAGAGGGAGCCACACTTTCATGCAGATGAGGATCTATTAGTTCCTAAGGATGAGTCTCAGGATGTGGATCAGCCACAAGATGCGGTTCATGGAGTGGAAGAGACTACTCATGCAGTGCCAACCGTTAGAGGGCGGAAGCGCACTATAGAAGCTGAGCGACTGGCTCAAGAAGCAGAGAAGGTTGTAGGAGCACCTACATCATAGCGCAAACAGAGACAGTCACCTGATCGGTACACTTGATACATGGCTCTCATGAATCAATGTATCGTGACAGAGCCATCCTCTTTCTAGGAAGCTGTGGAGGATCCTGCATGGGTAGATGCCATGGTGGAAGAGTATGATTCGATTGTCAGAAACAGTGCATGGGAGATTGTCCCAAGGCTGGAAGGGAAATCAGTGGTGTGTCTGGCATGGATACCTACAAAGGAAGCAAGCAAAAATTGATGGGAAAGGTGAAGAAGTACAAGGCAAGATTTGTTGCCCGAGGCTTCTCACAGATTGAGGGGATCGATTATGAGGAAACCTTTGCACCTGTCGCAAGGTATTCTTCCATACGGACGATTCTTGCTCTCTCAGCGCAGATGGGGTGGCACATTCATCAGATGGATGTGAAGACTGCGTTCCTCAACGGGGTGATTGAGGAGGAGGTGTACATAGAGAAGCCCGAAGGTTTCGAGATCTTCAGCAGCGAGTCGCATGTGTGCAGGCTCAAGAGAGCGTTGTATGGGTTGAAACAAGCACCTCGTGCTTGGTACACACGGATAGACAGTTATTTCACCGGACTTGGATTCTCCAAGAGTGGAGGTGGATCCGAACCTATACCAGATTGGAGGTGTCAGTCATACTGTTACTTTATGTAGATGATTTGATACTGACCATGATGAAAAGTTGATACTCTTACGCAAGGCTGATCTTGCAAAAGAGTTTGAGATGAAGGACTTGGGCCTCCTTCATTATTTCCTGGGATTGGAAATTTGGCAGCGCAGTGATGGACTGTTTTTTTCTCAAGGTAAGTATGCTCGAGAGATATTGGAGAAGTTAAACATGCATGGCTGCAAGCCTATTGATACTCCTCTCCCTGGTGGTTGGAGGAAGGAGGATACTACATCAATAGATGTAGTGGATGCCACTGTTTACCGACAATTGGTGGGGTCGCTCATGTATCTGGTCAATACACGACCCGACATATGCTACATAGTTAACCAGCTTTCACAAGCTATGGTTAAGCCTACCAAGCTCTTTTGAAAGGTAGGGAAGCATGTATTGAGATATCTCAGAGGCACATCTAGATATGGACTTTGGTACAGACAGTTGGATGAGGTGAAGCTGTGTGGCTTCACGAATGCAGATTGGGCAGGGAGCCGAACGGACAGAAAGAGCACATCTGGAGGGATTTTCGGTATGGGGTTGACAACAGTTTCTTGGTACAGCAGGAAGCAGAGATCCGTGGCACTCAGTTCAGTAGAGGCTGAGTATATGGTAGCGAGTTTGGCTGCATGCGAGGCTATATGGATGAGAAAGATCTTGGTCGGGTTGTTCAGTTCACACTTAGATCCTACTATGATATATTTTGATAATAAAAGTTGCATCAAACTCTCGATTAATACAATATTTCATGATAGATCTAAACACATTGACATCCTGTATCATCATATCAGAGATTGTGTGCAGCGGAAGATCAGTGCGCTTTCACATTCCTACTTTAGGGATCGATGTTGATATTCGACGAAGGCGTCACTAGAGTGGGACCAAATACCACAGAGACTGTAGTAAGCAAGATAATCCCCATCTGTTGAGAGGGAGCAAGAGATTGCAACAAGATGATGAGCTTAGTGAAAAGAGTCGCCTTCACTAAGTGGGCCCGCAGGCTATTTTTGGCACAAAGTCTATTTTTAGACTATGTCTATTTTTAGACATGTCGATCATATTCTATGAGTTGCAGGATGCTATTTGTGGATGGTTGGTCAAGTTGGAAAAATAGATGGACTTATATTTTTAGACATATTGGGAAGAATCTATTTTTAGATTGCCAGTCTAAAAATAGATATGTCGAATATTATTAGCTCTTAATAATATTTGGACTATAAACATTATCTTATTCTCTTGGAGCACTTCATTTAAGTGCACGGATGTGGTACAACAGCTGACAGAAGGAATTACGCTATTCCTGAGGGTTAAGTGGAGCTATTGCATGGAGACTTCAGTTAGAACTCATGTGAGAGAGTTTGGTGGAGTTGATTGAGGAAGTTAATGGAGTTGTGTTCAATTTAATTGAGTTAAACATAGTTGAGCTAGTTGTATCTAGTCTAACTAATTGATACACTAGTGACAGTGGTGTGAATTAATTATTAATTAATTTACTAATTAATAACTCATTAATCAACTAAATAATACATCATTTAAATTCAATGCATGGACAGTTTCAGTGGAGACCAATGGAGAGATAGGTGGAAGAGCAGTGTGACTATCAGTTGTGACTATACTGGTGCATGAGTTTGCACCACACATTGATGGAGATGCCAATGAGGATTGTGCAGTGCATACCAGGTGAATTTGAGTTCATTCAGAGCCAACATTCAGCAGGGATTGCGCAGTAGAGGTAGGCTAACAGGTGGAGAAGATTGGAGCATGTGTTTTGCTAGATCGGACCTGATTAGTGTGTAGCAATTGGAGATTGTACCGAGAGCTTGTGAGGAGCTTTGTATAATGATTCTTACATGATCTCTATGACATATAATATACAGATAGTTGGGGGTTTTCAGCTTTAATCTTTCCCATGAAATACTATGTTCATATGTGTGAATGTTTATGGTTTTAATGTGTGCATGCGATTGTTTTTATCTCCACAATTATTGATCAATGGTAGAAGAGATTATGTATTGTACATGAAGTTAAAATAGTGCATGATCAGGAGAATCTCGGTGAATAATATATCAATTATTCAAATTTCTACATTATATTAGGTAGAGATATGCCGATCTTTAGCAGTATTAATCTAATATATGACCAATCAACAAAATCATATGCCTTGTACAAATCCACCTTCATAATAAGTGCCTCCAAATTCCAGGATTGTATTGAGTGTAAGACCTACTGAGTCGATGCCACTACATCATGAATCGAGTGCCCTTGGAGGAAACCATATTGGTTTGTAGATATTTTGGACGATAGAACTCATATTATCCTCATAGCAATGATTTTTTGAAATAATCTTGTACACAACATCACATAATGAAATCGGCCTAAATTTAATGAAAGTTCAAGGGTGAGATGACTTTGGGATCATCACAATAAAATTTGAGTTAATATCCCCAGGAATGAACCCCGTCCTTCTGGTCCTCTCCACAAGCATATGCAGTTCATCCCCCATAGTCTCAAAAAATGCAGAAAGAACTCTATCAACCACCCGTCTAGTCTGGGGCTCTTATCATGAGAGAAAGTTTTGAGTACAGTCTCAATCTCTTCCTTTTTAATGACATCCGCTAACTGGTCATTTGCTTCAAAGTCAAACATTAAAGGCATGTGGTCTAGCACCCATGTTTGGCATGTATGGTCAATCTCCGGATCTGCTTTGTAAAAACCAAAGAAATACAAGAAATCCTCTTTCCGAATATCCTCCTTTGATTCAATACTCCAGATTGAGTTCATATTCCTTCTACCATTTGCCACCTGATGGAAATATTTTGTGTTCCTGTCTCCCTCCTTCATCCATTTAACTCGGCTCTTCAGTTTCCATGTTACTTCTTGAATATTTAAAATGTCCACTTTTCTCTTCTCCAAAACAGCCAGATGTTCATATGTTTGTTGGGTTGGAGGAGATTCCAGCTTGTTCTCATGTATAATGGATATTTCATCTGATATCTTGCACAACTCCCATCGAAGCATTTATTTTTTCCTTCTCTCCCATATTTTAGTGTGATTTTTTAGATTTCATAATTTACTTGTGAACTTTTGCCACTCACCCCCACCATTAGAGCAGATATCTCTTTTCCAAATCTCCATCATCAGCTGATTATATTAAGGGTCATCCAACTAGATCCTGTTGAATTTGAAAGGAACCCCCCTATACTCCAATTCCACCCTCCAAGATAGAATGATAATCATATGGTCCAATAGTGTATCCACTACCACTCAAAATGTGGTGTTTCCAAGCTTCTCGATGATACCCTCATGTACCATTACTCTATCCAAAACCTTCACAATGAAATCCACATCCGAATGCTTATTGGTCCATGTCGGTTGAAGGGGAAACGACCAAATGTCCACCATGTTGTGGTCCCGAAAAAGCTGAGAGATTCGGTCCGCTAGTGGATCCAAACGTGCCTGTTGTCCCCATATTTCCTCCACAGCCAGGATGAAATTGAAATCCCCTATCACAATGAGGTTTTTGATGCTCGAGACAGAACATGAATTTATGCGATCCTAGAAATGAATCTGACTATGACATGGTACATATAAGTTAATAACATGGAATGTCTCAACTGAACCCTTGAGACACCTTTCCAAAATTATACCACTGAAGAAACTGTAAGTTTTGAATCTGGCCGCCACAGGGTTCCACATTGCCAGCATACCACCAGCCCTACCCATAGCATCAATGCCCACTGTACACCAACCGAGCTGAATCTTGAGAAAAAAATTGAGTGCTTTATCCCGTGTACATAAGTTTCTTGAAAACATTCAATAAGCAGTTGATACTCCGTAAATATATCCCTAAGTCGAAGGCGTTTGGAGGGGTCGCCAATACCCCTTATGTTTAGAGAAAGGACATAATTCATTTTGGCACTTTACATAGACTGCATACTCTAAGTGCTTGAAGATTATCCATAGACAAGATGGGGACATCTCTGAAATTGTTCAACTCCCCCTGGAATAATGATTTAGTTTTTATGCAACCCCTAAAATGTCTAGATCCTGATTTTGACTTCTTTCTGACAGTTATATTGGAAGCAGAGAAAGGTGAGATGGTGAAAGGAGATTCGATTGGAGGCCTTTCAAAAATAGTTAAAGCCACTATGTCAATTGTCAGATTACTCATCAAAGCTTCTATATCACTTCCAATAGTGTTTCTCAGAGATTACGAAGGGGCCCGAGGATCGTATTCACGGGGGGGTGAAGGGGAAGCCCTTTCAAGAGGGGGCATGGAGAGAGACACAGTTGAAAGTCCTGTGTTATTTTGTTGGTTTTTGGCCACTTCAAAGTCATCAGAGGGTCGGGATGAGTTTTCATTATGAGTATGGGGAGATATACGGGAAGGAGAATGTGGAGTTTCCATAGCACCCCTGAAAGGAGGATCCACTACACGGGGGGTCGTCAAGATACTTCTATGAAGTATTTCATCAAAATCATCCGAGGAGAAATTTCCTATATTATGTGATGAAGGAGGGCTAGATGGGACACAGGAAATTAAAGGAGGTGGGACACACGAGCCAAGAATAGGGGGATCCACGGTATGTGAGGAAAGAAAATGTGGATTAGAAGACCCATCAGTCTCAGACCCGGTGGATATAAAAATGCCGAAATTAGGAGTGTTTGAGGGCTTACCTGAATGGAGACGATCCTTTAAATGGAAATCAGTCATGCTCTGGTCAAAGCGTAGCCTTGTCCGACGCTTCGCCATCTGCCGGAATCATGCTAGACATTTGTCCATAAGGTGCCCCGTATGGTGACATACTAGGCACCTGAACGGTATCCCCCAGTAATCAACCCACTGCATATGACATCGTTGACCCAATTTTAGATTGATATTTCCAAGCAATCTCCCTTCAAAACAGACTTCTACTAATATCCATGCAATCCGCTTGTCGTTGGCCCCCATAATTTTTGAATTGACATACTTCATGCACTCAATGGAATTACCAATTGTTGCAAGGGCCTTGAGCGTCCAATATTCCAGAGGAAGCCCCGACAACTTTACCCACACAAAATTATTCCTTGGCGATTCCATAGCCGAATTGAAACCAAGAAACCAGAAAACTACTTATTAGAATTTAAATTATTCATTCAAATTATGAGAAGCAGCCTAAATAATCAGACCTCAGTTTTACCGTTTGAAATTTCAACTTACACTTGGACGTTTAAAAAAAAATTGGACCATGAAATATGTTTTTATAAATTAAAAAAAAAACTTCTATGCGGAACGTCAAATTCCAGGCCGTGATGTTAGCATTCGTCAATAAGGAATAAAATAAGTAAAATATAGATCATATGACGGGATTTGCTGTGGTGAATGGATGGTACCAGTCTCAATCAAACAGGTTATAATTTTTCTCAAAAAATTATAAAAATTTCAGTATGAATTTAAGAAAAAATAATTTTTGAAAATCTTGGTATTAAAATTTTGAATGCCACAAAAGTTCTTGATCATGCTAAATCTATTTTTTCCATCCAAAAAACTATTTAAACAATACCACATTCAAATTTCTTGAAAAAATCACCAACGAAAAAATTCACTATAAGAATAATGGTGGCCTCGGTAGACATCGCTTTTAGCACCGAGAAGTCTGTAATACTTGCAATTATTGCGGCCTGATTATCGTAGGGTGTTGAATCAGTGTTATAGTAAAGTGACCATGGTTCAACAGAGGTGGGTGTTAGGAAAATGACAGAGGAGAGAGTGACGGGATTCGGTGCGAAAGATGTCGTAAAAATGGGACCGGTCACAATAAAACCGTTAAAACAATTATTGCAGATTTAGGTATTGTTCCACGTGAGGGTCATCTGACTAGCTTTGTATCATCCCGCCGCCAGCGAACTTCGTGGAAGCGTCATATAGGCATGGAATTTGACCTCACCTAGGTGATTAAATTTTACGGATGGTTAGCCGAGATTCCAACAGGCACCATCAAATTCCAGGCCCGGCGCCCTCAAATAAGTTAAAAAAACGCTCGGTAGAATGTCAAAGTGCAGGCCTGGATGGTGGCGGCTGGAATCTCGACTAACCATGCATAGCATTTTATAACGTAAAATTGCAGGCTTGGAAGGTGGGTGACTATTATTTTCTAGTTTATAGTTTTATTAACGAGGTTGGACAGTATATATAAACTAGTGGCATATATTGTTTAACAATATTAATAAGGCTATAGTCTTATATATATATATATATATATATATATATGATCAAATTTAATATTTTACGTTAAAAAAATAAAAATATAATTTTATATGTTAAATTGACTCTAAAAAAAATATAAGTTATATTGGTTTACATATTAACTCTCAACACTCCACACTCACCCCTCATGACAATCATGAATATACACCATGAAGATCAAAATATACCACTAATATTTTAGAAGGAATAAATATTTTGAAACGGAAACAATGACAGGTGACCGAATTAAAATTGTAAATTTGGACTTTAAATTAGTATTATACAAATTGTCAATATGTAAGAAGGCATGCTCAGAGTATCAGTGTACCCCATAAATATCCCAATCTCAATTGTTGGTTCAATCTTCTTCCTCACATCTTTGCTCACATGCACATAAACAAAAGAGCCAGAAATCTTAAAATATGAAACATCAAGTTTCTTACCAGTAAAAGTCTCTTCTGGTGTACTCATGCCAAGTATCCGATGAGGACAAAAGTTTTGCACAAATACCATTGTGTTGCATGCCTCCGCCCACATATGCAACAATAGGCCCTGATCATGCAACATTGCTCGTGCTACACCCACAATTGTTCTATTTTTTCTTTCTGCAACCCCGTTCGGTTGTGGGTTATGAGGCACAATCAACTCTCTCTGAATTCCTTCTTTTTTGCAGAAGTTCTTGAATCCATTGGAGATGTACCCACCACCATTGTCGCTCCTAAGAGCCTTCACATGCTTCCCCGCGTCTTTTTCCACCAATGCTTTGAACTCAAGAAAATTTAAGAACGTCTAATCTTTCTTCTGCATGAAGTAAATCCAATAATTTCTAGAAAAGTCATCATCAAATATCACATAGTACTTATGCTTTGTTGTCGAAGCAGTAGAGAATGGTCCACACACGTCTGAGTAAACCCACCCCAATCCCCAAGGGGAGAGGTGTGCTTGAAGGCTCGACCATAAGGGAGAGGAATTGGAAGCTTGACCTCTCTCAAGGATTTATGAAGCTCGGTTCTCCTTCTCGTGAAAAGTGGCCTTTGCATACTTCCCCATAGTACATCATTTTCATGTTTGTAACTGCGTAAGAGTACCCTTGGGAAGACTCGTAGAAATCTGTTGCATGACCTTCAAGGCTCCGTGGTGTATATGGCCCAGTATTTTATGCCATAACTCACCCTCATCCCGACTCACCACTTTTTCCACCTTACCCACCAATGTTGTGCAACCATCTACATCAACTTTATAGAGATTCTTCACACGAATCGCAATATTCTTGGCTTGTACTATTGTTTTGTGTCACTAGAAAGATTTTATTTCACTGAAAACAACATCATAGCCTCTATCCTCCAACATTGTGACTGAAACCAAATTTTTCTTCAAGGCTAGTACATGCATTACATATTTTAATTGAAAGGGTTTACTTCACTGTCTCTGGAAGGTAATTTTACCAATCCTAGTAGCATCGTACCGCTCGCCATCACCCATTTCGATATGCATCTGGAGGTCCTTCTCCTCCAAGCTACTGAAAAGTTCTTTGTCTCCCGTTAAGTGAAAGGATGCACCACTATCCAAGTACCACATTGATCCCATTGCACTTGACACCATACATGCAATGAGTGAGAAGTCAAGCTCAAATAGCGAGGCCAAAGCCTCACCAGCTACAGATACTGAAGCCTTCTTGTTCTTCTTCTTTTGTGAACAATTAGTGGCATAATGTCCATGCTCGTGACAGTGAAAACACTTCACTCTAGACGTGTCGCACTTCTTGCCATATTTTCCAGACTCAAATTTGGAATGAAATTTCTTTCCTTTCCCCTTCTTCGCCTTGGAAGCCAAAGTGTAATATTCTTCATCATTATTCTTAGATGAAGATCCATCCCTGGTATTCCGCCTGAATTCTTCTTTCACCAAATCCGACTAAAGTCGTTCCTAATCTGACAGCTGTTCCCTTCCATTGACAGAGTCCTGATAACTATACCAACTCTTGGTAAGTCCTAGAAGTGCTAAGCTCACCAAGTCATCATCTGTGACAGTAATGCCGAAGCTCCCAAGCTCATCCCGACATTGGAAAAACTTTGTTAAATATTTTTGCATAGTGTCGCCTTTCTCCATTTTGATTTTCCTAAGCTTGTCCTTCAGTGCCAATTTTCTATGATCAGTGTTGCTCTGAAATAGATCTGTCAAAGCTTTCCACATTGCATATGGTGTCACTTTTCCATGGAGACTTGAGACAATGTGGTCTTGTACTCCCTCCAATAAGATCTTCCTCATCTTTGCAACCTTCTTTTGCCAAGAATCAAGTTTTGTAGCATCTCCTACAGATGGTTTGGAAACATCATTATCAATAAATTATTTCAACCCATTATCCTCCAGTACTTCCTCCATCCTGTCTTTCCACGCAATATGGTTCAAGTTTCCCTTGAGTGCATACTCCGATCTCAAGCCATTGAAAGCCATTTTGATCCTGAATCGCCTGTTGCACCAAGAATACCTTTTACAAATTCGAATTCTACTGAGTCACAAAATCAACTTCTCCTCCACTATAGTGATTTTCTGTGCTCTGATACCATGTATAAATTATACAAACATATGTATATCAATGGATTCTATCTGATCTAACAATGTACTAAAGCTAGATACTAAATCCTTCTACAAATCAATTGCGGAAATTAAACACAATCGCCAATCACATTAAGCAAAGAAAGAATCAAATCAAACCACAACACATATAATTTCCCTGGGAAATCTTACTTCTCAAAACCCCTTTATCTTCTATTTTATTTTCACCATGGAATAATGAAACAATTACAATGCACTCTTCTCACAAGAGTCTCCTACACTCTCACAACTGTCTTATACTGTCCTACACAAAAACTGACCAACACTTAGCCAACTATCAACCTTTAAAAAGCTTGTCTTGCTTACGCAATTTCTGATGAATGCAATCCCTGTTCTTTAGGAATTTTGGCCTTCCAAAACTGCGCAAGGATCATGGGCAATCCAATGGATGTCTAGTTGCATGCAGGAAACCTACTAATCACACAATTGATAGTTAACATCCCTTTAACCTTTAACTCAACTAGGTCTCCACTGGAACTGACATGCATGTAGCTATTAATAGGAAATAATCAATTGCATGGAAGATCACTAATTGTGATTTAAATAATATTTAATTCACTTGATCTCTCACTAGTGCAACAATCAATTACAACTAGTTCAACTGACTCTAACTCACCTAACTGAGTTAATTGATTATTCATGCATTAAACTAATGCACCAACTACAATTCGAACTCCATGACTAATAAAATTACTCTGCATGCCTCACCAACCACCCTCAACTCGAAATACATGAGCTAACTGAGTTTATAACACTCAGTTAACTATTACAAACGATCAAGAGATAAGATTACATTTTATTATCCAATTTAATTAAGGGAAAATTAAATTAGACACTACACCAATTTGATTAATTAAATTGGCCTTCATACTAATGTATCACTAGGACCTGTTGGTCCCACACTAGTGTGTGTGCTGCAATTTCTTGTTGGACTTCAACACAATTGTACCTTCATCAACAAGCTTTCATTGTAATTCAGTAGGAGGAATGGTCCCTGAGCACTTTTGATACAACGTCATAGTTAAGGGTGGCATGAGTAGAATCCCATCTACTGTGCATATAACATTGTCACCACTAAGTTTGTACAAACCTCGGGTTGATAAATAGAGTTGAGTAGCCCTTGGGAGTTGCAACACTCTTGTTGTAATAACAAGGCTCACCAATTTTTGGTGTCGTTGTTGGGGATGTGTCCAAATAGATGATTTTTTCTGCTTAATTAGTGTTGTTTCTTTCTATTTTTCATTCATTTTTGTAAAAATGAAAAGAAAAAAAAAACCTTTCATGCCTCGTAGAAGTAGGGATAATCAAGGAAAATTTCTACCAAAAACCCCCACACCCTCAAGAAGTCAACCTTCACTCTTCTTAAGTGATTGTGAGCTTCCCTCTATTACTACAGAGGAGTTATAAGACCCTCTAGGTGAGCAACCTAAATTTTTTGAAGAGCCTATAGGGGAAGAATAAGAACCTATCTCACCTACCCAAGCTATGGCTGAAAAAACAAATACAATGATATTTTTTCCATTAGAGAAACCAATGGAGAGGCTAGAATGAAGAACATTAGCCTTGATGCCCTTCCAAACTTCGATTGTCTAACCTCTTAAGATCATGACACCTTCATGTTTGAATTTGATGTTGTTTTCAGGACCTATGACTATGCCTCTAATGAATAGAAGCTCAAGTTGCTCCCCTCTACCCTTAAGGATGCAACCTTGTTCTTGTTTATGGGTCTTCCTAAGGGAAGAATCACTACCTAGGCCCAAATGCAACAGTCCTTTAATAGCAAGTACATAGATTATAGTAGGTCCAAATAAGCCAAGGAAGAAATATTTAGGATGACCCTGGGACCTGATGAATCTTTAGAAGAATATGAGGAAAGGTTTCAACTTAACTATAGGAGGGACAATTGTAACCTTGATCCCGAGTCACTCGAGCTATTTCTTCTTTGGGGGATCAGAGAGGAAGTGTTGGAAACCCTCAACATGTTATATGGAGGAGATATCTATCAATTATTCTATGATGACATCAAATTTGTGTTCAAAACTCACTCTATGGTTGCTAGGAATAAGGATGGGGCTAGTCAAGTCTTCGTTAGTTTTTCTCCCTCCACAACATCCATAAAAAATGAGATAGGGAACATGTTGGACGATTTAAAAATTGAAACGATGCATAAATTTTCATTGCAAATGGATAGCATGAAAATAAAGAGGAAATAAGGGGAAGTAGAGAGGGCTCTATCTATTTTCTTCCCTAGATGCACTAGAAGACACCCTAGGAATGAATTCCCAAAGAATATCATAGAAGTTTTCTCAATTTATGAGGAAAACCATGCAACAGAAAAATGCCCTTATTTTCTAGGCCTAAAAGCTTTATACCAAGGGGCAGAAGGTGGGTCAGAGCAACTCTTCTTCATTAATCAAAGGAGGCCTCATGGACCTTGGCCATACCAACAAGGCATGCAAGGTCCACTTTATTCTTATTACAATTAAAATCAGAATGCACCCTTGTAGCCTTGGTACTCTTCCACTCATCCATCATGTTCCAAACCTCCTTATTGGCCTTATGCTCCTCCATATCCTCCTCAACCTATCAACCCTCATTTTCATCCATATCCTCCCTAGCCTCCTCAATGTAGCAACCCATCACAAGGGTGGAGGCCTCCAATCAACCAACCTCCTGCTTTACTGCCTCCACCCTAATGTCAAACACAAATCAAGCATCCTAATCCACCTAAGTAACCTCAATTGCATGCTCAACCCAATCCAAACCTGAAAAACAAGCAAGAAAAACAGTTCTACATTGGAGAGACATCTTATACTGCCTATGTTGTGGAAATTCAGAAGATCACTCTTCAGTCTGGGAGAGTTCTCCAAGATATAAATCCACCTTCTCCACCTGGATAGCTTGAAGAAGAGAAGGAAGAGAGTGATCCTAAAGTAAATCCGCCCCCTTTTCCTGAAAGGTTGATCCACCCTAG
Source organism: Pinus albicaulis (assembly GCA_034641835.2). Lineage (NCBI taxonomy): Eukaryota > Viridiplantae > Streptophyta > Pinopsida > Pinales > Pinaceae > Pinus > Pinus albicaulis. The sequence continues at coordinate 1,023,186,923 of CM076583.1, read as the reverse complement.
CCTGTTGATCAGCAGTTTTCATTGATGTCAACCCAAGAAGCACCAGGGGCTACCCCAATATTGCATGGGAATTTTGACCTAAAAAATTACTATATTCTGGGTCAGTAATTCTTTCGATGGTTTCTTCTTGTCGAGAAGTTTTCGTTGATATATGGCATGCCACGTAATTCTTAATGGTTTGAAAAATATTCATGTTTGAAGTTTGTAACCCCAGTTAGTGGGCTAAAACCCCATGGGGTTGTGGCATGGGTCATTGAAAAATCATAATTAAGATTGTTTAAGCTCCTAAAATCCCTCCCACATTCACTTGTTGAAGCGCCTGTCAACCTAAGAATTTATATAAATTGTGATCCTCATATCCTCCTTATGTAAGGGATTTCGCCATCTGAAACAAGTCATCGTGACATTTTCGCTCTATTTTTTTTCTACAAAGGTTCAAAAGCTAAAATTATTATGAGGCGAAGCTGAAATCCTAAGGAAGCTCCTATGAAAATGTTAGATCAAGGTGTGCAATATTTTCAGAGATATGATCTGTGGAAGTCAGTGTTTTTGCAGGCTCCTGAAATTCATCTCAAAGAAGTGACCTTGGGAAAATCGTCATAACTCTCTCTTTGAGTATCAAATTGGAATTCTATAAAAAATGACAGATATTGCATGGACTATGGTTTTTTCTCTATCAATTTTAGAGCCAAATGAAGAAATAGTGACATGTGGAATGTCATACAATTTCGCTCTACTGAAACAATCCATAATTAGGGCATTGTGAGATATTGGGCATAACTCTCCCTTGAAGAATCCAAATTGGGTCAGACATGTGGCATTGGAAATATGACTCAGAGAACTACTATAGGATCAAAAATTAGATATTGGGGATCTAGAATAACAGAGATACACCAGATTCAATATCGAGTTCCTAGAAGGCGAGAAAAAGCTAGATCATGTATCGTCAAGGGCTGCAAAGAACCAGACTTTCTAGGGTAGAAAATTAAAGCAAGGTACAGTAGAGGGTAGCATGACAAGAGGAGAAACCAAGGTGCAGAATAGCAGCAAGAATTTCATCACATAAATTATTCAAGTGGACAACATTGCATTCAGTCCCTGTAAATGTATCATTGTACTAAGTCATTGTAAATACATTATTGTTAAAAATTGTACTAGTTTCTATCTGCCAAGAGTTGAAGAGGCAGTTTCGAGAGGTCTAAGATCATCATTAGGTGGTTTTGTCATAGTTTGGGTTATGGTCTAGTGTGTATTCTTCTTCTACATCATTCTATATCATTGTAAAGTGGACCATTTTCCCTAGTACGTGAGTCCATTCTTCTTTTATTTTTCTATAGGGTGGTAGGGTGGTGCTAGGGTGAGTTGTAGCTCATTGGGTGTTGGGGCATCCATTCAGTTGACTACTGAAGGATATCAAGAATTTGAGCGTCTATCCAGTGGGAGCTGGAGAAGAATGATTTTCTAGATTCTAGGAAGTTGGAGCTTTATTTTCAATTAGAGTTGAATATTAAAGAATGATTAGAAAAGCATTAGGTGGTTTTTGTCTCGAAGTGGGTTTCCACCTTAAAATCTGTGTTCATTTGTGTTCCTTTTTTTTGTTGCTATCATTGTACAAACAATGATAATAATTGAAGATTAACTAATGCTCTAATTGAAAGGAATACTTATTCACCCCCCCTCTCAGTATTTCCAACATAGCCAACACACCACAAAAGAGATTAAACTTCTAGGAGAATTGAATAATTTATGTGTAAAGATACCCCTTGTACAAGATATTAAGTATGTTCCCATATATAATAATCCTATCAAGGACAAATGTTTCAAAAAACCTGGGAGAAAAAGGAGAGATGCCCACACCATCATTTTTTTGGGAAATTATTTGATCTGATGCTGGGGAGAGTGATCTTTCCAAAATACCTAGACCCTGGAATCCCAGTAGTGGATGTGCACATTGATGGCATTATAGTCCCTAAGACTCAGATTGATCTTGGGGCTGAAATTAATGTGATGAATAGGGACACATGCTAAATCTAAATATCTAAGGAGCTTTGAGGAGAACTGCCACAGTGCTACAACTTGAAGAAAAATCCACAGTAGTTCCTGAGGGAATTGTTGAGGATTTCATGGTCTCTATAGAATCTTGGGAGTATCCTACTGATTTCCTGGTCGTCCAACCCAAAACCAAGTTTAATAGTTATCCTCTCATCTTAGGAAGACCTTGGTTGGCCAGTGTTGATTCCTATATTAGTTGTAGTTTTGGGAACATGACTATTAAGAATGGACCCTTCTCAAAAAAAATTGTATTATATCCTCCTAATCAACCCTCTATTGAACGTGATTTACCCTTGTGGTTATAAGAAGAGGAAGAGGATGAATTGTATCACACAACCTCCTACCAAATTTTCACTCTAGATATTTTTATAGGAGGGGGGAAACTTGATGAAGATGAAATCATTGACTATATCCTTTAGAACCAACCTCCCACTACCATTAAACTTGATGAAATTGTGAAAGAATCTGAGAGTAGTCCTTGGACTGAGTTATGCTCGATTTACTTAAGTCCTGAACATGTGAAAGTTGTTGAGTTTGGCCCATCCAGGACCTTAAATATCAACCCCTCTATCTCAGCCAAACAAGAAGAAAAATTTTGCAAGCTATTGATGGAACACTTAGATGCTTTTTCTTGTTATTATAAATAAATGAAAGGGGTGCATCCATCAGTTTGTACTCATCATATTTACATCAAATAGGGATGCAAACTTGTGCACCAACCCCATAGGAGAATGAACACAGATCTTAAGGATATTATGAAGGAAGAATTGTAAAACCTTCTAGATGCAGGGTTCATATACCCCATCTTAGATAGTGAGTGGGTGTCCCCTCTATTTTTATTCCCAAAGAAGAATGGGAAGTGGAGGATCTGTGTTGACTAAAGAGATCTTAACAAGGCCACAAAGAAAGACCATTTCTTTTTCCCTTCATTGACCAAGTCCTAGATGGTATTGCAGTAAATAAATTCTTGTCTTTCTTGGATGAATTTAGTGGTTACAATAATATCCAAATCATCCTTGAACACCAAGACAGGACCACATTTACATGCCCTTGGGGTGCCTTTGCCTATAAATTTCTCCCATTTGGTCTATGCAATTCCCCTACTACTTTTTAGAGGGAATTTTTAAGTATCTTTGTTGAACGTTTTCAGAAATATATTGAAAATACATGGATGATTTCACTCCTTATGAGTGTGACTTCCAAGAGGCTATCTCTAATCTATGAAAAGTCCTAAAGAAATGTATAGAAATTAATCTCTCATTGAGCCATGATAAATGTGAATTCCTAATGAATGCAGAGAATGTCCTTGTCCATTCCATATCCAAGGAAGGGATACAAGTTGACCAAAACAAGATTGGTGTCATCAAAACAGTCCCTACCCCTCAAAAGCAGAGAGATGTTAGGGGTTTCTTGGGTTTAGATGGGTATTATAGAAGTTTCATAAAAGAATTCAATAAGGTGGCTTCACAATTGTTTGGATTACTGGCCAAGGATTCAATTTTTTGTTGGTCAAGCAACTGTGAGGAGGCCCTTGAAATATTGAAAGAAAAATTGACCACGGCACCCATCCTTAGGGGTCCCAACTGGGCATTTCCTTTCCATATCCATATTTATGCATTAGAAAAAGTTGTGGGGGCACCCTTGGGACAAATCAAAGATATATTGCCTTATTCCATCTATTTCATTAGTAAGAATATGTCTAAAGCTGAGTTGAATTACAATGTCACTAAAAAATAACTCTTATATGTAGTACATTCTTTGAACAAATTCAAGCACTATATCACTGGATATCAAAATTTTGTTCATATTGATCATGAAACTAATAAATATTTGATGAATAAGCCTACTTTGAATTCTAGGATAATTAGATGGTTTTTTTTGTTGCAACAGTTTGCTTTGACTATTATTGACAAGCCAATGAAAGAGAATGCGCTTGCATATTTCTTGTCCAGAGTGACTTTGTCTGTGGGTAATGAGGAGATGGTGGCTAATCTACTTCCAGATGAACACCTTTTTTCTATCTCAGTGCTTTCTCCTTAGTTTGTTGAGATATCCAACTACCTGGTTGTTGGGAGGTTTCCTCCAAACCTATCATCCAGGGAGGAGAACAAGATTGTAATGAAAAGTGTCCCTTTCACTTGGATTGGGGGGAATATTTTAAAAATGGGACTAGATCAGATCTTGAGGAGATGTGTAAGGGAATAAAAGGTCTTTGACATACTCTCAACATGCCATGATAGACCCTGTGTGGGTCATTTTCTTGCTAAGAGGACAACCTTTAAATTTCTACAAGTTGGTCTCTATTGGCCCACCTTACATCAATATGCAAGGAGATACACCACTAGATGTGATCAATGCCAGAGGATGGGAAAACCCACACCCAACGATGAGATGCCCTTACAACCTCCGGTGGCCTTAGATCCATTTGAAAAGTGGGGCATGTTTTTTATTAAGCCAATTGATCCACCATCGGGAAAAAATAGGTACAACATTATGTGCACTGACTACTTGATAAAGTGGGCAGAGACCAAGGCATTCAAGGCAACAACTGAGCATAAAATGGATGAGTTTTTGAGAGAAAACATTTTTTACAAGTTTGGGAATCCAAGGGATATATTCGTTGATCAAAGCAAACAATTCACATCAAATATGATTGAGGATCTCATGAGGTGGCACCATATCGGACACAAGACATCCACCTCCTAACACACTCAAGAAAATGGCCAAGTAGAGGTCAAAAATAGATCATTGGAGGGCATCCTCACCAAGGTTGTTAGCAGTAACAGGAGAGAATGGCCAGACAAATTAGTAGAGGCCACTCGGGCCTATAACACCACTTGCAATACCACCACTAGGTTCACTCCATATAATTTGGTTTATGGGAAGAAAATTTTGCTTTCTATTGAGTTTGAATATAACACTTTGAGAATGGAAGCCCAATTGGAATTAGATGTTACTAGAGCACAACAAGAAAGGTTTCTCCAAGTGAATTGGTTAGATGAGTTCATAATGTAGGCTCTCCTACATACTGAAGTCACACAACTACAAAGGAAGGGTTGGCATGACATGCATATCAAGGAAAATACTTTTCAAGAAGGGGATTGGGACATGTTATATGATTTTAGGTTCAAGGATTTTAAAGGGAAACTAATGACAAGATGGTTGGGTCCATACCTAGTAGAAAAGTGTCATGAAAATGGATTTTTCCATATCAGAACCATTGATGAGGAACCATTGATGTCATAGGTTGATGCTATATAGAATACCTTTGTCAAAGAAAGAATTTATCATTTTATTCAACCAAGAATTAAATGTGATTGGGAGTTTCATAGCTTCCAGTCCACAACATTCCTAGAAATTTGAAGTAAAAAAAATCCCTTGATGAAAACCTCTATGAGAAATTTGAGGCCAACTCGAGGGTTTAAAACCTTTTTGAGACAACCCAAGAGAAAAAAAGGAAGAAAAAATAATAAATACCACTAGGTGAAAACCTACTCTGAGGAACCTAGGGTAGGCATGCAAGTTGAAAAACTCCTCCGAGGCAGCCTGTTTATCTCAAGAAAATAAGAACACAAGGAAGAATCTTATACCATGTCTGTTAGATTTTCTCTTATTTTGCAGAATTGCACATAGTGGCAGATTTAATGGCTGCAAGCCAAAAACTACAAGCTATCATCCATCCTTCCATTCATCCACCTCATATCCATCACCTGCATTCATCCTACCATCTCTCTCCACCATCCCATCAGCAAGAAATTAAAATTTCACCTCCTCTCTATGATGCTATAGGAAGGACCTGTATTGCTACAGGAAGGTCTTATAGTGCTACAAGAGGAGCCTGTAAAGATACAAGAGGGAGATTTAAGGAGTAGGAAAACAAAAAATGCCATTATGAATCTAAGAAATGATAAAGAAGGCCCTCCAATGGTTTTTCCATCATCCATCCATCACCCATCCACTCCATTCCATCAAATATTTTCTAAAATTCTCCACTCTATCCTGCTTTGAAAAAACACAGAAGCCGCCATTTTTTTATTCCTACAAGTGTCTACACTACTCCTTCATGACCCTAAAACTTTCCTCAGGACCTATCATAATCTCCCTCAACACCCTCATGCAAACTTAAGACTCCAAGGAAATTTCAAAGGACCGCTATAGGTAGAAAAATCCTCCTATGACAACCTATGAAAACACCACAGAGATCACTGATATTATTTTCTCCCCCATTAGAAGGGATGATGAATTATTTTTTGAAAATACGAAGAGAAAAATAACTCGTAAGGAGGATTTCCACCATCAACAGTATCTTAGACATCATAGAGGCACCTACACACACACATCAAAAGCAATAGTCAAGGTATCATCAAGACTAAAGTCATGCACAGGAAATAAGTCAAAAAGTCAACTCCCTTAATATTAACAATATATGGTTTAGCTTCTACATGAAAACCTATGGATCAGTTCGATCCAAAGGTAGGTTCAAGTATGGCAACCCTCACCTCCTCTCTATGCATAAAATGACTAAAATGTATTTTGAACGATAAAAGTTGGTTTAATAGGTTGGAGGTGGCTAGTGAACTTTGCCACCCTCTGATAGTAAACTGAAGTTGATATTTAGTCATGTTAGTCATCAGTAATTTTTGTTGTTTTAAAGATGACTAAGTACTTGTCCCAGATTTCTAAAAACAAGATTTATGAATATTGTGAGTTTTAGAAATCTCACTACCTTCATTATCCTAAGTCAACCCGTTTTACTATATATTTCCTCTCTGCCTTCTAAAAATTTTACCTTTTTGCTCCAAGAGGACTCACCATGGGCTAGTTTATCTTATTTTTCGCTCCCACTAACCACACTCTCATTCACTCCTTTTCCCCCTCTAAAAAACCCATTTTTCCCTTCAAAACCCTTCAGAAAAGAATCCTTCATTCCTCATTTTCCTTTACATATTAAAATAATGTAAAAGATCTTCTTTTACATTGTTTTAAATCAAAATATTAAACCTATCGGGTCAATTTGTTTTATAAATAAAACCCTGTTTTATTTTATAAACCCGACCTTACATTATAAAAGGCCCGAGCCCCTTTCTCCCAGCACCCTCGCCCCATATAACCCCGACCACGCTTATCATATAAGCACTCAGTATAAATAATCTCACCTCCACCTTTTTAATTATAGTTCCCCTCAAAAAACTTATAAAAGGCCTCATTCGCCATTATTTTATTTTTTACCCAGGGCCCCGCTTTCCACTATACCTCATGCCCATTCACACTCTACCACTTGGCTCCACTCCCGCAGGCTTGTCCACCTCCTCACTACCCCCAAAAGAACGCGACGACCATCTATCTCTCTCCCTGAGATATGACGATCCCCGGTGCATATCACAAATATAATTCCATGGGGTTTAACTAATCCTCGACCATGCGAAATGGGCGGTTTCACCCTGCCATGTGGCAATCACCCAATGGAATCACACCGCCGCCCCCAAAAACCATTTACCGCCCTTCTACCATGTGATAAACCACCTCTGGTTTTTCAAAACCGCTCATCCCTTTGCACCAAATTTCAAATCCTCCCGCTTCCGTTTGAATTTTTACTGGTTCCTCCTTTGGAACCCTTCCTCCCACACCCTTTCCTCCTCTACAAATGACCTTTGATAGCCCATAAACCTTAGAAAATGTAGTAAACCCTCTTCGCAGGCTTTAAAGATTAAATTCTTTGTGTCATGTGCAGGTGTGATGGCGGAAATGCAAGTAAACGCTTTCCGATGGTCCAGGAATTATAGATGAAGCCCTGGGTGATGATCCAGGGGCTAATTTATATTGGAAAGGGACCAAAGGCCTTCTTTCAAGCTTGATCATCGATGAAACATGATCATTGATGGTTAATTAAACCCTCCTTCAGCAAAAAAAATGTGTCCCTACAACAAAAATACAAACAAAAAGAAGCACAGTGAGAGGAAATATAGTCAAAGGATTGGAGGCTAATCATAGTGCCGAGATAAATCCTAAGGATTAGCTAGTAAAACAAAGTTTAAAGATATTAAAACCAGAAGGAAAAATATCAAAATATTAAATCAAAAGGATTAAATCCTAAACATATAGATAAAGGCAGAAACAAAGAAAAGGATAATGAAAAAGAAGCTTAAAGGATAAATCCTGATTAAAAACATAAAAGTAGAGTTTCAATAATAAAGAAAAGATTTATTAGACACAAGAACATATTCGAAGGATCAGATCCACAAAGGCAGTTACTTCTTCAAAGATATTTCACCACCTACAACATTGTTTCCTTCAATAAAGTATCAAACAATTATTATACTTAGTCAGAGATATTTTCCATCTACCAGCAACTATTGTAAAGTTATTACTAAGTCCCAAAGTCAAATATTTCACATATATTAAATCAAAAGTTAAGTTAGGAGTTATTGTTTCAGAGAAAGATAGTCAGGTACTTCTGCCTTGGGCCATCCATGGTCTCAAAGGTTAGAAACATGTTAAAATCTATAACAAATGAATTCTAAACCCTATTTTAGTAGCACCTCCTCATTTTTCAGATAAATATTGCCTTTGAGCTCATTATTTTCTTTTGCATTTGATGAATTTTTGAAAGAAATACATGGTTTTCTTGAGTTTGAAGAATAAACTGGTCTTGTGGAGTTTCTGAATGGTCTTCTTTGATTGATGATGAAGGAGGATAGCTTGCAGGATCCCTGAGCATGATTAATGGTGATGTGTTTCTATTTAGTTCTTGTTTCCTTATGTATCATTTTGTTACATCCTTCTATGTTGCATTAGAATAGAAGAGCATAGGCTAAGAAATGTTGTTTGAGGCACCTTAGTCCTTCCTGTTTTCTATTGTATTTATGTTTTTCTCTGCTGGGTTAGTTCAAGGAATTCTTAGTTTCTTCTTAGACCTACCTATGCTTGTTTATTCCATGAATGGTTTAATATAGTAGTTTTCAAATATTTTTTATAGTTAGCCCTGCTTATTTGATGCTATTTAAGCTCTGTTTTGGAATCTCTCTTTGAGGTACTACTTGTTAGGTTTTAGCCAAAGAGGCCATGTTTTGATCATGCCCTTTGTCCATGCTTGAGAATTTGCCTTAAAGTTATTTATAGCTTGACCATAGATGCTTAGGAGTTCCCTCTTCTTCAATTAAAGTTATATGTTATCTTTTATGTTTTCTAACCTTGAAGGTGAAATCACTAGAAGTTGGATAAGTTTCTTGCTTTCTGTGGTTCACTAAATTGTTCATCTTGAATGCCTGTTTGCTTAAGTATCATAAAAAAACTACTGTTTTGCAAAGTCTTATGATTATGTCCTTATTTTGATCTATCTTCGAGGCCATCTTGTTTAAAAAGTACTTGTTTAAGGATTCTTCACTGCCCTTACACACCTACTATGTTCACAAACTTTATGTTCATTTCACTTCACACATGCCTTAAAGATCCATTTGACCATGCTATTTTTTCCTTGCTATGCATATTGTTTCATTGTTGAGATATCCATGACTTTCATAGACTCCATATCCCAATGATTTTAAGACCTCTCACTCCACCTATTCTACTTGATCATCTTACCAAACCAAAATAAACAACAAGCCCTACACTTAACAACTAGCCTAAAATCAAAACCATAGAAGTAAACAAGTTCACACCCTTTGCACAAAATAGAGAGAGCCCTCTCTGAGTCCAGGAAGGCTAGGTCCTAGGACTCCAAATACTGCTCTGATGTTACCCTATGCATTTGGTCTACCAATCTACTAAATCACGAGAACCCAACAAAATGGTGATCACGGTGGGACCTTCTGAGTATATAGGTGCCTGAATATCTCTTAAGACTCATATGACCCTCAGTTAAGCTTAGAAAATCAACTGATAGCCGAGAGTAGAATCTAATTGTTTCACCATCCTAGAAAAATGATGACTCAACTAGACCACACTCATTAGAAACCTTACTAATGTATGAAGAAACTCAGAAAAACCCAAAATTTTATCTTAGATTGGTGTTTTGTAAATTGTTGATGGTGGACCACAAACACATCTCTTCAAAACAGTCAAAAAACATCCACCTGGCGACTCCATGGCCCTAGTAGGCCTATTAACTCTACTAATTCTCATTAAACTCCATGGATTGTGTCAAATTAGCCTTGAGAAGTCTAGAAGCCTAGTTATACATTGTGTGAGTTTAGAAAGCACTAAGAGAGGTCAGCATTCTGAAAAATAGTTACAAACTTTCAACCTCTCTACATTGTGAATTTGAAATCTGGCTTCACAAAGGATCCATACCAGATCTCATCCAAACCCAAATCCTCCTACTATATTTGATGACCCGGAAAATATTTTGTGGCAAACTTCTAAAACTGAAAACTCAACTACTATTAGGACCATTCATAAAACAAGTTATGTCCCTAAACATCTTACAACCTTGCAAGATCCTGAGTTTGGCTTGCCCCATACAAGAAACCTTTTCAAAACCAAGTCACAAAGTGGGATTTACCAGAACGACCTTGAGCCCATAAATTTGCAACAGAGTTCAAGCAGAGAAGCCTCTCCTTCCACTCCTCCTGACTTTCAACTTCTCCATCACTTTAGCTCTTTTTAGACCAAGTCTACTCAGAATCAGTTTCCTGGTCCAAGTACGTCCACCACACCCATTCATACCTCCGTTGTTCAAACCACTTCACTTTATCTGCCTCCACCTCTTACAAACCCTCCCCTTGTAAATCCTCCTTGAATTCCACTAGCCCCCATCATGGCAACTTGGTATGCCCCCCTGGTTTTACCACAACCTCTAGTACCTTTTCCAAATGACTACCAATCCAAGATCCCTCATTTCACAAGAACTGACTCTACTACTACCCAACAACATGTAGACAGAATCAATGATGCTTTTGACTACATGGAAATAGAAGAGGAGTCCATGCAAATGAGGATGTTTTCCCAAAGTCTAGGAGGGGAAGCTAAAAAATGGTTTAAAACTTAACTCCCAACAGCATCAATGATCTCCCTTCCCTCTACCAAACTTTCATAAACAAGTGGGAAATTAAGAAAAACCCCATTCAAATCCTTTCAGAATATAACAATCTTAAGATGAATGTGGGGGAAAGTGTACAAGATTATTGCACCAGGTTCAACAGTGCCTACAATGCCCTCCCACCTCACATGAAACCCTCACAAGGCCTAGCACTAGTAAAGTTTCCAGAAGGCTTTGATCCAGACATGACCTACCAATTGAGGGAGAGAGACCCCACAACTTTACAAGAAATGCAAAGAGGGGTTGTTAGTGTAGAAGCCAACCTCATCGAGAAAAGGGCTAGGATGAAATCAGAAAGGAGAGTAACCTATAAAGATGAAACCATGCCCTCAACCTCTTCATATGATGCCAAGATTGACAACCTAGTTAGAACAATGGAGAGAATGATGGAGAGGAGAAGCCTAAATCAAAGAATGCCTCCTAGGAAAACCAAGCCAATTTCCAAAACATAAATAGGAATCAAAACTTCAGAAGGGACCCTCCCCAAATCAGATAGGGAGACAATGACCAACAAATCAGGCCCCCTTTCCAAGAAAATTATGTAGATGAAGAGAAAGGGGAAACTGAGGGGTTGGAAGAAAATCACAGTAATTTTCTAGACTCTGAAAATGAGGGTGATGTTTCTCTCATTACAGAGGAAAAAAATCTGTTTTCCTCAAACCAAAATGAAACCAATTATGAGGACTCTGAATACTACAAATTGGGATTTGAGAATGCCATAAATGAGGTTCATAGGCAATATGACCTAAGGAGCAAAAATAACCAAGATGCCCCCAAGAAAACAATTTAGACATTGTTGTTATGAAAGCTCCTAAAAACACTCCTAAAAAGACAACAAGCAACACAAACACTATTGTTGGTCGCTTTAATTGTTTTCACAATTCAAGCTCCACATAAATTGTCAACCCGAGGAAGTCTGTTTATTCCAAAGACAATCACGCACTAGATATGCTCAATTTCAAAAGCAGAAACAATGTTGTAGTAAAAAGCCACACAATTATCAATCATACAAATCTAATTATTCACACTCTGTTTAATCAAAGCTGAAGTTACTTATGTTATAGCAGAAGTAATTCCTATATTGCAATTTAGAATCCAAATAAAGGGAAATCAATCTGCAGGAAAGGAAACCAATCAACCATAACAGGAACAGGACCCTATTCCTTTAAATAGGAACTTCAACGCCTGCTGCCTGACACTAATCACTCTATAGAAAAGATAAACTCAATAGAGCAGGACCCTATTCCATGAACAGGAACCTTCAACACCTGTCTCCTGTTTCTAATCACACTGCAGGAAAAGAAAGGCAATCAATGGAAACAGGACCCTATTCCCTTATACAGGAACCTTCAGCACCTGCTTCCCAGCATCAATCATACATTCAAACAATTAACAGAAATAGATTCCTCAACTTCTTAAGAATGAATGTACTAAACACATGCAGCGTTAAAGGAAACAAAATTCTCAATAAATTATAGAACTGTGTAACTAGTGTTTCAACAAACAGAATTAAAGTAAAGCGTGAATGTCATAAAGAAATTAAACAAACTACAGGGACAGTCGAGTGAATCATGTGAGGAAGGCGGGCCCTTTCCTTCTCACAAGATTCCCCAGGAAAGGATTAAATTGAAGCGCTCAAAAGGAAGTTTTATTCATCTGTCAAAAGAAATGATACATTACAAATGGAGTCTAGCTCCAGTTCTCTCAAACACAATGTTCTCCTATAGTTTCGAGCTCCCCTCTAATGATGATGTCTCCTCTTTTTAAAGAGGAGACATCTCTTACAATTACATTGGAGCAAATCTATGTTTATCCCAAATATGTTCTTCTTTCTTAAAACAGAGCTATTCTGTTCTTCCATAAAAAGGTATTGTTACAACAGATACAAAAAGAGTGCTATCTTCAGAATAATCTGTGTAACCACGTCTTCATGTTGTTTCCATTTTTCCACAAAATGCTCTTCCAGAATCGAAAATTACGAATAGTGGCGGAATTTGCGTGCCTGCTGGATGTTTCAGCAACGGAGTCGACTGTTTCAGCAATGAAGTTTAACTGTTTCAGCAACAGCCGATTGTTCCAGCACAACACATAATTTATCTGCGATCTTTAGACTTATGTTAGCAACAATCTACTTCGATTAATGATGAAATATAAGAGTAATATGGAATTATATGTAAACAGATTAAATATATAATAAAGAAGAGGATTTTATATACCTTTGGATAAAGTGAATGAAAATGATGATGGAATCCTTTTTAAACATGGTTATAAAGGTAAGGTGGTGTCAAAATATATAGTAAAAAATGATACATAGTGAGGTCCTAACAACTATGGCTAAGAAAACTGATCCAAACAAAGAAAAAATCAGCCAACAAAATAGTGACCCAAGCTGCCCTAGTACGTCAACTAGTGGCCTAAAAAAATTTTATTGTCTAAAGCCCCAAATTATAATCAAAAAATACAAAATGTAGAAACGTTCATGACTAATAAAAATGATTTAAATGTGCCCAAAACACAAATATCTTTCATCTTTGAGGGAGATATTGCCAAAATCAAGATAACCATACCTCTCACTAAACTGGTTACTCAAGAAGTGTATACGTCCCAAGTTTTGAAGGTCTTGAACATAGGCAATGATAATGAAACTCTAAATTTAACTGATGACAAGCCTAAGTTGTTGTTTGGACTTAAGGTTGTGGGAAAATATCAAGAAGGAGTTTTCCCTCCTTTCTATATCAGCTTAAACATACATGAAAAAATATTACACAATTCCATGCTAGACTCTGGTGCCTCACACAACCTCATGCCTAAATTTTTGATGGAGAGATTAGGCTTAGAAATAAATAAACCTTACAAAGACTTGTACTCATTTGATTCAAGTAGAGTCAAGTGTTTGGGCCTAATCAAGGATATTTGTGTCAATTTGGCACAAATACCTGCTAAGAGCCTAGCCATGGACATAGTTGTTTCTGAAATTCTCCTGAAGTATGGCATGATTTTGTTTAGATCATGGGGAGCCAAAATTCAAGGAAGCCTACAAATGGACATGCAATATGCTACTATCCCTGTCTTCAATCAAACCAGGATATTATACCGTGAGTCCCACATGAAGTATATGGTAAGTAGCCTAGATAGGCCAAACAACACCCCTATCTATTCCATTCATTCAGACTTAGACTCATTCATCTTGTATAATGAAAATGACATTGGTGAACAAGTTAATGAAAATGACAAAGATATAGGCCCACTAGAACAGTCAAATCTATCCTCAAATGAAGAACATACCATCCAAAACTCTAATAGCCCTGAACAACAACATAATGGTGAACATGAACTAGAAACACTTTGGAACATGAGTTTTGATGGCTCTTGTGGCAAAGAAGGTTAGGGAGCTGGTGTTTGGATACATAACACAAATGAAAGCCATTCATACAAACTAGGTTTTCAGTGCAGTAATAACATTGCAGAATATGAGGCTCTCCTCCTTGGCTTGCATTTTCTCAAAGAATTAGGAGCTAAGAAAATATTTGCCTAAGGAGATTCAGAGTTGGTCATTAAACAAATCAAAGGTGAGTATTCAGCAAACAATCCATGATTAAGACAGTAAATAAATTCTACCCTAGATCTCCTCAAAACCTTTGAGAAATATCAGCTCACTTTCATCCCTAGAGCCCAAAATTGCTTTGCCAATGAGCTTGCCTTTGCTGCCAGCAATTTCCAAATACCCCATGCAACTAAAAAATACATTGTGAAAGTAAAAAACCAGCCTACAGTGCCTGACAACATAAACCATTGGCAACTGTTTGAGGGTGATGAACAAATTGATGACTTTCTGTAATCTAGGAATGAGTTTGCAAGAACAAGACCAAGCCTATAGCATGATGAAGGTGTGTTTACTGAAGAACAATCCCATAAAACAAATTTTTCCTCTACTATTGATATAAATATGCTTACACATCCTTGTGAGGAAAAATTGTTTGAGGATCTAGACCAAAGGGACCTTGAGGTTTTATAGTGTAAAGATGATACATTACCAAGGGGACTTGCACCATTAGAAGAGTTGTTTGACTTTAATGATGTGGCTAAAAAACCAAAGATAGAATCCACCGAGAATGATGTAGAGGAGTATAACATAGGCAGCCTAAAGGAACCCAAAATGATCAAACTCTCCAAAACTCTTCCTCCTCACATAAAACAGAAATATATCGAGATTTTTCAAGAGTTTAAAGATGTGTTTGCATGGGGGTATGAGGATTTGAAATCATATGACACAAGCATTATTCAACATAAAACTCCTCTTAAGGAAAACCAGAAACCTTTCAAACAAAAACTAAGGAGAATAAACCATGTCTTAATAACTTTAGTTGAGAAAGAGATTAAAAATATGTATGATGTCAGGATCATAGTTCCCCTTAGATACTCAGAGTGGGTTTCTAACCTTGTGTTAGTTAGGAAGAAGACCGGGGAAATTAGGCTTTGCATTGAATTTATAAATTTGAACAAAGCCTCCCTAAAAGATAACTACCCCTTACCTAAAATGGATCACATACTTCAAAAGGTAGTTGGTTCTAAGAGAATCTCACTACTTTATGGCTTTTCTGGTTACAACCAAGTGCTAGTACTCCCAAGTGATCAACACAAAATTGCCTTCACCACACCTTGGGATACGTTCATGTATGTTAAAATTCCATTTGGGTTGATGAATGTGCGGGCTACTTTCCAAAGGGCCATGGACATAGCTTTTTCAAAAGACACAGGCTACTTCATAGTCATTTAACCTGATGACATCATTGTTTACTCTAAGACTGATGCAGAGCACTTAATCCACTTGAGGAAAGTTTTTGAAAAGTGTAGGAAGTATGGACTATCCTTGAATCCCAAGAAAACACTTTTTGGTCTCCAGGAAGGAAAAATCCTAGGCGACATCATCTCTAAAGAAGGAATAAAAATATACCCCAAAAGGATTGAAGGCATATTGCTAATCCGCCATCCTAGAAACATCAAGGAGTTGCAATCCTTCATTGAGAAGATCAACTTCTTGAGGAGGTTCATCCCCAAACTTGCTGAAATTTTGAGGAATATTACAAACATGCTAAAAAGGGAGATATGGGTTAAATGGATCTTGGAAGCTAAACAATATTTTGAACTCGTTAAACTAGCACTCACCCAAACACCGGTTCTAATCAGTCCCGATTTTACCAAAGACTTCTACATTTTCTCATTTGCATCTAAACATATCATTGATGCAGTGTTATTGCAAAAGAATATGATGGAGCAAGAACAACCCATAGCCTTCTTCAGAAAATCCCTTAGAGATTCTCCTCTAAAGTACAACATCATGGAGAAACATGCCTTTGCCTTGATTAATGCATTGAAAGACTTTAGAGTTTATATCTTACATTCTCATATCATTTCTTTTGTTCCACACAGAGTTGTCAAAGACATTTTGAATCAGGAACCTGATGGTAAAAGGGGAAAGTGGATTTCTATTATCTTAGAATATCACTTAGAAATAAGACCCACTAAATTGGTTAAAGGAAAATGACTTGCAAAACTTATGGTTGAATCAAACTTCAAAGCATTAGATATGAATATGGTTGATGCTTTAGAAGAACAAGAAGAATGCACAACTCCCCATATTGAAGAAGCATTTATGAATTCATCTTGGTATGCTAATATCCTATATGTGTTTTTCTATCTTAATTCTCCTCCTACATTATCAAAGACAAAAGCTAGATTCCTGAAACAAAAAGCTTTAAAATCTGCATTTTAGATGGAGTGTTATATTGGAAAAATTCTGTAGGCATTTTGCTTAAATGTTTGCTTGAGAACGATGCAAATAAAATCATGCATGAGCTGCATGAAGGAGAATGTGGAGGCCATATTTAATGGAAAACCATAGCTAATAAAATCCTTAGATTTGGCTACTATTGGCCCACCCTTTTCCCTAACAGCCACAAATTGTTCATGACCTACCATAAGTGCCAAATTTTTTATGGCAAGAGAAAACTCTTACCTTTGCCTTTTCGTCCCATTATAGTTGAAGCTCCTTTTCAACAATGGGATTTAGAATTCATTGGAGAGATTCACCCTAACTTATCTGCCCAAAACAAGTGGATCCTCACTGCTACTAATTACTTCACCAACTGGATAGAAGACATCCCCTCTAGGAATGCGACCGACTCGGTCATTATCAAATTTCTTGAGACAAACATCATGTCTAGATTTGGTTGCTCCAGAAAGATCATCACAGATAATGTTGCTACCTTTACATCCAAAAGAATGGCTGAATTTTGTTATAAATATCACATCACATTAGGACACTCCATAGCTTAATACCCTCAAAGTAGTGGGTTAGCTGAGTCCTCTAACAAAATCTTGGTCAATATCATCAAGAAGCTTCTGAAACAAAATAAAAAAGCATGGCATGGCAAGCTAGTACATGCACTATGGGCTGATAGAATAACCACCAAGAAATTAATCGGTATGTCTCCCTATCAACTAGTGTATGGCATGGATTTTGTTAGGGTCCCGTGATTTGGCAGATTGGCTAAACCAAATGATAGGGTAACATCAGACCAGTCTTTGGAGTCCTAGGACCTAGCTTTCCTGGACTCAGAGAGGGCTCTCTCTATCGTGCGAAGGATGTGAACTTGTTCGCTTCGGATGATTGATTTTAGGCTAGTTGTTAAGTGTAATTTGTTTTTTTTTCTTGGGTTGGGGTAATATGGCTAAGTAGGATAGGTGGAATGAGAGATTATCAAATCAATAGGGCTATGGGGTTAGATGAAGTCGAGAGTGTCTAAATGATGAGACAGAGTGTATTGCAAGGCTGATTTAGCAAGGTTAAATGGATCCTTTGGGTGATGTATGAGGTGTAATGAACATTAAGTTTGGGAAAAACTAAGAGGTCTTAAACATATATAGTCTGAAAGCAATAACTCATGAGGTAGGGCAAACCATTAATCTCTATGAACAATAATCAAACTGATAAACATGTAAGATGAACATTCCGCTGATACATAGAAGCATTAGAACTCCTAACTTTAGAAATTCACCTTTAGTTTTTTGAGAAAACACATAAGATAAACAAACAGCTCAATATATGGAGAGGGAACTCCTAAACAGTATATATCAAACTATCGGGAACTCTGAAACAAGTTGGTGAGCATGGGAAAAGGGCAATATTGAAACGATACCTCTTTGTCTTAATCAATCAATATTCCATAGAAAAGCTTCAAAATAGGGTTTTGAAAACTTTAAATAAGTAGGGCATACCATGAATCATATTTATAAGCTAACATACTAACCATTCATGAAACAAAAACAATTTTTAGTGGGCCTAAGGAGAAATCAAGAATTCCTTAAGATGACTAAAAGAAGAAAACATCAAAACTATAACAAACAGGAGGTTTGAGGTGCTTCCATGAGCATATCTCAACCTATAATTTTATGATCTATAGCAACCAAGAAGATTGAAGAAAAATTAGGACAAGAAAACATTAACAAGTTAGGAAAACATCAACATTCACCAAGCTATGGAATCCTGCAAGCAAGCTTCTCCAACATCAAGCCACACAAGCCACTCATTCACTTTATAAAACCAATATCTTGTCCAAGCTCATAAAACCATATATTTATCTTAAACACATCAATTCCTAACTGTTTACAATGAATCCTCATGTCTTATATAACAAATGAGGAGAGGAGAGCCTACTGGAGCATCTAGAAGCCTATTGACCAAAGAGAAATATCCTAACTTGTCCTTGAGGCTTTGTAGAGCCCAAGGCACACAAATATCTAAATAAATATTTTTTCCGACTATAAATGGAAATAAAATTGATTTTTAGGCCTGAAATTCCTAAGAAAAATTTCCAAACACACATTTTTCCCACTCAGCCACAGGAGCGTAGCACGTGTCAAACAGTGAAAAAATGCCAGGTGTGTAGCGCAGAAATAGGCCCTATTGCAGCAGTCTTTTGGAGGTCTTCCTAACACCAGATTTGGCTCCGTGATGGCTCACTGGAAAGCATGATGAGTCTAATTTTCAAGAAATTTTGATTTTTACTGAGTGAATTCCATTTACCTACTCAAAAATCAAATCTCCCAGCACTGCTCTGTGCGTAACACATGGTCTGAAAAGGAGGCAGAAAGGTCAAATTTTTTATGTTTTTTGACCTTTTGAGGGGGTAAAACTACTCGAAATGATCTAAAAATTGGTGAGTAGACTATTGGTGATGTGAAAAATCCAAAAGTGAAAATTTTGAGAGCTGAAGATGCACCAAATTTGTGCGTAGTGCCTAGGGTGTTGCGCTCCTAGGGGTCAAAATTTGGAAAAAACAAAAAGTTGTCCAATTTGCCTCAAAATTGGTAGGTAGGTGCCTCATGGGTCCTTGGACACTTGCTGAGAAGACTAAGCTAAAAATCCAAGGCTATCATGCTTTTTTTCCTCTTTTAGGTTTTTTATCTCTATGTGGCAATTCTGGCCAAACTTCTCCTTTGCACAGCGCCATTTTGCAGAGGGCATTTGGAGGTCTTCCTAGTGTCAGAATCACGACCGTGATGGCTCGTTCGAAAGCCTGATGAGTATAATTTCCATAAAATTTTTATTTGTGCTAAGTGGATTCCATTTTCCTATTCAAAAATCAAATCTCCCAACATTTCTCTGTGCGTAGCACCACTTTAGCAGAAAAATAGGGTGTTTTGCAACCAAGTTTTGAACCACTTCCCGATGTCGGATTTGGCTACATGATGGCTTGTTGGAAATATGTTAAAGTCTAGTTGTCATTTGAATCATTAATAAAGTCATTTGGACACTCCATATGTGAGAAAAACTTATTTTTCCAAGGCCACTCCAGCAGTGAAAAAATTTCTCTAGTGACACCTGTATTTTTGACATTGCTCCCAAACCATGATACCTGTGTAAAAACTAAAGGAGGTTTTTCTTATTGGACCTATGATGGACAAAAATATCTCAATTTTGTTAAATTCATCTCTGTTAGGTCAGAAACATAGTTTTAAGAAAAACTAGCCCTAGGAGTGACAAATGGCTTGACTCTTGGAATGAGTTCTTGGAAAAATGATGGAGGCATGATGAGTGTCACGACAGTCATGACAACTGTCATGAATGTCATGACTATTTGCTAGCTTGTCACTAAATATCTCATTTGAATCATTGTCTTGGTCAATTTATTCACCTTCAAACTCTATTTTTTAAATGTTATAGGCGCCTTGATCTTTATTTGGCACATCTTCATTTCCATGACTGTCCTCTTCCTCATCTTTTGACCCACTGTATTCATTGTCAAATTTTTGTATCACTGTTTGCACTCTTTGTAGGTTCATTGTCTTGGGTACCTTCATTAGTCTTCCCATCATTGTGAGGATCATTTCCTTCTTCACTAGGTGAGTTATTTTGGTTGATCTGTTCTTCACTGCCCTGTTCATTATCTTCATTACTTGGCCCATTGTTATCATTTTCTTTCCTACTGAAAACAACTTCAAACTTTGTTTCTTGACTGATTTTGTCATTCTTGTCACTATCATTTTCATTTTCTTCATTTCTTTCATACACCTCCTCCCCACTATCTTCATATGTATTCTCAGTGTTATCTTCTTCATCATAAGATCCACTGTTTTGGCCCTTTTGCTCATCATGGAGCTCACTGATTTCAACTTTGTTTGCTAACTTATATCATTTGCACTTTTTCTATGTTCACTACCTTCAGAATTTTTCCTTTCACCATTATGCATACTGTCCTTTTGGCTGACTTCTTCTTCACTGTTTGGTCCATTATTTACTCCTTTTCCTTGACTGTCACTAGTTTTTTTACTGTCACCTTACTCATTATCAACACTCTCTTGTGCATTTGAATTTGTTAAATGAGTGTCATCACTGTCACTGTTTTTCTCCTATTGCTCACTGTCCTCCTCATTTTTAAAACTTTCATGTTCATTTTCCCCCTCCATGTCATCATCATTTTCTTGATCATTAGGCTCTGTTACCACCCCGCTGTTTTCTTCCTTTGCTTCATTTTGATCACTTTCTTTCATGCCATTACCATCCTCTTGGTCTTCTTTATTAAACTCTGCCTCTTCCTAGCTGCTGTCATTTCCTTGTTCTTCTTTTAATTTTGTCTCTGACTCACTGATTCTTCTTTACACATGATGGTTGGTCTAGCGTAAAAGGATTGTCAGCTTGGTGAGGGTCTTTAGGTTTAGGGAAGGAAATTGAGTGATGTGAGGGCAAACCTTGGAAAATATGGGAAAGGTGAAAAGTCAAGGAGGGCTCCAGAGTTTGGAAGCAAGTTTGCTATTCATGAATGTTTTTACAACCTATGATAACCTCTCAAGTTGGCTAACCCTTTCCTAGGAGTTTTAACAAATTGATCTTTCATGGAGATTAGGGTTTGGTCATTTTGAGTCTTGAATGTCTTCCTTGTTTATGAAAATATTGCTTGCAAGGTGATGAAAAGAATTATCAACCTCTCTTGACTGAAGTTGTAGCTTTGGAGGCAAGAAATTTGAGTTTTGGGCCTTTTTGAGAAAATTGTGTGATAGGTTGTCTATGCGTAGCGCCTGTGCATAGCGCCAGTGCTTAGTGCCTGTGCATAGCACCTGAATTTTTTTTCAAATTTTCACAAAACTCTCAAAAAATTTCTCCAATGGTTTGCTTCTTCTTTGCAGGAGTATGGAAGCCATTTGATGTCTCTCTTGCACTGACAAACTTTTCAACAACTCTGATGGGGCCCTTTACCCTCCTTTGATAATTTTGAGATCTATGATCTTACATTTTTGAAACCTTCATGCTTTTTGTACCAATACTCTTTACCTTTTTAACCTTTGATGATGTGGAGTTAATGCCTTTGTGCCAAACCCTGGAGGGAAACTTGCAACCTTTGAAACCCTATGTTGTTATGAACGAGGTTCTGTTATCACTGTTTTTACCATGTTTGTCATTCTTCCCAAAGAAAAACTGATTTTGACCAATTTTTGGCAATTCTGGCCTAGTTTCCTCTGTGCGTAGTGCCACTCTATCTATGCGTAGCGCCAATTTGCAGAGGGCATTTGGAGGCCTTCCCGGTGTCGGAATGAGCTCCGTGATAGCTTGTCGGAAAACTTGTTGAGTCTAATTTTCAAGACTACTTTTTTTTTTTCTATTTGGTGTCAATTTACCTATCCAAAAACTGATTGTCCCAACACTGGTCAAAAAGTGTTGAATGATGATGCAGAAATGCAGAGTGCAGATGCAGACAACTTTTTGAGGCCTTTCTTAGCTCCAAATTAAGCTCATGATAGCTGATTGGAAAGCGCTTTAAGTCTAGTTTTCTTTTGACTCATAAAGAAAGTCATTTGGACACTCCATCTATGCGAAAACCTTATTCTCCAAAGGTCACTCTAGCAGTGCAGAAATTCTCCTGGGACACCTATGTTTTTGATATTTCTTGGCCCTATGATGGAAAAAAAAATCTCTCACATTTTCCAAATTCATCTATTTTTGGTCAGAAACATAGTTGAAGAAAAACTGGCCCTAGGTGTGACACATGGCTTGTCTCTTGGAATGAATTCTTGGAAAACGATGGAGGCATGATGTTTATGAGCTGGTATGGACTTATGCTTGCTGACATGATCTATCAAATGAATCATTTTCTCTTGTGCCTCATTTTTATATAAAATCCTAGCTTAGTTGGAAGAGGAAATTAGTGTTTGGTGTAGGGGATTTAAGACTGCCTTGCAGAGGGGGGGGAATGAAGGGGTTAAGGGTTGTCTAAATTCTTGGAGAAATTTTGGGGGATAGGGATAGATGTTAAAGAGTATGGGAAAGTGGAATTTAAAGTATTGAGTGAGGGGAAGAGGTCCAAAATGGAAAAACACAGGCCTAGTCTCGAAAGGTGTCAAATTGTGGCAATAGACTAGGTTTTGTAGAAAAATGATGATTTTGAGGGATAGAAGTGATGGGAAGTGTTTATGAAGGCATATTTAAGGATAGGAAGAGGTGCAAGAGCATCAGGATATAAGCCTTGTTGATGTTTAACCATGGAGGTCATGAAACCAAGAAAAATGCCCTTGAAAACACTAGGTGGACCATGGACGAAATAGGCAAACAAAAATAGAGGGTTGAGGCTGCAGGTGGAAAAACATAGTGATATTAAGTGGCATGAGCCCATGATGGGTCTTCTGGTATGGGTGAGCTGAGATTGTCATGAAGGAATGATGAAATAGTGAAAAATTATCTTGAGGATAATGAAGGCAGTGAGATTTCTAGAACTCATAATGTCTATGAAATTTGTTTCTAGAAATCTTGGGATAATCATTTAGTCATCAAAAAAGGAAAAAATTATTGATGACTAATAGATGCCATTTTCCCAACATCCTTGGGAGTGCCGGTAATAAAGCTTCTTCAAGAAGTGAAATCAGAAGAAAATGACATGCAAAGGAGGCTGAACCAAACCATTCATTTGCAGTAGACAAGGGAAGAAGTTTACAAAAGGACACAAATAGTGCAAGAAAACATAAAGAAGATTTTTGACAGAAGAACCAAAGCCAATGATTTCCACATTGGAGATACAGTGCTGAAATGGGATTCTAGGAGGGAAGAAAAGGGTAAGCATGGAAAATTTGAGAATTTGTGGAAAGGTCCTTACACCATTCATTCAGTTAGAGGTAATAATGCTTTCTTTTTAAAAGGGCCGAATGGAGAAGAGTTATTTGGAGGTCCTGTCAATGCCAGGATGCTCATGCACTATTTTTTTCAAGGATCCTAGTTTCAAGCTTTCATTCATTGTACGTAACATTTCATGATGAAAAATCAGAAAAAAAAGAAACACCAAAATATAGAAAGAAAGAAAAGAGGGCAAAATTGAAAAGAGGTGCAACCCCATACCCAAAAAATAGTAATGCTGAAAGTGTGCAAGCCTAAATGCCACTACTTGTTCAAAAAGGATTTTTGTTCAGTCATCTAGCCTAATCATGGCTGAACATGTTTTAAATTTATTTCTGATAGGTTAGTGAAAGAGAGCTTGTCAAAACTTTTAAGCTTGACTTGTCAGCAGAAATATATTAGGAAGAGAATATGCTGGTTCTCCATGATCAAATCTGAACCAAAGAGAAAGATAGGGATGATTATCAAATGATGAAACACAATCCTCATTTTTTCTAGTTTGTTTGTACAAAAATAAAAGAATGCTACAAACCATGGTAAATCAGATTGCTTAATCCTAGTTTAAACCATGTTTTAAATTTCATGTCAAGAGTGCAGCTTGTCCCAATGCCACAAACCATGCTAGATCAGATTACTTAATCCAGGTTTAAACCATGTTTTCAATTTCATGTCAATAGCTTAGAGACTGAACTCTGTCATATAGCTTAATCTTGACAGTCAGTTAGTCTAGGTAGAAAATAAAAGGAGTTCACAAGCATAATCTAAACTCTTGGAAGTAATAAGGATAAAAGTAGATAGTTTTTTTTTTTTTTCAAAATAAAAGAATTTCAAGGGTTTGTAAATTTAAGTGCACCCATGGAGGAAAAAATGCTAGGCCAAGTAGACTGGGAAGGTAGAGATGAGTTTGAAGTGATCATGTTTTTCATATTCTTGAGATCATAAATTCAAAAGAAACATCAGAAAATAAAAGAAGAAAAATCTGCCTAATGGATGAGGCACTAGTCCTCACAAACCTAGAGATATGAAGTTTTGGACACCTCCTAAAAAGAAGCTGCCCTCTACAAGTGGAGCCACTCTTATTCATCATTATTTTTTGTTGTTTTAAAGAGGACTAATTACTTGTCCCAGATTCCGAAAAACAAGATTTATGAATATTGTGACTTTTAGAAATTTCACTGCCTTCATTATCCTAAATCAACCTATTTTACTATATATTTCCTCTCTACCTTCTAAAAAGTTTACCTTGCTGCTCCAACAGGACTCACCATGGGCTGGTTTATCTTATTTTTCACTCCCCCTACCCACTCTCTCATTCACTCATTTTCCCCCTCTGAAAAACCCATTTTTCCCTTTAGAACCCTTCATAAAAGAATCCTCCATTCCTCATTTTCCTTTACATATTAAAACAATGTAAAAGATCCTCTTTTACATTGTTTTAAACCAAAATATTAAACCTATCAGGTCAATTTATTTTATAAATAAAACCATGTTTTATTTTATAAACCTGACCTTACATTATAAAAGGCCCAAGCCCCTTTCTCCTAGCCCCCTCACCCCATATAACCCCGACCCCGCTTATCATATAAGCCCCCGGTCTAAATAATATCACCTCCTCATTTTTAATTATAATTCCCCTCAAAAACCATATAAAAGGCCTCATTCGCCTTTATTTTACTTTTTTACCTAGGGCCCCGGTTTCCACTATACCTCGTGCCCATTGTAATATCCCAAAACCAGGATTTTCTACAACAATAAGAATACCTTAAGGCATTCCAAATTAGGAGAGCAGAAAATGATCAACTCATATAGCGTATTCAAACACATATCTTACATAGAACAATCACATCAACAAACTATGCCTTTAAACAATGTCACCAAGTGGGGAAAAGTAGTAGTTTTGGCCCCAAAAATGTTATTTTCTGAATATTGAGTTGTAAAAGTTAAAAATAATGGTTTTTTCCCTTATAATAGAAAATATAGGTCATTCATGCAAAATATTTTCAGAAAAAAATGCCTTTAGCCTAGTTAAACATGCCTCCCATGCTCAAAACAACTTAAAATTGACAAAACCCCAAGACTGCAACACACCAGAGTTTCTACATATGAGACTATGCAGTCTAATGGAGGTAAAAATTAGAAAATAGAGAAATAAATCAGATCTTCTTATTATATTACTCAATGAGGCATAAAAACAGAGATCTAATCTCCTTTATACAGATCCAAGAAGACCCGGCAAAGGTTTCTTGACAGAAAAGATATACAAGAGAAAGATGTTGCAGATCTATGGCTGAATCATGCTGTATGGATGAAGCTCTACATAAAATGGCTGAACATGCAAATAAATGGCTGTAGATTCTTCCTCTAGCTCCCCCAAAGAAAGGCTAATCCTCCTCTTGGGAAACTAGCTCCTCAAAAATGGGGTTTTGACCCCTCCCACTGCACACCTTAAGAAATAACGTAGTTTTCTGAAGAGATTGCACTTTTTATGAAGGTAAGTGCTTGGCCCAACACCAGGTAGTGGAAAATTCAGATCAGAAGTCTCCTCTTAGATTTCTCAAACGAGATCACCAAGAAAGAGTAGGGAATCCCCACCTGGGAAAACCCTTGCACTAAGAAGTGAAAAAACTTAGCTAAAAAACCAAGTATACAGGAAGTATAAGTAGACCACATAAAAATATAATCTCCAATATGTCCATATTATTTCCATCTCCTTCATTATATAGTTGATGAGCTTCCTCACCAAGGGTCCCACTCACTATGAGGTTGCTTCCATGCAAAGGCTCCTCCACCAAAACTGCGAAGTCCATCAAGATGGTTCAATGTATCTAGACAGATTTGTTGACTTAGTCAACCTTGACTGAATCTTCATGCCCTGTCCCTTTTCACACTCAAGGTGCCTTCATTTTGACTAGTTGGATTGATCTCTATTCACATTGAGCTGGCTTTATTTAAGATCCACTTCTTTGAGAATAAATCATGTTGAATTGGTCAAACTTGACCTTTTCCACATAGTTTAGACCTTGTTCACACATGTGGATTCTTGATCTGGTTATTTCATGATCCCTTTTCACACAGTGAGAGATTTTTATTCTTACTTGAGCAACTAATGAGCCTCTTTTCCCATGTATTCATTCAACTGGATTTAAAAGGAAAAATTAATATTCCCATTAGTTGCATGCTAATTTAGGAATATTACAGTCTCCCCTTCCCAAATTTTTCTTGTCCTCAAGCAACTGCAAGGGTGCTGCAAAATCTCCCCTCTTCTCATTGTGGCCTCCTCAAGACAGAAGTAATGACAATCATGGGGAATTTCAAAATCAATGAAGACCTTCCACCTCCATGCTATCATCCAAAGGAAATGAACTACCTCCTAGCTTGGTAATTCATAAAAAATCTCCTCCCAATGGCTCATGAGAGGCATGCTCCAAGTGCTCCAACCAAACATATGGTCCACATCATAAAGAAACAAGTGGTATACAATAGTGGCCATATAATTTTTCATGCTCCCCTTAGAACATGAAGTGCAGAAAATGTAGGGACTTTCTTCCCCCAAGGACACATCCAAAAAATGTGTCTCTCCTCCAACCATGTTCCCAACAAAGATAATAACATCTTCAGCATGTGGGATCATGAGTAAGATCATGCTAGCTACCATATGTAATAAGGGAGAAGGACAATGGTCCCTCATGTGCAACCAACACAGTTTTCCTCCTAACTGCCATAGAATATGATATGACAAGCGTTCTCCCCAACACTTTTTTTTTGCCCCATCCTTCTTGCATGCTTGGAGAAGGTGTATGATGGTTGGTGTTGATGAATCACACCATGATGAGTACATCATCTCTCCAAGATCTCCGAAGGAATGGCCAACATCACCATTGTTCATGGCCCAAGGTAGATCATGAAGCCCATCAGCAAAAGTGCCCCCTCTTGGAGCCAAGACCTGCACATGAGTGTTAAGAAAATGCAAGTATATAATAAATACATCATGAGGTTCAGCAATCAAATGTTTATCATACACTTGTTTAAAATCAGCAAGGTAGCTCATGGATGAGCTCCCTCTCACACTCAATGAATAAGGAGGTGATAATGATAACTCTTCCCAAGAGCTATGTTCCTCCTCAACCAGCGAATGATCCATGCACTTACTCATATGAGAGTGCATATGCTCTTTGAAATTTTCCCACATGAATCCATCTAATATTATGATATGTTCTAATGAAACTAGTGGGGTTTGAAAGCAAGACCTCATAAGTTGTGTTAAGTAGTTTTTTCTTGAGCTTGGAACCTTTAGTTAAGTAGATCTGATCATGGACATAAATGATTCCATTAACTACCTTATACTTTTCATCCATTACTTGCCCATGAATAACCTTACATGTGAATAAGTCCTTAGAATATTCCATCAAGAGTTGGGACTCCCAATAAGGGTCTAGGCACCCCAACATTGACAGTGTTGTAGAGGTCTGAAATGAGGCATCTGTCATATGATGGCTCTCATCCTCGACATGCTGGATGTCAAGGTCAGATGTTGGACTATTCCCAACATCCCTTTGATGCCTCTATTGCAGCTGATCTTGCTCATTGAAGTTTAGGAGAGCTACCCTCCTTTTTAAAGGTTCTCTTATTCCAAAACCTCCACAATTTTGCTTCTGCATACAAAAATGAAATTATCTTTTTGTTATGTTCAGAAATTTTCATTATATATCAGAGTATCCTTTTCTTATCCAAAGCTATGGAGTGGCCCTTTGATACTATGCTCATATCAATACAGATTTCTGAATCTATCCTCTCCAACACAAATAGATGAATGGAGGATAGCAAAGTCAATTTCAGAAAATTTCTTAGCCTTCCATCAATGATTCTCAGCGCTGTAGTGGCTCCTTCCAAGGTTCCCTCTCTGGAAAAATATTTTGTTGCTGCATACAGTTGAGAGAACACTTTATTTTTCCTCCAATCAGGATGTTTTCTTGCTGAAATGCCTCCTTGCAAAGAGGCATCAAGGCATAGAGTAGGATGTGGATGTAGGAGGACAGATTTTCCCCTACCTCTATTGCATAGGTCCTCTTTCCTTCTTTGTTCTTTCAAACTTTGAAATAGAGAAGGGGACATTCTCTTCATCTTTTGATGCCATTCCTCCTCTTTTCCTCCTTCTATCCTCAAGATCTCATCATTTGACAATGATGGTACATGTTGCTCATGTGTTATGCCAAGAGCTCTATGTGTGAGACCTTTTGGAACTCCTTGCAAGAGTGCAAGAGTTTCTTTTCTTGGAGCAAGTGCTCCCTCCTCTTCTTCATGAGGTGCTTGAGGTGCCATTGTCATGACTGCGTTATCTTCTCCTGTCTTCCCTTTCTCCTCTTCAATAGTTGAAGTTGCCTTACCTCCAATAAGAGACCTTAGATCTAGGTCTTCTTTTGAAGAAGGAATCTTCATGTCTTTATTTTGAGAAGAAAGCCCTTAATCCAAAGGAGATCTTGCCCTTGGAAAAGTATCAAACAAGCTCAACTCCTCTTTAATGGTTTTTAGAAACGGAGCTGGATTTATAGATCCTCCCAACTCATGCAAAATTTTTGTTTGATGTGGTTTGATAGTTTCAATAGAAGATGTTTCACATGAAATATAATCAAACCTCTCTACTAATCCTTTAATGAAACTTGCATAAGTCGATGTATCTGCATTCTTTAAGGAAAATGATTAAAACAACCACCAAGCATAGGCCTTACCCTCAAAATGCAGCGCTGCTACATTGATGGCTTCAATTTCGGAAACTTGATGTTGTTGCACAAAGGTGTCTAGTTCCTTCACCCAATCCCTAGCTAGACATAGAGGTGATCCATCAAAAGTAGATAGAAAAAATATACCCTCACCCTACTTCTTGATTCTTGTGCTTCTTTCCTCCTTCATTTGGTAAAACCCTTGGAAATTCAAGTGATCTTTGAACTCCTCAGATTGAGCTTCATAATCCTACAAATAATCACTAAGAGTATCTCTCTTTGGCACATCTCCTTTCTTCCTCTTCATGAATAAATTGCTGATAGAATGTGGTAGATATAATGATATGGCTGAGTGCTCATATCCATAAGATGAGGATTTAGAATCTTCCTCTTGTACAGATCTTGCTGAGGGATTTTCAGATTTCTCCCTCCTCATTTCTTTGATGCCCTTGCTTCTACCCTGCAGATTTGGAAAGAGAATTTTTGAGAACCTCTTTTCTCCAGAAAACAATGGTTCTCTCTGATTTCCTTTGCAAATATCCTCTTCCCCATGATAATACTCCATTATTCTTGAAGCTCACAGGCTGAGCCAAGATTGTTGCTTTGATACCACTGTAATATCCCAAAACCGGGATTTTCTACAAAAATAAGAATACCTTAAGGTATTCCAAAGTTGGAGAACAGAAAGTGATCAAATCATATAGTGTATTCAAACACATAGCTTCCATAGAACAATCACAACAACAAACTATGCCTTTAAACGTCACCAAGTGGGGAAAAGCAGCAGTTTTGGCCCAAAAAACGTTATTTTCAGAATATTGAGTTATAATAGTGAAAAATAATGGTTGTGTCCCTTATAATAGACAATATAGGACATTCATGCAAAATATTTTCAGAAACAAATGCCTTTAGCCTAGTTAAACAGGCCTCCCATGCTCAAAAAAACTTAAAATTGACAAAACCCCAAGACTGCAACACACCAGAGTTGTTGCATAAGAGACTGCGCATTCTAATGGAGGTAAAACTCAAAAAATAGAGAAATAAATCAGATATTCTTATTATATTACTCAATGAGGCATAAAAACAGAGATCTAATCTCTTTTATACAGATCCAAGAAGACCCAGCAAGGGTTTCTTGACAGAAATGATATACAAGAGAAAGTTGTTGCAGATCTGTGGCTGAATCACACTGTATGGATGAAGCTCTACATAAAAATGTCTGAACATGCAAAGAAATGGATGTAGATGCTTCCTCTAGCTCCCCCAAATAAAGGCTGATCCTCCTCTTGGGAAACTAGCTCCTCAAAAATGGGGTTTTGACCCCTCCCACTGCCCACCTTAAGAAATAACGCAGTTTTATAAAGGGAATGCATTTTTTATGAAGGTAAGTGCTTCACCCAACACTAGGTAGTGGAAAATTCAGATCAAAATTCTCCTATTAGATTTCTCAAATGAGATCACCAAGAAAGAGTAGGGAATCCCCACCCGGGAAAACCTTTGCACTAAGCAAGAAACTTAGCTAAACAGCCAAGCATGCAAGAAGTCTAAGAAAACCACATAAAAATATAATCTCCAATATGTCCATATGCTTTCCATCTCCTTCATTATATAATTGATGAGCTTCCTCACCCAGGGTCCCACCCACTATGAGGTTGCTTCCATGCAAAGGCTCGTCCACCAAAATTGCGTTGTCCATCAAGATGGTTCAATGTATCTAGATAACTTTGTTGACTTAGTCAACCTTGACTGAATCTTCATGCCTTGTCCCTTTTCACACTCAAGGTGCCTTCATTTTGACTAGCTGGATTGATCTTTATTCACATTGAGCTGGCTTTATTTAAGGTTCACTTCTTTGGGAATAAATCATGTTGACTTGGTCAAAATTGACCTTTTCCACATAGTTTAGACCTTTTTCACACATGTGGATGCTTGATCTGGTTATTTCATGATCCCTTTTCACACTATGAGGGATTTTTATTCTTACTTAAGCAACTAATGAGCCTATTTTCCATTTATTCATTTAGCTGGATTTAAAAGGAAAAATTAATATTCCTATTAGTTGCATGCTAATTTAGGAATATTACACCCATTCACGCTCTGCCACCTATCTCCACTCCCGCTGACTTGTCCACCTGCTCACTGCCCCCAAAGGCACGTGACGACCATCGATCCCTCTACCCGAGATCTGATGATACCTAGCGCATATCGCAAATATAATTGCACATGGATTAACTGATCCTCGACGATGCGAAATGGGTAGTTTTTCCCTACCATGCAGCAATCGCCCAATGGCATCGCATTGCCGCACCCAAAAACCATTTACCACCCTTCTGCCGCATGATAAACCACCTCCCGTTTTTCAAAACCACTCATCCCTCTGTGCCAAATTTCAAATCCTCCCACCTCCGTTTTAATTTTTGCTAGTTCCGCCTTTAGAACCCTATCTCCCACGCCCTTTCCTCCTCTGTAAATGACCTCCAACAACCCATAAACCTCAGAAAACGCAATAAACCCTCTTTGCAAGCTTTAAAGACTAAATTGTTTGTGTCATGTGTAGGTGTGATGGGGGAAATGAAAGTAAATGCATTCTAATGGTCTAGGAACGATAGATGAAGCCCTGGGTGATGATCCAGGGGCTAATTTATATTTAAAAGGGACCAAAGGCCCTCTTTCAAGCTTGATCATCGATGGTTAATTAAACCCTCCTTCAGCAAAATAAATGTGTCCCTATAACAAAAATACAGACAAACAAAAGCATAGTAAGAGAAAATAAAGTCAAAGGATTGTAAACAAATAAAAGACAAGTTTGGAGGCTAATCACAGTTCTGAGATAAATCTTGAGGATTAGCCAGTAAAACAGAGTTCAAAGATATTAAAAACAAAAGGACAAAGATCAAAAGATTAAATCAAAAGAATTAAATCACAAACACAGAGATAAAGGCATAAACGAAGAAAAGGACAATGAAAAAGAAGCTTAAAGGATAAATCCTAATTAAAAACCTAAAAGCAAAGTTTCAATAATAAAGCAAAGACTGATTAGACATAGGAACATATTCGAAGGATTAGATCCATAAAGGCAATTACTTCTTCAAAGATATTTCGCCACCTACAACATTGTTTCCTTCAATAAAGTATCAAATAGTTATTATACTTAGTCAGAGATATTTTCCATCTACCAACAGTTATTGTGAAGTTATTACTAAGCCCCAAAGTCAAATATTTCACATACATTAAATCAGAAGTTAATTTAGGAGTTATTGTTTCACAGAAAGACAGTCGGGTACTTTTGTCGTCAGCCTTGCATGGTCTCAAAGGTCAGAAACATATTAAAATATGTAATAAATGACATCTAAACCCTAGTTTAGCAGCACCTCCTCATTTTGCAGATAAATAATGCATTTGAGCTCATTATTTGTGTTGGAATTTGATGAAGTTTTGAGACCAATACACGATTTTCTTGAGTTTGAAGAAGAAATTAGTCTTGTGGAGTTTCTGAATGGTCTACTTTGATTGATGATGAAGGAAGATAGCTTTCGGGATCCTTGAACATGATTAATGGTGATGTGTCTCTGTTTATTTCTTTTTTCCTTATGTATCATTTTGTTACATCCTTCTATGTTGCAATAGAACAGAAGACTATAGGCTAAGAAATGTTGTTTAAGGAACCTTAGTCCTTCCTGTTTTCTATTGTCTTTATGTTTTCCTCTGCTGGGTTAGTTCAAGGAATTCTTAGTTGCTTCTTAGACCTACCTATGCTTGTTTATTCCATGAATGGTTCAATATAGTAGTTTTCAAATATGTTTTATGGTTAGCCCTGCTTATTTGATGCTATTTAAGCTTTGTTTTGGAATCTCTCTTTGAAGTACTACTTGTTAGGTTTTAGCCAAAGAGGCCATGTTTTGATCATACCCTTTGTCCATGCTTGAGAAGTTGCCTTAAAGTTCTATATGGCTTGATCATAGATGCTTAGGAGTTCCCTCTTCTTCAATTAAGGCTATATGTTATCTTCTATGTTTTCTAACCTTGAAGGTGAAATCACTAGAAGTTGGATAAGTTTCTTGCATTTTGTGGTTCACTGAATTGTTCATCTTGAATTCCTGTTTGCTTAAGTATCATAAAAAGGCTATTTTTTTGCAAAGTCTTATGATTATGTCCTTATGTTGATCTGTATTCGAGGCCATCTTGTTTAAAAAGTATTTGTTTAAGGATTCTTCACTGCCCTTAAACACCTACTATATTCACAAACTTTATGTTCATTTCACTTCACACATGCCTTAAAGATCCATTTGACCATGCTAGATTTTCCCTGCTATGCATCTTGTTTCATTGTTGAGATATCCATGAATTTTATAGACTCCATAGACCAATGATTTGAAGACCTTTCACTGCACCTATTCTACTTGATCATCTTACCCAACCAAAACAAACAACAAACCCTACACTTAACAACTAGCCCAAAATCAAAACCCTAGAAGAAAACAAGTTCACACCCTTTGCACAAAATAGAGAGAACCCGCTCTAAGTCTAAGAAGGTCAGGTCCTAGGACTCCAAAGACTGGTTTGATGTTACCCTGTGCATTTGGTCTACCAATCTGCTAAATTATGGGACCCTAACAAGTAACTCATAAAACATGGAGGTGTCAAATCAAAGTGAGTGATGTCATGAAGGTGGGGTGACAATTACTACGAAAGGAGGAATGATTGCAAAAAGTGTGAAAAATGGTCCAAAAGAGTAAGCCCATGTAAATTCCATGTGATCTGTATGTGAAGTTGCTTGAAGATTATGTAAAATTTTGCAAGTGCTTAAATTAGGTTTTTAAGCCTCTTTTATCAAATTCATAAACACATAAACATAAAAATTAAACTAAGTTTTTTCAGTAAATAGGAGACAATATCACCATAACATCAAACACACAATAGAAATTGATGAAGGAGTTCACCCCTCCAGGGCTACATCTCCTGGTCCAGCTTCCAATGGTTGGGCCTCTTTCATTATGCTAAAAAAATGGTGTTTACATACAATTATATTGTTCAAATGGTTATACTAATAGCTCCAATGGATTCAGAGCACTCAAAAACCCCTGTCTAGCATCTTTCTACTCCCAAAAAGGATAAAAACTCAAGAAGTTATGATCTCCACAAGTTTTCCAGCTATTTGTCCTACAATTTCAACCTGCCTTCAAACCGTCCTACAAATTCACCCAAAAAATCACTAACAGAGTGACTTTTTCTCTACTTTCTAGTGCAAATTGTGGCCTCATTAATTTTTCCTGTAATGGTTGTGCACCAAATAATTTAATATTATATGGGGATCTAGCTAAGCCCTCCCCCTAGTCCCACCCCTTATTTCTTGTGGGCATGGTGACTAGGGCTGGGGCTAGCCCCGACCCACTCCTAAATGACAAATCACATAAACTTTAAATAATTTTTTTAAACTATGGTTATCAAGAACCACATTGCAGTGTGATGGTAAGTCATGTGGAATGATAGTGGGAGGTCGTGGGTTTGACCCCTGCCGACCTCAACTTGAACCTTGAAAATATTTTGGCCAATGCGGAGGCGCCACGTGGTGGCCTTCGATTGGGCCATGTGGCGGCCTCTCATTGGTCCACCCTCCAACCAATAAAAATCACCCAATTCATAGCCAATATAATGATGCGAAGTGTCGACCAACCATTGACTGAAGGAGCCCAGTCATCATGATGACGTCCCCTGTATGTACTGCCCAGTCAACATGTATGCAAAAAAAAATTCTTGTTTGACCAGAACTTCATATCTTGATTACAAAATCATACGGTGTCTGTTTTTAGTAAAACAAGTTGTACTGGATTCAGAATGATGATATCTACGTAAGCGCATTGGTTTCGTTCCATTTTCAGAATTTTGAATTTTGAGCATAAATTTGATCCACCAGATCATTCCTCCCCACTGGAAGCTTTTGGACCTCTAAAATCTCTGTATATGTCAGTAAAGATATGAGGGATCAACTCCCTCACCCTTCCAGTCTCTAACCATTGAAAATTGCTTGAATGCGATATTTTGAGCTTTTCTTGAACACTAATGATTTTCCCAATTTTGAAGAACTTGACTTGTTGTTGTAGATACCATATTTCTGTAATTTCCTAGCATTTGCAGAAAAACAACTTTTCCTTGAAGGAAAAAACACATTCCCTCCTCAGTCGTCATTCAAAGAAAGCTTAAACAACTTCAAATTCTTCTCACCTTGCACACTATTGACACGGCGATGTTTAACATGTCTTGCCTTGAGCTTGCACTAGTACATTTGGCGGAAATTCTGACACTTGGTTCCGACAATTTTGACCAAATGTCAGAAATTTCCCCAAATTTTTTCAACTTTTTCAAATCCTGCTTGAAACCGTCGCTATACCAACGTTTAGAGGAAAGTGTCGCAATACCGACACTTATAGGCAAGTGCCGGTCTTGCGACGTTTGCAAAATAGCATCGGTCTTGCGACGGATTTCTAAAGTATGTCGTTATTGCGACGTTACATAGACAATGTGTCGCTATTGCAATGTTTGGAGGAAATTGTCGCTATTGTGACGTTTAGAAGAATGCGTCACTATTGTGACGTTTGGTGGCAAAGTGTGTCTCTTGCGACGATTGGTGGCGATGTGTCACTCTTGCGATGGTTAAGCGATATGTCGCTCTTCCGAAGGTTGGTGGCAAAGTGTCGCTCTTGCGATGATTGGTTATGATTCGAAATTTTGATTCGAACTTGGTTGGTTATGGTGTGAGAACCTAAGGCAACCATTGAGTTATGATTCGAACTTTTTATTGTGAATTGTCCCATAATTGAAATGTGGACCAGATATTAATTTATGTTGGCACTGGCATTTAAATTAATGCCGCAGAGGTTCCATGTAATGTTTGTTGATATATAGTGGTAAGTTCATGCGAGTGTAAATTAAAAGAGAAACCTTGGATACGAGATCTATTTGGGCTTTAATAGAAGGGCAGTTATAGGTGTAAATGAGTTATGTTATGGTTTGAACCATATATGTAAGCTCCACTTCGAGAATTGAAATTCTAGGTTGGTTGGTGTTATAACCAGTAAAAAGAGTAAGGGCTTCCGAAGGGAGTATTGAAATTGTCAGCTTTATGTTAAACTGGAATTAGAATATTCATTCAATTTATTATAAAATGGGCTATCTCAAGGGAGTAAAATAAAATATAAAATTGATTCATACACTTTTATTCATTCAATATTAAATATAATTCAATTTATTCATTCAATATTAAATATAAAATTGATATACACTTTTTTATTGGGAGTAAAAAGCCCAGAATTTTATTAAAAATATAAACAATTTGTAAAAAGCCCACAATTTTGTAAAAAGCCAACAATTTGTAAAAAGACCACAATTTGCAAAAATCCCACAATTTTGTAAAAAGCCCACAATTTGTAAAAAGCCCACAATTTTGTAAAAAGCTCACAATTTGTAAAAATCCCACTTTTATTTTCTTTTTTCTTATTGAGATCCCATTGAGTTCAACACATCTTGGGTTTTCTACACCATTGAGAGAGATAATTGTTAAATATAATTATTATTTTCTTTATAGGATAATTTTCATCAATGGAAGAAAACATTAGAGGTGGAAAAAAAATTCAAAAGGGTGAAAGGGGTGATGGTAGAGTTTATTGCCCTTGAAAAAAATGTTGTTTGAGAAATAATGTTAGAGTTTTAATAGCAACAACAACAATGCATTGTAGGAAATATGGGCACATTGATGGTGGATCGAATGACTATCATCCCATGGTAATTAATTATCTATCTTCATTTTGATTATATCGTAAAATTTTATATTATTTTAATATTTTTTGTATGCGCACTAATGTTTAATGATTAATGTTTGTAATTTTCATAAAGGCACAGTTTCTCCCCAACTTTTTGCAGATGATCAACCAGCTTCCACAATTGAATAGTAGTAGATTAGATGATGTTGCACTAGTACAAGAGAATATTGCAACAAATATTAGTATTGGAAATGATGTTGTACAAGGTGAAGAACATGAAACGAATGATGAAGGTAATTTTAATGATCCCATGGAGGTAGATCATGATGACAGTAATGAGACAGTTCACATTAATGATGGGACAAATCAAATGCTCAAAGACTTGTATGGTGAGTTATATGATGATGGTGGAGATAGCAGTGACGTTATTTATGATGTACCTCTGATTAAAAGGTCAAGTGAACGAATTTTTGAACACTCAAATGCAACTCTTCTCTTTGCTACATTGTTGTTGGTGAACTTAAAGGTTATGAATAATTTGTCGAACAGATGTATGGCACAACTCCTAAGGTATGCAATATGTATATATGATCACATATATGTAAATGTTGATTATTTTCCCTTTTTTTAGTTGTAATAAATGTGTAAAATAATAATTCAATACTTATCTATATATATATATATATATGTTTAATAATCTTTACATTAACTATTTTTTGTTTATGTTGTAGATTGTTGGGTGAATATTTGTTACCATCACCAAATAATTTACCTCAAACATATCGATATCTATGTGCTATTATGAAACACTTTGGAATGGAATATAACACTATAGATGCATGTCCTAAATATCATATTATATATTACGGATAACATGCGTCGAAAACAGAATGTCCGAAATGTGGTACCAGTAGATATCAAACAGATCAACTAACCAAAAAGGTGCCTCAAAAGGTTCTTCGTCGTATTCCCATAATTCCATATTTGCAGTGAATGTTCAGGTGTAACAGCATAACACAGTTTATGGATTACCATTAAAAGAATAGAAGTGGAGATGGTGTTCTTCGAATTCATGTAGATGGTTATGAATTTAGAGAAATCGAGGAAAAATATGTAGATTTTTAAAATGAACCTCATAATGTCAAGCTTTCATTGGCAGCTGACCGTGTTAATCCATTCGGAGAGCTTAGATCTACTTACTCAGTGTGGCCTATTTTTGTTATCAACAATAACATTCCTCCTTGGATGTCAATAAAGAGGGAGCACATAATGTTGACTATGATTATTCCAGGTATTTGATACATTATTTTTTTGAATGTAACATTTCATTTCTCTTGTTGTTTGCATAAATATATATTTTATTTATTTACTTACTTATATATACATACATCATGGTAGTAATTATTATGTACCATAATTTTGAACAATTAGGTAAGTACCAGGTCAAAGATATGAATGTATATATTGAGCCTCTTATCTATGAGCTAATACAGTTATGGCATGGCATCACTATGTATGACATCACTAAACCAATCAAGCAGAAGAGATTTCAATGACGTGGAATGCTTGTATGGACAATTCATGATGCCCCAAGACTAACACATGTTTGTGGTATGTAATATTTCGTTGCACTTTAATATAATACATAATTATCTAAATTAGATATACCATATTGCATGTTTTAAAAATTATCTCATAGTATATATAGTTGTTATTGATCCATCTATTGCAGGTCTTCAAACAAAGGGTGGGTTTGGATGTCCAGTTTGTGGCCCTAAGATGAGGTATCGTCATTCGCTAGAATTAAGAAATATAGTGTTTGATGAGTTTAGGCACTTCCTCTCTAGGAACCATGAGTATCGTACTACTGAAAAACATCTTTTCAATGATAAAGAAGAAATTGGATTAAAACCACGAAGAATGACACCTCAGTTGTGGACGTTGGAATATAACATAATTAATAATCGTCAAGCAGCTGGTACGTAATTTGTGTGTGTGTATATATATCTATATCTATATCTATATCTATATCTATATCTATATCTATATATATATATATATATATATATATATATATGTATGTATGTATGTATGTATGTATGTATGTATGTATGTATGTATGTATTATTTGTTTATGTAATGTTTGGAATTTTTGTTTTAACTAATGAATTTATTTTATTGTATTTTATAATTAATATTGTTCTGATTTATTTTATTCTTTGATATCAAGGTCATAATCGCGGTGAAGGTACTAATATTGTACTTCCACCTAGAATGAAAATTTTATCCTTCTCAACTCGCGAGGTTGCCCTACTATGAGGACCTAAAAATAGCTCATTTGTTTGATACAATGCATGTCGGGAAGAATGTGACAAAAACGTTATGGCGAACCATAGATGGTGCACATGATAGAGATAAAATTGACAAAATTTGTGCTGACATTGAGAAATCAAATCATGCAATGAAAAGTGTGATCGACAGATCAAATACCAATGGAGGTCGAAATTATAATAATATTCCATGGTTATTAACAGAACAACAAAGAAATGATGTAAAAGAGGTCGTTAGAAGAATTAAATTTCCAACAGGTTTTTCTTCAAACATAAATAATATCTTAACAAAGAAAGGTTACTTCAGTGGGGTGAAAACACATGATTGGCATACCTTTGTTAAGGTAATTTTTTTGGTATACGTTTTTTTATGTTATTGCTTGAATACATATTTTAAATTTTCCTTTTTTCTGTTTAATTTGGAAACCAATAATAATTCATTTTTTATTTTTATAGTATGTTCTACCTGTATCTCTCCCAAATGACTTTGACAACAATGTCAAACAAGTTATATATGGTCTTAGTAAATACATGAGGTAAGTAGTTTTGATTTATATGCAAAATCTAATTGCTACAATTTATTTTCGTACTTAATGAAATGATGTATTAATTTACTTGTAATGAAATATATATTATGTTTCATTGAAATAACCTTGCGTAATGATTTGTAGATGGTTGTCATTGAAAGAAATCCATGAAGATGAAATAAAGTATTGGAAGAGAGAAATTCCTCGGCTAATGTGTGAAATGAAAAAGTATCTACCTCCAACATTTTTCAATGCACAAGAACACTACTTGATACACCAAGTTGAGGAGATTGAAATGTGTGGACTAGTACACACAAGGTCAATGTGGATGGTCGAGAGGCACCTGAAATCCTTGAGGCTTTGCTTAGACAAAGAGCACGACCTTAGGGTTATATGGTGGAGGGATATCTGGCATATCAATCCATGGTGTATATTAGTCATTATCTTCCTATATTAGCTACGTCAGCTATGAAGGCGGTGGATTTCATTTGGGATGTGAACTCCATAAAAAAATTTGAAGTGGAGCACCTGTTGGGAAAAGGTAGAATGAAGAAAGTGAGAGGTAAAAGATTTATTATGTATAATACATATAATGTTTCATTTTTTTACATCATGTATATGATCATTATATTCATTTAGGTCTTATTCTTTCATATTTTATTAA
This sequence comes from Pinus albicaulis, assembly GCA_034641835.2. NCBI lineage: Eukaryota > Viridiplantae > Streptophyta > Pinopsida > Pinales > Pinaceae > Pinus > Pinus albicaulis. The sequence continues at coordinate 1,023,146,178 of CM076583.1, read as the reverse complement.
TTAATATAATTTACCATGGTTATAAGTAATATTTATTAATATTGGTGAATTATTGTTTTTTATTCAGGTGCTCAAGATTATGAGGCACTACTTTTATACATTGAAAACAATCTTGAGTGGATGAGTGAATGGATTGAAACATGTAAAGAACATAACGACGGTAGGTTATCATGGCCACTACTGTCTGAATTGATTAGAGAAGTATATCATAGTGGAGATGGAAATGTTACGGACAGGGAAATCGATTTAGCATATGGTTTGAAAGATAGAAAGGTAAGCAATTAATTCACCTATTTTATTCATTACTTATTTTATACTATATTTATAATGTGACAACAAGTTTGATTTTTCAAATAATTTTCATGCTGTGTAAATTATATGATTAATTATTAATTGAGAATGCATCTTTTTCATGTTTGGCATATTGCAGTTGAAACACCACAAGGCTATGTGGCGCAATGGTCGTAAATTTCACGTTAAACAGTTGGATGATAACAGGAAAACTTCTGATAGTGGGATAACTTCAGTATCCAGGTCACTAATCTTTCCTCCAGGAGTGGCAGACATCCTCGAGAATCTGAAAATAGATATTATGGGTTGTTAGATGATATAGTTGAGTGTGACTTTAATTCCTTCAACATAGTTTTGTTCGAGGTCAAATAGTATAGGCTACGAATGAATGTACGTGATGATGATAGAACACTTATTCAACATGAAAATGGATTTCCAATGGTTAAAACATCGTATTTTGAAGCAGGAAAAGATTCTTATGTTTTTCCAAGCCAATGCGAACAAGTCTTTTACTCAGAGGTTCCAGGTGAGAACGAATGGTCATTTGCTATTAGATATGATCCAAGAGGAAGGACAGTAGAGTATACTATAAAGGAAGAAGGTGATATTGAACAAGAAGAAGATGATGCAGTGGTAGATGAGCAGGAAGATGAACCAGGCATAGGAGATGAGGCAACAATTATTGATGATGATGTCGACGAGGATATTATTGAAAATGACATAATTGATGATGATGATGATGACATGGTCGATCATTTCAACACCATTTCTGAATCAGATGTTGGTATAGATGTCGATCAGTGGGATGAAGATCAAGAAGATATAGAAGAAGAATATTGATACAGATGTTATTTTTTTTCTTTTTACCTATTTCTTCAAAACACTCTTAGAAATAATAAAATAAGGAAAAATTCTTCTAATTATTTCATTTTGTCATTATTTCTAGCAGTGTATAAGCTACATAGAATTATAAGCATAACATAATTATGTGGTTTACTCTTCAAAACATAATATAAGGAAAGAATAATGACTTGAATTTGTTGTCTAGAAAATATATGTTTGAATACTTGGCTCCACCCAACCTTGATACTTCTCCCCGAAGTTATCCCCTCAAGCACAGACTTGCAAATATACTTTTGTGTTTTCCATTTCACTTGCTTCTCTCATAAACTCTCCTCAGACATCGTGAGTCCCCTCCAACAAGAAGACAAAAAAAATAGAAAAAATATCTTTGTATTTTTCCCATCTACCACTCATTTTTGTAGTTGGTAACTACCTCCACCTCACCAACAGGTGGCAGGTAATTTCTAGCTCATTAATGGGCCTTCTTTTCCCACTCTTAAAGGAAACATCCTATCTTTTATGGAAATAATTAATTGATCAAGTCCATAGTTTCACAATAAATATGACTATTCAGATTAGATGCCTAAGGCTTATTACTAGGTAATTAATATTCACCATCAATTTGCAGCCTCATCTGTTTTCAACCAAATGTATTCCAACATTAATTTTCCAAACCTCCTTATTTGTTATAAAAATCTAAAATAAAATTTTGAAATCATTCATTATCAGTAATAAAGTACTAATAATTAAATTCTCCATATGTCTTTCAAACTTTAAACATTATAAAAAGTAAAACACATATATACAATTAGTTACATAAAAACCTCAAGCAAGGGGATGTCACAATTTCAGGGTGTGCATGAAAGGTAGAAGTTCATGTGCAAGTTACAATGTGTAGTAAAGAAGGGGTTAACGTCTCAAGCTAGAGGGATCAATTGTAAATCATATCGATAAAACACATATGGTCAAAAACACAAGAGGAATTGTATGAAAATACTTATCCTTATACACTAATAACATCATTAATGGGCCTTGTAATTGGTAACATCATTAATGGGCCTTCTTTTCCCACTCCTAAAGGAAGCATCCTATATTTTATGGAAATAATTAATTGGCCAACTCCATAGTTTCACAATAAATATAATTATTCAGATTAGATGCTTAAGGCTTATTACTAGGTAATTAATATTCACCATCAATTTGCAGCCTCATCTGTTTTCAACCAAATGTACTCCAACATTAATTTTCCAAACCTCCTTATATTTTATAAACATCTAAAATGAAATTTTGCAATCATTCATTATCAGTAATAAAGTACTAATAATTAAATTCTCCATATGTCTTTCAAAATTTAAACATTATAAAAAGTAAAACACCTATATACAATTAGTTACATAAAAACCTCAAGCGAGGGGATGTCACAATTTCAGGGTGTGCATGAAAGGTAGAAGTTCATGTGCAAGTTACAATGTGTAGTAAAGAAGGGGTTAACGTCTCAACCTAGAGGGATCAATTGTAAATCATATCGATAAAACACATATGGTCAAAAACACAAGAGGAATTGTATGAAAATACTTATCCTTATATACTAATATTGAAGGAATGTACCATATATCTAGTGGATGTCACGCCAAACTAATCCATTTCATTACCCACGCGCCCTTTTTACAAAATCACACCAAACCAATCCATTTCATTACCCACGCGCCATTTTTACAAAAATTCTTACATAATTGATTTCATTATCTTTGCAACAGTGCTGAGAGTTCGATTCTCACCTAATCGATTTCGTTATCTCTGCAATGGTGCTAAGAGTTTGACTGTTTGTTCAACCGATCAGTTGTTTGTTGGTTCGAGGGTTTAGCAGGTTCGGGGGTTTAGCAGGGGACCCGTTGGTTTGACCACCAAAATGGTAAGCATACACCAATCCTTTAGCTGTAATGTCTCGAATGTTATAAAAATTTGCAATTTCTTGTTAATATGGATGGAGGGTTTCAATACCTGGGCTTTATATTGAAACCGAATCGTTACAAAATCTATGATTGGGGTTGGCTCATTTATAAAATTGAGAAGGGGCTCAAACACTAGATAAAAAAGTGGATATCTCTTGGGGGTAGACTTCTTTTGATAAAATCCATCCTTCATAGCATCCCCATCTACTCGATGTGCATCTTCAAGTTACTCAAGGGTATTATCAACAGATTGAAAACCATTATTTCTCAATTTTTTTGGGTTGGCACAAGTATATAAAGGAAAATCCATTTGGTTAGCATGTATTTGATTAATCCTCCTACTGCCCTTGGTGGTTGGGGGAATAAAGACACCGTGACTTTTAATATGGCTCTCCTCTTAAAAAATTTCTGGATCAAAGGACTTTGGAAACAAGTAATTTGTGTTAAAAATATGCAAAATAGGGAATTTATTATGTGGTTGTGTAATGCTGCTTTGGATTCCTCACATGTCTCATATTTTTGGAATATCCTTCTATCGACAAAACACTAGTTTTATGGTAATCTAAGGTGGGCAGTATGTTCTGGCTCCACTCCTGCAATAGGCCTTGACTCACTCTCATGCATGATTGGATCACATATCCTATCATATGATCTCATTATATGCCTTAAAAAAATGGGTTTATATTTGATTAGCCAACTATTTTAACTTTGATAATTAGAAATACCGAGAAAACAAACTGACATTAAACCTATATTTACCACTAACCATATACGAAATATAACTGTGCTAGAGATTTGATTTGTGCAACTTAGTTTATATGAAATAAACTAAACTATTTCATTCACTTATGGTGATTCTCCTTTTAGATCTTAACGTCAAATAACATAAAACCAAGGTATAAAGGAAATATATAGAAAAATGCATAGCGTAAAGACAACTAAACTAGATTGCATGTAGATAAAACACACCATAAGAAAATCACACTAGATATGGTATTAAAAAATCACATGATACTATTCTAATGGAGGCATGTCGAGCTTGGTTTTTTGGGCCTTGACCAGCCATCTTGCACCCTCTTAAAGCAATATTAGATTACAGAACACAACAGATCATCACATAAAAAATGACAATAATAGAGAAGAACCTAGCATTTAGCTTATGTATTAATGAAGTTCAGTATGTCAATACATGATGAGCTTAGTGATTCATACCCAAGTGAGAAAAAGTGATACCAGACTTCAAACTAACAATTCAACCATACCATAACATCACTAACCTATCTCTAAGCTTTTAACTCATGTTATAAAATTTGATTACATTACAAATCTCGCCAAAATGAAGCCAATCACATATAAAGAAAAACAAGAAACAATGTCCCTCCAGTGATCAATCTAGTACAACCATTATCTAACTAAAAATATTTGGTCCATTGTGTGAGGGTTTCTTTGGAAAAAAGTTACTTCCTCCTCAGGCTACTATTTTGACTGTAGGGGTGGGGTAGGTGCACACATTCCTTCAATCTCATTTCATAGATATATTCACAAATATTCAATCATCCAGTTGGCCACGATCCCCTTTATATATCTCCAATAACCAATAGTCTTGTGCCTTGAATGTGGTGCACAAACTCTGTAACTGGTGCAAGAATCCCGTAACATGTGCATCAATCCCATGACTAGTTAAGGAACACCAAAATGAGTACAAGAGATACACCTACTTAGGTAAGTGACTTGTAAAAGTTTTAAACTATAAAAATATAATAAATGAGGCATTTTGATCCAAATTAAATATGTACCTACCACATTTCAAACAATAAGCAACTTGTACTCAAATCCTCTAGATTACATCAAAAGAGCATGGAAATACTAGGCATATCCTTCAAATTTGGTAAAATAGGGGAGTGGTGAGGGTATTAAATTAAAAAATGAGACATTTTATAAGATTTACATCCCCCAAACCCGACTTCATTGTGTTTCCTCACACAAATAGGGGTGTGCCAAATTATCTCATAAAAAACCAAAATTTTGAAGCCCCAACTCCATCACTTTTTCATTAGGATGTTGATTTCTGATCTTGTGCCTTGAATCTTCTTCAATTGCCTCTTGTCCCTCCTATGTTTAGTTTTCATATATGCTACATGCATCCTCTAACATTTGACATTTTATTTTAAATATTATGTCTCCTTTACCAAGTCTTCATTTCTAGCCCTCAACAAAGAATTCTAAGACTTTAGGTGGCGGTCCAGAATCACAATTCATTCCACTTTTCTCTTCAAAGTTCGAATTCTATTCTCATATTTATGTCTTCTCATCAAATACTTAAGTGGAACCTACTCTTCCTTTTTTTCAGAGACTTCATACATATAATTGTCACCATAGTCATCCAGATCAGTTGATACAACTCCTAAAATGGAGATTTTTTCTTTCTCAAGTATAAGTTCCCTACCAAACAATAGTAAACCGAGTAGTCAGTCTTTAATATAGGGTCATATACAAAGTTTTCTTCATATAAGGTCTTGGTTTTTCCTCCTTCCCAATCTGCATGTGTTTTATGTTGTGGCTCTAATGTATCAAAATTTATATAGAGGTTGACATCCACTAGGTGTTCCAAGAGGATTCTTTACTACATCAAGCTCAAACCTCTATCTCATTTATTTCTTGAAGCTAAAATGTTATGTGAACCTTAGGCATCATTGCACACTAAAGAAGCCCTGAGCAAAGTTAATTAATAGATACCAAATAATTATCTCTACATGGAGTTACAACACAGGAGAACAAAAAACGTATTAAGATAGGTCTAATGGGAAAATAATGTTAAACAAGAAGAGAGGCAGGTCTTAGCGAGAATAATGGAGTTATTAGAACCACCAAAGATTTGATATCATGTCATATAAATGTGTAACTCCAAACTTGGATCATATTCCATTAACATGAATCCATATTTAATATGGTAATATGACTCTTGATTTCATCTTTCAAGAGGTTAATTATGAAGCTGATTTGTTTCGATAATTAATATACCTTTTGATATTTTAAAATTTCACTACAAATAACCCAGTTTAGTCTCATTGTCAACTCGTCTCTTGTTTGGGTGCCTTAATGTGCAATGACATGTTTCCAGGACTGAATTAAATGCAAGGCATATTTGAAACTCTAACTTTGTCTTCTGGTGTCTTATTAGAAATTATTTCAGTTTTCATTTTGTGTTTTCAAGTTAGATATTGTTTTCAAGTTTTTACATTTATAATTTTATTGCAATGTGGCAGACTGATCAGGGAAGTACAGGAACAACCCCGATATGGGATGATCGTGGAAAGGGGCCAGCGGAAGAACATGTAAAGTGCCAGCATTGCTCTATCTTCAGGTATTTTAGTTATTTACATAATTGAAATAATATTAATTTTGTTCAAATATGCAGACACCTGGCCATGGTACACCTGATCATTCCCTCTATGAGGAAGAGCTTTCTTCATCCCTATATCTGTTGCTCTTGCAGCGAAAAAAGGCGTGAAAAGCAAGGTCGGAATTTGATACTTTGATAGACGTGCCTCAAACACTTGAAACAGAAGAGAGGATAAAAAAACTTATGACCCAACTAGAAACATATCAGGTAATAATAAAAAATCAAAACGATATTTTTTTTGTTCTGCATGAGATGAATTGTGATAGTTTGATTTTTAATTTTTACATTGACTAAACTAACAAAAAGTCCTTTTGTATGTAGCGTTATCTGACACTTGTTGAACCCGGTGTTGGTGGTAGTGGGACACAAGGGCAAGATATTTCCCAGCAACCCTATCGTACACCTTCTACTCCTTTAGGTGCCAGCCAAGAAACACACCCTACCCAAGCAGACACCCAACCAACCACTGAATGTGTTGGCAGTGATGAGGCTGATATGGCCAACTTCATTATTGTGTTTCCTGGAGTTACACGTGTCAGCTCCACGGGGACCATTAATGGCATGTTGTTGGTGAACGATGAAGGTGTCCCTATAAATCACGTGCAACTCCCAGGTAAGTTTTAATATTTTAACTATTTCATGTACTGTATCTAAAACATATTTTATCATGATTTTTATTTTTAAATTAATGATAATATCTTTTTTTTTCTGTGTAGGAAACAATGAGTTCTATAGGTTTTTGGAGATCCATGTGTTGGTAATTTTTGGCCCAACCATACGCAAAAGGTGGAATTCCCATAATTCCAACCTGAAAAAATAACTTCTAGATTATCTAGAAGCCCTTTTTGGGGTGGGCACATTTGACAGAACAACGGTGGCTCGGGTGGCTGGCAAATATTTTAAATGTACCAGGGACACCTATAGGACGCAATTGGAATTTAACCCTAGATACGAGCATCCTCTCACAGTTCCAGAGAGTGAGTGGAGAGCACTCATCCATGACGGAAAAGAGAAAAGGGCAAAGAAAGAAGGAAAAATGCCAACTAGACCCGTAAGGTAAATTACAACTTTAATTCAATAGCTTTAGTTTTCTCTATGTCTAAAATAAAAGTGTGCTACGTCATATCTGACTTCAATATTTTGATGATAGGTTGTCTGAAACCTCGAAGGAAACCAAAGCTAGGATTGAAAAAAGGGCCATCACAAGCTAGGCCAGGGCGGCTACTTGAAATTAGCCGCAAGAATTGTAAGTAGCTAAACATCTTATAATTAATTGTATCGCCTTCCAACGTTTTTGTAATCCTATCAAATAACATTAAAAATACACAATCATATGTAATGTAGGGTGATGACTTTAGAACAAAAACTACAGAGGAAGATTAAAATATCGCTTTCCATTTCGGCTATTAAGCCGTAGTTGAACGTCGCAGAAGCTTGGGGCAGGTCCCAAGATCCAGAATGCCTGATAAGGTAAAACGTTAACCTTTCAATATGTTTGTTTTTGTCTATAAATTTAATGTCTAACAACTTTGTTTAAATCAGGGGAGCAGCACTGCCGACGAGGAAAATAACCTAGTTTTAGAGCCAGATGTAGATGTTCCTCACGTGCAACCTGATCATTGTAGTGGGGACCAGGCCGACAATGCTACTATCAGTGAGGGTCGTGACGGTAATTAATTTCCACTTATAATTTTTTCTAATTATACCTTGATGTTTGTCCTTATAACTTTTTTGGTTTAAATGACAGAGAATGTTTCCCTTGAGGATCTTACCACCAGAGAGGAAGACAGGGCAACAGTCCCAACGACAACAACTGGTGCACCAGGTAAATAATCTCATTGCAATTTTTTTTATTAATATTACTGAACTATTTCAATGATATTTAAAAACTGAAAATTAAAATTTAATATTATATGTTTTGGTAGGCGATGCCCCGTCACTGGATGAGACCAGACATCGTGACTACGTAACTAGGTCAACAGTGCGGGTCGAAAGGCATGAAACAGGAGCAGAGCACGATGATATTGATGATGTGATTAGGAGCTTTAGAAATAGGAAGAAGAAAAAGAAAATTTGATAATGTAAAATATTGTATTATTATAAGACAGACGTTACCATACTTGGAACGTTCTTTGCGTTATATAAAAAACTCATTTACCATACTATTTTTATGTCAAGCACTAATTTCAATGTTTCCTTGCGTACTTTTTGTTGCATTGTTTTTTTATTAGTTATTGAATATTTTTTTTTATGCTCATGAAAGTAAAAAATGGAATATAGATTGGGTATTGGGGAATTGAGAGTGACGTGAGGGGGGCCATAAGAGCTTCCACCTTCACGTGGTTAGCCTTGTTTAGTAGAGAATAATTTATTGGAGCGATTTAATCTTGGAGCAAACCTCCCTCGATCCAACGTAGCAACAAAAAAGTCACTGTTGACTTAGTTGCCACTCTTTCAGATCATGGGAGGCTTGTTCCTAGTTCATGCGACTCCAATAAATTATTCTTGAAACGAAGAGGAGCTTATTCAAGTATGTTTTTACATTTTCAACATATGTTCTAACATTATCATAAGAATGCATCTTAGAGTAAAAAATACTACATCAATTACTTGTATTTATTGTATAGATAATGATGGATTTTGATTGACTTGGCAGTGCAAGTACAAATCCTCTTGCATCATGAGCAATACAACTTGTCAACCAGGGTCATGTCCGGGATATTTTTTCTTGTGCGCTTGACCAGGTTCGTAATGTCACATTTTGTAAGTTCCTTTACAGTTCATAATTCAATATTAAGCTTGTTCATGATTATTATCTAGGTTTTTTGTATGTGTTTTTTCATCTATTTGATTGTAAGCAACTCTACATGTTTCCTATTGTTCACTATGATTTCTCCATATACCAATCCCAGGATGAATCCGAATTTATTGTTACATAGGTTACTTTATTGTTACTATGATTTCTCCATTTACGATTTCATAGGTTACATCATGTAAAGTTGTCAATCTCAGGTTGGTGATGAGCTTTAGTTCTCCAGATTTGGGGATTTTCTGATATTTTCTCCCTCATGTTACTCCTACCTCACCTCGTTGTTTGAGGATGCAAATTTTCTACCACTTGTACCAATTGGCACATGTCAATCTCTGAGTGGTGGCACATTTCACCTATTTTCGGCCCACTTGACCACCTGAAAAACTCAAATCCACACACCATGTGTCTTTATCATGGAGTGCCACATGTCCTACATATTTTAGATGCTAACATCATGCTTCTAATTTTTTACGTCAAACAATCACAGTGGTCTATGTGGCCTTGTGCCATGTCACCAGTCTGTAAGAGAGATTTGAGCCTTTTCTTTTCATGATTTTTCTATTATAATTTTTTTCTTTAGGACAGGAAATCCATTTTGCAATAGATGGGGATTTTCCCATTTCCCTGGAGTCATCTCCTAGGACACCCTTCAAGCCATCATCCAAGAGGCAATCTGAAACTCTCTATTGTTTCCCTCTTTCCCTTGAATTATGCACTTCTAGAAGACCAGTTAGGGCACTCTTCTAGCCCTTATCACATTACTTCATCATTGTATCAACTTCTCCCATAGGCTGCTTCTATTTTTTGTCCACTTAAAGGAAGAAAACACTACCCTAGAGTGAGGTTTCTCCTCAACTATCCCTACCGCACTTATGAACTAACCAACAATATGAATGTTTCCCTTACTTATGGACAAACCCCCTATGCTACTGCACATTCAATTCGAGGAGCTACTTGCTAAGTAACACTCCTACACTATGCCTAACGACCCTCCAAACAATCCCTCTAAATATTTTTGTATCAACCTCCCTTTTTGGTATTTTAGACAAAGGTAACCCGCACACCATCAAGCACATAATGCTATCACAAGACTCAAACCCAATCCTACATCTGTTCTCCACAAACTTTTCTTCCAATTCCTTAAAATGTGATTTTTATTTTTTGAATAACTCAACCCTGGTTAGGGCACCTATCCCTGCTCAAATCCACCCTTCCTCCCACCTGTAAGCCTTCTTCTTTATGTGTTCTTGTTGGAGACAGTTGTGGCCTTATTGTGGATTGTAAGTACCTCTAATGGCCTTGCTATAGGACAATAGTGCATTTATATTTGTAAATGAAAATGAGAAGACATAACATGGACCTACTTTTCCCCAAGGAATAAGGTTTAGACTTGGACTTCTCCTCCTAGCCATGATAGTCCATGGTGAGTAGAATGGAATGGTTAGAGATGCTTTTCTGTTGCGCAACAATTCGGGACCTTGCCTAGTCTTGAAATTTCAATGACATTGGGGCTATGGCAGCCTCCTACTTTGCCTCTTGGGCCTTGGTACTGATGCATACAGTAAAATTGATCATATAAACTAACCAAGCCCTCTACAACCATATTTACAATCTCTTTTGTTCTTGGGAAAAATATACCTCTGGCAGAAACTAAATTATTTATAAGGCTAATTTCTAGTCCTGGAAACATTGTATTCATTTTAGTCCCAAAGTTTCAATCTTAACTGATTTTGAGCAACCAGATAATATAATTAATCATGCAGTCTATAATCACACAGAAATTTGATACTTTTAATGTCTCAGGTACACTATATAATACAATTATCTAAAACGTTAAAAATCAGATCCTCTAGATCTTGCCGGCATCTTGTGCAGGATCACCATTCAGTTCTACTTTAGGGACAAATCCATTGGCATGTTGCACTTCTTGGTGAATCATGTCTTTGAGTTTAGCGTAGGTATGATTACTTCACTCTGGCCTCTACAACGTAACTTGTCCCACAGTGTACCCTTCAAGACTCTACGTTCTGCTTCAGGACCCTCCTCTTACAGTGAGAATGTTAAGGCTTCGTCCTGAGGTGTGCTAGATTTATGCGAGGGTCATCCATTTGAATCTTCCAAATTCTCTGACGTTCACTCATGCAATTTGACACAACTTCATATTTTCTTTCATGCATATGTGTTTGAGTTTAAAATTATAGATTAGCACATGGTTAATTGCTGCAAAGTGTTGATTGTGGTATTGTACAGTTACAGTAGCAATGGATTTTTGTTTTGAAAGGAAATCCTTGTGTAATCCCCTCTCCTTTCTCGACACATCTGGATAGAGGACAGATATTCTAAGTCAGTTAATGTGATTTTAACCCATGATCAATGTGTTGTTTTTTGCCATAAAATTGCATTGTCCTAACAGGTCTATGTGAGATGGCCTGTCAACGTGCCTTTATTTCTCATCTTGCAAGTCCAAGCCAGGCATCGAGTCCAGTTTTTCTTCCTTTATTTCTCATATATTCCTTTTTACTACTGTTTATATGTACCAAAAGTTCCATTTCCAATTAAGGTAGGTGTTATTGAGAATTTTAGGTGCAATTTCTTTAAATTTCTTAAGTTTTTGCCCTGAAAGTTGAACTCTTGAGCATGCATTTCATCCTTGCCTCAGCTCTGTCTGGTAGAGAAGACTAAAAATGTAATGGCAAACATGTTTGTTCAAGTGAAGCCTGGCCATATAGAACTACCACCTTTATGGACTCTGCAAGAGGATTGCCTTTTTTTTTGTTGCAATTAAAGTAGCATTTTGTTCATCAGGCAATACAAACTCTTATCAAATTGCAAGGTCTAATTCCAATCTAACTAATATGGGGTGGAAAACATGCCATGAACATCCAATTCAAAAGTGCTTGTTAGGGTTTAAGTAGCTTACAGTTCTTGTTCCTGACATCAGGTGTTTGAAATATCAATTTGCTAAACTGTTTTAACCCAATTTTCTCTTGATTTTATGGAAATTGGGTGTTTGGATCTAGAAAATTTAATCTCTATTATTTTTTCTTCTCTTAGTATGAATACAGTTTTAATATGTAAAACCCATTATAGTAAGTAATCAAGTGTTCACTAGAGAAGCAATACCCAGTTTCAATACTCATGCTCTTCTCCTTAATATGGTAGTTCACTCAAGTCCTCCACCTCCTGCATACATCCTGACCTATGAATCAATTAATTGTGAGACTATCATGCTGGGATACACGATGTTCAAACTCTTTGCTAGAAGAGTAGACAAATTCATCTCCATATGGGCAGAGAGGAAGAAATTGCAGGTTTAAGTTTTAGTCATTGCAAATGGAATCACTGCACTTTTGACTATTTTTCAATCCTCCCAAATGCTATTGAGGAAGCAAAAGTAAGTATATTTTTTATCCATGGACACCTGTTAAGCCTTTTAGATAGTTGGAAGAAACCTACTATTTGAGAGGCTGAAGGTATACCTCTCCTATGCTTGGAGATCTCTATAATTATGACCCTATATGAGATTCAAATGATCATCTCTAGGGTCTATTATATACATTAACATAGTATTCAAGCAAGGGTGTCGACTGCCTCACATTCTTTGGACTTCATATTTATGGATTAGAGTTTCTCATTTCAAAATCCATGGGTGGTAAAGGTGGAGGCCCTCTATGGGATCTCCATTTCACTATTTTTTGACAACACTGTCCTTCTATTTCACGAATCCAAAAACAAAAGTACATTTTGAGCTCGTTTTGGGATGAACATGGTCTTCAAGTCCACCTTGCAAACACAAAATCATGTAATTAATCTCTCCTTCTTTTCAAGGACAACAAGTAGAAATGGTGACATCCTATTCTTTCCTTTGAATGCTATTATTTGGTTCATATTTTAACTTGTTTTCGACATTTGTATCAATGTTGAACAGAGGATTGCAACATTAACAACCTTGGAGAGACGATGTTTCCAAATTCAGTTTTAGGATATTCAGGCTAAGTTCTAGTTTCTTGAAGTCTCTTCATAATACTTTGTTACACATGAATTTCATTTTATTCTTGTAGAATTTCTAGAAATGAATGGATATCTTGTGGACTGTTGTAAGAAAATTTAGTTCTATTACCATGCTCAAGAGAATTTAATGTTTGTCATTATTGGAGGATAGAGATATACCATAAGAGCTCGGTTCTGTGTTGTAGCCTTTTATTAGGACTTGAATCAATTAAACCCTCAGACCTACTGCAACCCTATATTGAGGCTTGGTTCTATTGAAGCCTCCATATTTTGGACCTCTTCATTGCAGTATCAGGCCAGGGATATAGCTACAGGATTTTGACATATTTTATGCAGTGAAAAACTATTAAAATATCATATTATCTCCTATTTACTGATGCTTGGACAGAACTTTCGAATTAGCTAAGTCACCTATTTACTTAAAACTAGCACATTTGGCGGAATTTTTTTTTAAATATTTTTAACCAAGATTGAATGTTATGTACTACATATAGAAATCTGGAGGGAAATGGAGTGTTCAAGTTGTACAATGTATTACTTCAGTCTTATGATTTATCAATGCTCTGTTGGAAACTAAGTTGATTGCTGGTAGAGTTCTGTTGTGTTATTCCATTGTAAATTAAGTTGACCGCTGGTAGAGTGCTGCTACATTGTACCTTTGAGGGTATCTCTATTTTCGGAGCATACAGGAGAATGCTACTATTAATTCTAGAGGCCTCTGTTGAAGGCATTTTTATGTTGAAGGCATTTTTTTGAATTCTTCATGTATCTTTAAATAATAGGGTTTTACTTGAGCGAGGGCTACTTCTGTGTTATTGAAAAGGTGTCTCTAAAATTTGCATCATTATGTACCTTTTGACATTCATTTTATCACAATGAATCAGGCCACAAAGAATCATATAAAGAGAGAGATATGTCATAGAACTCAACTACCACATAGGCATAATGCCACAAAGATTTCAAAACTTATATGTCAGAGCATCACAAAAATTCAGTATACTATAATGCCATAAAAGATTCAGATGCCACCAAAGAAGTCATATGTTTAGATCTATCATGAATGCTTCTTGTGTTTTTCTATTGTAAACAATTCTCCCAATATTTTGAGATTAGATGCTTCAACAAATTTATTGTCATGTGATCTTTGATACTTCAGATCACATGTCACATATATACGGTACTCTTCCAAATTCTGTTCTGCTTCATTTTCTACCTTCATTTGCCCATAAAATATTTATCCTTTTGAAAATATGATTATCATAAACTTGACCTTCAACCTTAAGCAAGAGCGAGTTATAATATATGGTTAAGAGGTTTCAAACTTCATTGGATATTCTTTCATCTTCTTCCATAAATCACAAAGAATATTGTATCGAATGTCATGTATAGTCACATGTAACTGTTTGGTGTCAACATAAGTGCTTGTTTCTGTAACTTGGTCAAGAGATTAGCTTCAAAGATATGTAGGATTTATTCTTTCAGTCTTTGTCCTAGATTCCTTTAGGATTCAACCTACAGAACTTTTGGAAAGATGCTTCAGACCATAGTCTCAAATTAGGATATAGACTTTTGGATTGCAGACATAGAGCATAGAGGATAACTTACTTGTAAAAGGAAAGAGAATCTATCAGGAGTATTTATTTGGCTTCCAATAATGTCTTTCAATGATGGCTACTACAGAGAAGATGATCTTCAAGTCTATTTGTTACAATAGCTAGCATTCATACATTAAGAATTACTTACACAGGTAAGAATTACTTACTTAGCTAGAATTACTTACCTAGGTAAGAATGACATCTAGGAAGGGATATAACTGCAGGGAAGAAGAAAGAGGTTCCTTAGCTTCTCATATGCAAACCAAACATAAAGATGTGCATCCCAGGACTTAAGAATAAGGTCAATAAAGGAACCTTATTTGGCACAAAACTGACACAAAATCTCGAAAATCTTCTCTAGCTCCCCAAATCAATCATGGTATTGTGGATAAAATATAACCCTATCCTTTTCCCTTGCTTTGTCTTATAGTTCTTGGATCCTTCTTGAAGCTTATCAATGAGTATTTTACCCTGTTCTTGACCTACAGCTTCTGAAAATTCAAAAAATTCTTTGGAATTCGGCTCCATGTCCCCTGTTTTGGCCTTCATTTCTTTGGCATCCTTGTATATTCACAGATATTCACAGATTATTGCTTCCATTATTGAACAAATTCACAGATTTATTCACTGGAGCAGTGAAACAAAACTATGCATTGCTTACCATATCTATGTAATTTTCCTGCAGGCATTGTTCTGATGGTGACCCTTTTCGGGTCGAAGTCTTTACAAATATTAATGCACTTGAAATGGAAATAGAAAATGTAGTTTGTCATGCCACAGTGTGTCATGGTTATGTGGTAACATTTTCTATGGAAGCTTTATGTATTATGTGAGAGTTGTGTTATTCTATTGATGCACCAGAAAATATGTATAATATTATTTCTATCAAAGTGAGTGCACCTTAGTGTTTCTATTTTCATGTGTACTGTGTTTATAGAAAACTAAATTTTCTTGCTCCATTTCATTTCATGCGTTTCCAGACAAAATCAAACAAGTTCCCGAAAATGTTTGCATGATTGGTGTAAACCCCTCAGTTGAGATTTTGTTCTTATTTTTCATTCTGGGAAAATTAAAGAGTCTGCATTTATAAAGGGAGTATGTCCATAAGTACAGGTGTGAAGGTGCCAAATAAAATTTTCATGTTGGGAAATGTCTCACCTAAAGAAACAATGATGAATGCAATACCCTTACCATTCAAATCACATGTATTTTTTGGAAAAATTGATGGAGATTGGGAATGTGGATCTTTCCATTGAGTTATCTGATATTCATTCATGTTAATTGTTCAAATTCCCATATTTGTTTGTTGATTGGATGTTCTATGTAATTAATCATTATGGTCTCTTCTATGTGGAAAAAAATGGATATAGAAGTCCATTATTTATTACGGATGGAGTCAAATCCCCTCTCTAAATTCAGAAATATGTTGGTTCATATGTATTTAACAGGGTAGCCAAATCATGATTTCCCCAGGGATTTACTTTGCTCATGGATGCCAATTGCATTCCAGACCTTCAGCGCATGTACTCTATTTTTAAAAGGGTGAGTTCACTTGAGTTTCTTCGGCTGGCTCTCAGTGCATACATTAAAGCTACTAGGCAAGGCATTCTATTGGATGAAATGAAAGACAAGGACATGGTGTCATCACTTCTAGACTTGAAAGAATGACTTGATACAATATGGGAAGAATTTTTTTTGAAGAATGAGGCCTTTTCTAATACTATCAAGGATGCCTTTGAGCATCTGATAAATCTAAGGCAGGTTAGTTACTATATGTTTATGCTTATTTTCTTTCTGTTTATACAGATTTTTCATTGAATTTGTGCTCTTGATTATCAAATTAAGTGAGACAGAAAGTTTGAAAGGATTAATGACAAAACAACTAAAGGTAAGTAATGAAAGAATTTTTTTAGGCAGACAATTGCATTCATAATATTAGATATATTGTTTTTGCATTTATCTGAATTATGGCCTTTGTCTGCAGAACTGACCAGCAGAACTTATTGCCAAATTTCTTGATGAGAAACTTTGATCTAGTAACAAAGGTACTTCAGAGGAGGAGTTGGAGAATACACTGGATAGAGTTCTCATTTTGTTCAGGTTTATTCAAGTAAGGGACCAACTGATATTCATTTATAAAAGTCTTATATACTAATTAACCCCAACAAATGAGATGTACTAATAGCTTAACATTGCCTCATGTATGCACTATGGTAGAATTTAAAAGTGGTATGAGACCCAAATGTACATCTTCAGCCATTATGATGCCGGGTAAAAACCCACAGTCCCCACTTTCTGTGTATGAAAAATTGCACCTCCTATTCATTTCCCAATTAACCTCAAGACTTGGGAAATTTCACGATACTTTAGTTGCTGGACTGGAAATTTAAATAGATAGGGCCGAATCTTTAATATCTCCTCTCCAATGGTTATGGAACTGTATACAACAACCAACTTCAACTCTAAGGTTTTTAAACCAAATGACCTCACAACCACACTATCTCATTCTCAAATGTCAAACATAAGTAATTGACACCAATTGAATTTAACCTCAAACAGCATATCGGCTATAACACATTCGTGCTTATGCATAACACCAAGGGTTAAATTTAATTAAATCACATTACATGTGATTTCGGTCCCATAACCCATAAAACCATCACAACGCACTTTAATAAAACCCCACCTTTAATTTCGGGCCCACAGAAGTTTCCACGTACCTTCACACTTCTGTGGAACTTCATCAATAGTTTTATGCATATCCACCTTTATTAAATCTTGACTAGGACTTAATACAAAAACTCGATGAACATACGCTCATACGATATTTCACCAATATAACCTTTGAAATTGGGTTAAGAACTAACCACCAGCATATTACAGCATTCAACTCATACAACATATAACTATATTTGGGCCCCAGCACTAACATACCTTTCACATCCATGGTTGTAGTCTTATCGCACTCCGACCAACGAATCCAACAGCAGTCACGTGATAACCTCACTCGCCCTTTAACTTTCAACGTCACGCGATGAAATGGGTCCCAGCCTTTAACTTTCCCTCTACATCCAACGGCGGACCCATCGTCACTTCAACCGTCACTGATCCGATGACCAAGATGGATATCGCGTTTTTTTTGTCTCCGAACCTTAACATTCAGAAAAAACGTGAAACTCGCAGTATTAGAATACCGCCACTTTGTGACGTCTCAAACATCGATGCACATCACGTTTTTTTTTAGCAGTCTCACTTACCATTTTAAAAGATGCGAACCCACTAGTTTTCTCCACAGAAACTGCCTTGGCATTTAATTAACTCAGGTTCCAAATAGAACTATGGTTCCATTTCTTTCACTCCGCTTCTGATGACTTCAACAATGAAATTGGATTTCGGGATATAATCCCTTGTCAACCAAGTTTAAAACAACAACTCTGCTCAAGGTTCCGTCGAGCTTCCTTCACTACTTTGTTTCATTCTCTCGCCTTTCCCCGCGCTAACGCTATGACATATAACTTCTTCGCTCTAGATTTTGTAGAGTGTGGTTACACAACCCTTCCTTCAACATTCGACCAGAGTTAAAAGGACTCTGTGCCTCCATTACAACAAAATCTCTATATGGAATTCAAAACATAAATCGATATTAAAATTGATTCTCCCTTCGCATGTGGAGCCTTATTTAATGTACTTAGTTATCACATATCTATTCACAACTGGATACGAAACTCACAGACCTGTACAGAGTCTCACATATAGTTTCTCATATAATTAAACCTCTCCACACAGAGTTCAAAAAAATTCCTCATTATGCTTACGAGCTCAATTATAAACCCTTCATACATTTAGTCCTAAATCATGGCCCTTGACATCGATTCTTCCAATGAACCAGAGCATGTTCTAGCCCTATCACGGAGTCTTAATTTCATACACAATACCCAAGGACGCAAGGCATTATTCACACAGAATAAATCAACAATACACATACATTCGTGAAAAATTTCCTTCATTCATATATTTACAGCCCCTTTAGTGCCCTCGTCATTCCCCTTGAGTGGAGACATAGCTCCCCATTCTTTTGTCTTTCTCTTCTGCAACCTTTGATGTATTTTTTCTTAATTATCGTTCATTGTAAAATTCTATATATTACATCGATTGGCTTTTGGCCATTCAAATACAATGTACATATACACAATATTGATCTAGGAATCAAGCCTGGGGTATTGCATTCCAAGCACGTCAATTGCTTGAAGTTGTTGAGACGAATTAAGAACTCTACAGGACAATCACTTACCTGCACCCTTGTCCCACAAATCATTCAATGTATGAAAACCTTGATATGCCATCCATCTTCCTGAAAAGGAATTATCCCAAACGGCCTTTTTTCCATTGAGAAATTCCAAATTAATCATGCACCCAAATCCCATCCAGGGCAAGAAGCCACATAGTCCAAATGCATTTGTTTGGTTACTAACTGTTACCAAGCTTGCCATTTTATCTTGAGAGCGCATGAACCTGAGATTTTAAATGGTTTGACTAGACCAGTTATGTCAGTGAGACCAAATGGTTTAGGATCGCTATTAACCTGTATAGAATTTTGGAGGCGGTGCAGAAAAATATCTTTCAAGATGCATTAAAGGTGGAGGTGCATTAGACAATGTTTTCATTTGCCTTGGTGTTTTGATTTTTAGTTTTTTTCTCTAGTGCCATCCATTGTTTAAGTCCTAAGTTGTTCACATTTTCTTGCATCGCAATTCTTTGTCTATGTTAGATACTATCATTCTTTTTTTATATTAGTTATTTATACTAATGTACTAATGTTTATACCCTAAAGTTTTTTGCATGTGTCATTTCCTCGTCATTCATTGCCCATGCTTTACAGTTCCTTTAATTGTAGTAGTCTCAACTAGTCAATATTTCACTAAGTTGAGGAGATGTAATTAATTTCAAGAATTTTGAGTGTTTCTTCAGATGTTCATTGTTTACCATGAAATGTAGCTTGCACTGTGTTGACTATATTAGCCCCCCCCATTCAAGTTTTTGGCCTGCTATCCCGTTGGAATATGTTTAAAATCCCTGTCGTGGCCTAAGACCTCCAAATCCTACCTATCGTTACCACTCCTGCCCACGAAATACATTGGAAAAAGGCTAAAATCTGCACTTTAAAATATATCGGGCCCAGGCCCTTCAGTCTTAGCCCCAACACCTGTGCCTTCCACAAGACCTGGCCCCGAGACCAAATGCCAAATCTGAAGGCGCTTTCTGTATACAGCTATCGGGCGTGTTCTAAGCCACACGATCAATCATAGATTAACAATATGAAGCCTGTCCCTGTCCGGTGATCCCCGCTGTACCTTACCCCTAAAACCGACCCATTTTCCCCGCACCACTTTTGAAGGGCTGGTGATTTTCCACAAATCCCAGCAATTCCATACGCTGATTGCCACGCGTCCCAGGCCACTATTCCAAAACCGCTCCATTTCACGTGTTATCATTCGGTTGTAGTCGCGCAGCGAAATTAAATGTGAGCCGTCCGATCCTAAGCGCTTCATCCAACGGCTGCCAATCTCCCAAGCTGCACGAGTTTTAATTTAAATACATGGCACCCTGGGCCTGCCTTGCCATCGGTCTCCAATACATTGTTGACCGTTGATCCTGTTTGCAGATCGTATGGTCCAAAATCATTTACAAACTCTGCTTGTTGACCAAGTCTACCTCCACATCATCTTTTCTCGTCATCCTATCATAGTACCACCTGTCCTCCATATCGCTCCACATGCTTTCTGTCACCACGGGTCTATATTAAGCTCGTCGCTTCATTTCCAATGCATTTTCACGATTATGTTCGCCTTCTCCTCCAAGCCCACTCCCCACTGTTACGTTGCATTTATCATCATCATCCTAAATTTTTCACTGGTCGACCATGCAGCAGTTGCCACCTCATTATCCCCACTGTGTTTGCATTCCCGTGCATTATTTTCCTAATGTGTTTGTAGATTTTTGCAGGGATTTCAGCTTCGGAGGTTACCCATAACTTACAGCTCTCATTGTAGAGGTCACGGGTGCGTCAAAGGACCGGTTTTTAAATGCAAAATTCATGAAGAAGGTCCTGGGTAGTTTCTTCGATGCGACTTTCATTAAAAGAAGCGGGACTCAGATCTATCCCACCTTCAAGAACCATTCAAAAGGCAGATCTTATTAGATGAAAACATTTATGACACGGCAAAGAGTATCAGCTGAAAATAAAAGGATTCAGCGTCCAGTATTGATGATTTTGAATCCTAATTCAGGGTTCAGAAGGCCGAGGGTACCCAGCACAGAAAATAATACCCTCCAGGTTTTATTTCAGCCGAATTTTCTTCAGGAAAAGGACAAAATGTTCATGTGAATTTATCTTTATACCATGTCCCTGAAGAAATTTTCTACCCAGTGCATTTATTTTTGCAAGCAGGTTGTCAAGTATAGATAGTATTACCTAGTCATTCATCCATATGGGCGTGAATGTTTCCGCCACTCTGTTCAAATTAAGCAAATTAAATGTTTCACCTACCTCTTTTATTAGGTATTTTCTCCTTCTCCATCTATAAAAACTCAGAAGAAAGACATTGTAATGGTTCCAGACTTGTATCAAAAAATTGTGCAGTGAAAGGCACATTTGTATACATTTTGTAAAGCTTTTGTATGAAGGCTCAGAGCCCGTAGGGTCTTAGTGAGGAGGAGTTCTATCTGTAATGTGGATTCTGGTCTTTGGTATTTCACAGTATGTAGCCTTCTCTTATGTCATTAATACAACATTTCATTTCATATATCTTCTTGTATCATGTACTGGAGTGCGAGTGGCTCACTGATTTTAGGTAAGGATTTATCCTAGTTGATGCCCATACTTGGATCAGTCAAGCGCTTTAAATATGGCTCAGGCATGATATAATGTTTCATGTTCATTTCATCCATATTTCTGCTATATTAGTTGCTTTGGGAGGGTGCTTTTAAAATGCCATTGTCATGTATGGATTCTTAGATTGATAAGCCCACACATGGTTCTATTGTGTATCTGGGTATCAGACCAAAGTTAACTAATATCTTCTTATATTTCTTTCACTACGTACACCTTCTAATACTTGATTTATGTGGCATATTATTTGAATCGGCCCTCTTTACAGTAAATTGTCTCTTAACTGTCTGATGCTTTTGTGTTGGAGTTTTGCATCTTGTCTCTGCAACATTACTTTCCCTGTGGCAGTTTCTGTAAGTCCTAGTCCCATTTAAATCAATTTCCTTGTTTTACAAGAGATAGCAGGAGAGCCTTTTGGATTGACACCCAAGTTATATTATGTGCTCCTTGCTATGATAAGATGTCCTAGGCACTGGTCTATGGCAACTCTAGGATGTCTCTAGGAGTGACAATTTATGTCGACAACATCTTTCTAGCACCGTTGCCGGGGATCGAATTTAAGAAAATCATTATCCCTGGGCCTCGAAAAATCATATTCACTCTCTAATAAGGTGAGCACAGAGAGTTGAAGAGTTGCATATCTCTCACCTTGGCAACTCCATTGTTGTTTATCAGATAAATCTATTGGTAGTCCTGGCTCCTCGTAAGCCACATTTGAGGTCAAATACATCACAGTCAAAGAAACCTTCCGTGTCTGACCCAGAAAATATTATTCATGGAAGAGTTTCGAAAGAGAAGAAATCAGTCCATGCCGAAATCCTTGAATATTCTATAGAATATTATCCATCTTCTTCTTCTCAATAATTTCCAGTAGAAAATCTTGACCCCACTGTGGGAGATACAGATTATTACTCGGATAGCCCACCCAGGGGAGGAGCTAGAATTAAAGATCATCCTCATCCTACTCCTGAGGTTGAAGAAGTTAAAGAGGTCACCGAAGTAGCTGTTGTCAACCGTGAACTGTTCCCATCTACACCTCGGGCTGTTGTACAGTATATTCCTATTGTTATTCATACTCCACCTCCTCCTCTCCCTCCATTTGTACATCATATTGTTGCACAACCCCCACCTCCTCCAATGGCTAATGTTCCAGCTTTTTTGTTAAAAAAATATGCTCCCTTGGCCTTAACTCAAGTGCTAAATGATATGCCAAAGGATTATTTAAAGATATTGCCCAGATTCACTGGGGAAAATGAAATTGATGCTCAGAAACATCTTGATAATTTTTTCTCCTTTGCAAAAAATTTTAATGTTGAACATCTAGATGTGGTCTTAATATTGTTTGTGCAATCTCTGGATGGTGAAGCTATAAAATGGTTCAAGACATTTGGAAACCGTTCCATAACCACTTGGGATGATATGGAAATACTTTTCTCAAAAAATGGGGAGAGAAGAAGGATCAGGGGCTTTGTCTTATTGAATTCAATACACTCAAGAAGAAACATAACGAAGGGGTGTCAGATTTTATCAAGATATTTAATAAGCTATATCTAAACCTCCCTGCAGATATAAAGCCTCATCAGAATGCTGCTAAAGTTGTCTTCATAACAGCCTTTGACTCAGATTTTGGTTTCTCTTTGAGAGAAAGAAAGCCTGCCACCCTAGATGATGCTCAGTCAGATGCTCTTGAGTTGGAAGCAAATTTCACCTCCACTGGAAAATTGAAAGGAAAAGTGGAATAGGATACTAGAAGAAGGGGCAAAGAGGAAGTTTCCACCTCCATCCAGGACAAGGATTTGGATAAGATGGATGAAATAAGAAAAATGATTAAGAATATGGTCAAGCTAGAATTGGAGGCTAAAAATGCAGCCCCCAGGAATTTCTATAATGCTCCTAATAGAGGATACAATCCCCAGTATAAGAAACCACCTCTGCAAATATTGCCAAGGGAAGCAAAAGAGAAACAGGACCAGCTACCACATCCATTGTACCTGGAAGGCCCAATAGATGACTCCACTGAAGATGCTAACTATGAACTGCAAGATGCAAATTTGGCCTTCTCAAACAACGATGAAATAGAATGTCCACTGCAAGAAGAAGAAGAAGCAAAGATTGATCATTATTGCAAGCAGTTTAATGATTTCATGCAAGCACATTTCAATAGAAAATATGATCTCAGATCTTCCAGGAAGAGGACTCGAACTCAAGATGAAGAAGAGGATCCACTTCAAAAGGAAGAATCTACTCAAAAGGAGTCAACAATGAAGAAAGTCACAGACAAAGGTAAGAGTCCTCTAAACAAACCTCTGTAGTCTAATGATCAAACTCCTTCTTCCTCAAAAGTAGTCACTCCTCGTAATGCTGAGTCTGTATCAAAAGAAGTTAAACCTTCAGCCGAAATTAAAGATTCAAAAGAAGTTGTAATAGAAAAGTCCCCTCCTGCTTTCAATTTGCAAAAAGAGCTTGAGAAAGTCAAAATCCCAGTCCCTTTGAATGAACTGTTGAAACAACCTGCATATCAATCTCAAGTTACTTCTTTGTTGTTCCCTCCTGAAGCACCAATAATTCCAGACAGTCTTAATCTTCAAGAAGAAAGACCCATGGTAGTTTTTGGCCCACATGTCGAGGAGATAGACCCCTCTACTCCTCCTTTCTATGTGTCCCTAGTTATTCACGACTTGTTGTTACACAATTGTATGTTAGATTCTGGGGCTTCCCATAATCTTATGCCTCTATCAGTCATGGAGCAACTAGGTTTGCAAATCACACGTCCATATAAAGACCTCTATTCATTTGATTCCAAAAGAGTTAAATGCTTGGGGATGATTAAAGATTTAGTGGTCAATTTGGCCCAAATTCCAGCAAAGAGTGTAGTAATGGACATTGTGGTGGCTGAAATCCCAGCTCGCTTTGGCATGCTGTTGTCAAGGTCCTGGGGAAAAAAAATCAGTGGGTCACTCAAATTAGACTTAACATATGCCACTATTCCAATTTTTGGTGGCCAGGAGGGGAGGTTATACAGAGAAACCAGATTTGTCAAGATGGTGACTAAGGCTGACAGCTCAGAGAATTCACCAGTCTATAGCAAGGAAGGAGATTTATCATGTTTGATGTTAGAAGAAGATCAAAATTATGCTCAGGAACCTTCCTTCTACCAGATAAAGACTGAGCAGCCTTCAGGGAACCATGAAGCAGGAATCTGGACTCTACATGTTGATGGAGAAAATTCAAGAGAAGGTAATGGGGTTGGGGTATTATTAATCTCTCCTACAGGAAAATGGGTGCCACTGTCTTTTAAATTGGAATACAAGGCTACTAACAATGTGGCTGAATATGAAGCACTATTATTGGGATTTCAAACAACCAAAAATATGGGCATACAAAGTTTGAAAGTGTTGGGAGACTCTGAGCTGGTAGTTAGACAAATCAGAAATCAATGTCAAACTAAGCATCCACGGCTGAGAGCTTATAGAAATGAAGTTTGGGACATGGTGGAGAACTTCTTTTCAGCTTTTAATATCCATTTCATGCCCTGGGAGCATAATAGAATGGCAGATTCTCTTGCTGTAGCTGCTAGCACATTTCGTCCTCCTCAGAATCCTCTCCTGAGGTATGAAATCGAGGTACGTTATAGGCCATCTATCCCAGATAATATCAAGCACTGGAAGGTATTTGAAGATGATGAACAGATGAAGAAATTCTTGGAAATAGTGGGAGAATTCTCTAATATGGAGATTGATGATTGTGAAGAAAATGAGGCTGAAGATGTTTCAGAAAATAAGTGGGAAGAGAAAATGGTAGGAAGTAAAGTGCTGCAGCTGAAAGGAAATTTCATCCCTAGAGGGCTGGTGCCTCTAGAAATATTGTTTGACAAGAATGATGTCTCTTTTCAACCTAGTAAAGTGGTAGAGGAAGATCAAGTGGAAGATCTGAATCTGGGTACTAATGCTGATCCCAAAATTGTAAAGCTATCCAAGAAGGTCCCAGAGGAGTATAAAGCAAAATACCTGAAATTATTTCAATCATACAAGGATGTGTTTGCATGGTCCTATCAGGACCTCAAAAATTTTGATATTAGTATAATGCATCATAAAATTCCTCTGAGGGAAGATTCAAAACCTTATAAGCAGAAGCTCAGACAGATAAATCCTCTGCTGATTCCCTCCATTGAAAAAGAAATCAAGAAGCTGCTTAAGGCCAAAATAATTGTGCCATTAAGGTACTCAGAATGGGTTGCAAACTTGGTCCCTGTCTGAAAGAAAAATGGAGAAATAAGGCTATGTGTGGATTTCAGGAACTTAAACAGAGCATCCTTAAAGGATAATTATCCACTGCCTAAGATGGACCACATCCTGCACAAAGTGGTGGGAGCCTCTAGGATGTCAATAATGGATTTTTTTTCTGGTTATAATCAGGTAGCCGTGCTCCCAAAAGATCAGAAGAAGACTGCTTTCACTACACCATGGGGTACATTTATGTATGCCAGGATGCCTTTTGGATTGATTAATGCAGGGGAAACTTTTCAGAGGGCCATGGACATTGCTTTTGTAGGGGAGCAGGATAAATTTTTGGTGGTGTACCTTGATGATATTACAGTGTTTTCTAAAAATGATGCTAAACACATTGAGCATTTACGAAGAAATTTTGAAAAATGCAGAAGGTATGGTCTTTCTCTTAATCCACAAAAGTCTTTATTTGCATTAGAGGAAGGCAAACTTTTGGGACATATTATGACTAAATATGGGGTAAGGATAGATCCCGAAAGAGTTGAAGTCATAAATGGTATTCCTCTTCCCAGGAATAAAAAATAAATACAGGTATTTTTAGGCTGGATAAATTTCCTGAGAATATTTATTCCCAACTATGCTGAGATAGTTAGGCATATAACAGATATGCTAAAAAATAATAATGAGGTGAAATGGTCACAAGAATCACGGGAGGCCTTTGCTAGAATTAAAGTCGCATTTGTCAAGCTCCCGTGCTAGCTAGGCCGTATTATACTAAAAGGGTTTAGTGGGGCAGCACATTGAGGACTTCCAAAAATTGAATATAAGGGTAACTGATCTTACAGAGGAACACATGATTGATCTCTCCCTAGGCACTTTAAAGGATAACATCCAACATGAAGTTCGCGTTTTGGAACCTGATTCATTGGAGAAGGCATTCAGGTTGGCAAGAAAAGTTGAATGTAAAATTATGGCGACAAGAAAGCCTACCACTCAATTCTATAAAGAAGGAAGTGTTGCTACGCCTAGATTTCCACAACCTACAAGGTTGACACCACAACAATTGGAAGAAAAAGAGCAAAAGGGCTTTGCTACAGTTGTGATAGCAAATACACTAAAGGTCATAAGTGTGCTGAGAAGAAATTATTTTACATAGATTGTGAAGAAGAAGAAGAAAATGAACAAGAAGAGGATATACACCAGGAACCACCCCTAGAAGAGGAAGAAATGAATCCGACCACATCATGTAATGCACTGGCAGGAATTACCACTCCTCAAACTCTCAAGATAGAAGGACATATAAAGAAGAAAAGGGTAATAGTGTTGATTGATTCAGGTAGCACCCATAATTTTATTCATTATAAGGTAGCCAAGGAATTAAATTGTTTCCTATACCCAGCACCAGAATGTCAAGTGATGGTTGCAAATGGAGGAACTATAAATTGCTCGGGAAAATGCCATAATATCAAGCTAACCATGGGGGAATATGTATTGATTAGTCCAATGCTTTTCGTTCCTATGGGAGGTGCTGATGTTGTACTGGGAGTACAATGGTTACAATCCTTGGGGACGATAGCTTTTAATTTTCAAGAACTTTTCTTGAAATTTTTTTCAAAAGGAAAGGAAGTCGAATTACGGGGTATTGAAGCGAAGCCGGGAAGGATAATAAGCTCTAATGTCATGACAAAGCTTCTAAAGAAAGGACAACAAGGAGTAATTGCACAATTATGCTCACTAGAAGTTCCGACATCAAAATCATCTATTTCTTTAGATCTCCAACAAGTCTTGGACAATCATTCCAAGGTGTTTGAAACTCCCAAAGGACTCCCACCTATTCGTGATCATGATCATGCTATTCATTTGATTCCAGGAAGTGTTCCTCCAAACATCAAGCCCTATAGATATCCTTACTTCCAAAAGAGCGAAATTGAACGTATGATTGCAGAAATGTTAGAAGCGGGTATAATTCAGCCTAGTCAAAGTTCTTTCTCTCCTCCTGTAGTATTGGTACACAAGAAGGATGGATCATGGCGAATGTGTCCGGATTATAGGGAGCTCAATAAGCTCACCATTAAAGATAAATTTCCCATTCCTGTGATTGATGAATTATTGGATGAATTACATGGAGCAATTTATTTTACCAAGTAGGATCTTCGTTCAGGATATCATCAAATTAGAATGAAGACTGAAGATATTCCAAAAACAGCATTTCGAACTCATGAGGGTCATTATGAATTTTTGGTCATGCCTTTTGGCCTTTACCAATGCACCTTCTACATTTCAAGGGTTGATGAATTCCATTTTCAAACCCTTCCTTAGAAAATTTGTGCTAGTATTTTTTGATGATATACTAATCTTCAGCAGGTCTTGGAAGGATCATGTTGAACATGTTGACAGGGTGCTCAAACTATTGCAGGAGAAACAATTATAGGAAAAAACATCCAAATGTTTCTTTGGAGTACAAGAGGTGGAATATCTGGGTCATATTGTATCTCACGAGGGTGTTAAGGTAGACCCTAAAAAAATTAAAGCCATTAAGGAATGGAAAGTCCCCACAACCATAAAGCAGTTGCGAGGATTTCTCGGGTTAACAGGGTATTATCGCAAGTTTGTTAAGAATTTTGGGAGAATAGCAGCACCTCTAACAACATTATTGAAGAAAGATGCATTTTCATGGACTCCTGAAGCAACTAAGGCCTTTGAACGTCTTAAAGAGGCAATGTGCCTAGCACTGGTCTTAGCTACACCAAACTTCACAAAAACCTTTATTGTGGAATGTGATGCCTCAGGAAATGGAATTGGTGCAGTTTTAATGCAGGAAGGAAGACCCATTGCTTTTGAAAGTCGTCCAATCAAAGGAAAGGATTTACAAGAACCTATTTATGAGAAGGAAATGTTAGCAATACTGCATGCACTAAAGAAATGGCGAACTTACCTAATGGGAAGACACTTCAAGGTAAAAACTGATCATGATAGTCTTAAACACTTTTTGGAACAAAGACTATCTTCAGAAGAGCAGCAAAAATGGGTCACAAAGATGTTGGGTTATGATTTTGAAATAATCTACAAAAAAGGAAAGCTTAATGTTGTTGCAGATGCACTCTCAAGAAAGAATGAAGAGGTGGAAGCATTGCTTTTTTCCATTTCTATTATCCAACCAAATTGGATAACCGAAGCAAGAGATGAATGGAAGAAGGACAAAGATGTATGGACACTCATTCAAAAGTTGCAGCAAGATCCTAGTACATCCGATACATTTAGTTGGAAAAATGATTCCTTATGGTACAAAGATCGCTTATATCTTTGTAAGAATTCCCAACTAAAACAAAAGATTCTTCTTGAATTGCACACTTCTCCTTTAGGAGGACACTCAGGATTTTTAAAAACTTACCACAGGGTGAAGAAAGAATTTTTTTGGGATGGCCTTAAAACTGATATTCGAAAGTTTGTGGCGGAATGTTTGGTTTGCCAGCAGAATAAAGTGGAAACAATTAAGACCCCAGGACTTCTACAACCTTTATCCATTCCAAGTCAACGTTGGGAGGAGATTTCAATGGATTTTATCACAGGCTTACCTAAGTCCGAAGGAAAGAGTGTCATCATGGTGGTAGTTGATAGACTTACCAAGCATGCACACTTTTGTGCATTATCTCATCCATTTAAAGCAAGTACAGTTGCTACTACATTTATGGACAGAATTCAAAAGCTACATGGAAGCCCAAGGGTTATTGTGAGCGACAGAGATCCCATTTTTACCGGAAATTTTTGGACGGAGTTATTTTCTTGTTTGGGTACTCAATTAGCTCATAGCTCATCCTATCATCCTCAATCTGATGGTCAAACTGAGATAGTAAATAAATGTTTGGAAGGATATCTTCGTTGTTTTGTATCTGATAAAAAAACACAATGGGTCAAGTGGTTACCTCTCGCTGAATGGTGGTATAACACTTCCTTCCATACCGCAGCAAAAATGACCCCATTTATGGCACTTTATGGATATCATCCACCATCGATCACATCATCTTTAAGGGAAAATTCGAAGGTTCAAGCAGTGGAAGATCACGTCGAGCATCAGCAAGCAGTTCTCCAACTCTTAAAGGATAACCTGAATTTGGCACAAAATCGAATGAAACAACAGGCAGATCAACATCGCAGCGAGAGAAGTTTTGATGTAGGAGATTGGGTATTTTTACGGCTACAACCATACAAACAAATGTCCCTCAAGCAAGCTAAGAAGGATAATAAATTATCGCTAAAGTACTATGGTCCTTACAAGGTGTTGCAAAAGATTGGTACTATGGCATACAAATTGGAGCTTCTTGCTTCTTCACGTGTGCATCCAGTTTTCCATGTTTCATGCTTAAAGAAGGTTATAGGTGAAAATCTTCCAGTTCAAACAATATTGCCAGAACTTGATGAGGAAGGGAAAATCATATTGGAACCAGAAGCGGTCATGGAAACAAGAACTCGACAACTACGGAATCGATCAATTTCAGAGTATCTCATCAAGTGGAAGAACTTACCCACTGAAGATTCTACATGGGAGGATGAGAATTTTATGCAGAAGCACCCAGAGCTACTCAAGCGTTGAGGACAACACTTTTTTGAAGGAGAGGGGCATGTTAGGTCCCTATATTACTAGTATAGTCCCTTATTGTTACTAGTGTAACCCCCTTATTGTTATTATTGTACCCTTGTAACCCCCATTTTGTTATTATTGTGCCCTTAAATTATTATTGTTAGGTCGGCTAGGATTACATTCTGGCCCACTAGGATTACATTATGGCCCCATGGACTCCTATATATAGAAAGGAGGTTTTGTGAATTGTATCATCCAAGAATTGTTCATTCATGTAATGTATTGGAGGTTGCCCCCTCGAAGTGGCTCATTTCTAAGGCGTGCATATCTCTTTTCTTCTCTCTTTGGAGCTGGTTACACAACAGCGAATTGTTAGATGCCCCTATAAATGTTCAAATTCTTAAACCATACTTCCAATTCTGATTCAGGCATGGATTGCCTGATGTACCATATTGTAGATAAGTTTTGTCCCATTTTTGGTTTAATCCAGGTGGACGTGCTGATAAATCATGGAGTGCAGTACTAAGGGGTTGAAGAACATGATTTAAAAAAATGATAAACAGGGGGTCTGTGAAGTTCTCGACACGTCCAGGAATGAATGTGTCGTCCCCAGATGGAGCCGATCTTGACTATATTAGCCCCCCCCATTCAAGTTTTTGGCCTGCTATCCCGTTGGAATCTGTTTAAAACCCCTGTCGTGGCCTAAGACCTCCAAATCCTGCCTATCGTTACCACTCCCGCCCACAAAATACATTGGACAAAGGCTAAAATATGCACTTTAAAATATATCGGGCCCAGCCCCTTCAGTCTTAGCCCCAACACCTGTGCCTTCCACATGACCTGGCCCCGAGACCAAACGCCAAATCTGAAGGCGCTTGCCATATACAGCTATCGTGCGTGTTCTAAGCCACACGATCAATCATAGATTAACAGTCCGCAACTTTCCCCTGTCCGGTGGTCCCCGCCACGCCTTACCCCTAAAACCGGCCCATTTTCCCCACACCACTTTTGAAGGGCTAGCGGTTTTCCGCAAATCCCAGTGATTCCATACACTGATTGCCACGCGTCCCAGGCCACTGTTCCAAAACCACTCCATTTCGCACATTATCATTCGGTTGTAGTCACGTAGTGAAATTAAATGTGAGGCGTCTGATCCTAAGCGCTTCATCCAACGGTTTCCAATCTCCCAAGCTGCATGAGTTTTTATTTAAATACACGGCACCCCGGGCCCGCCTTGCCATCGGTCTCCAATACATTGTTGACCGTTGATCCTGTTTGCAGATCGTATGGTCCAAAATCATTTACAAACTTTGCTGGTTGACCAAGTTTGCCTCCACATCATCTGTTCCTGTCATCCTATTATAGTACCACCTGTCCTACATATCGCTCCACGTGCTTTCTGTCACCACGGGTCTATATTAAGCTCGTCGCTTCATTTCCAATGCATTTTCACGAATATGTTCGCCTTCTCCTCCAAGCCCACTCCACACTATTACGTTGCATTTCTCATCATCATCCTACATTTTTCACTGGTCGACCATGCAGAAATTTCCACCTCATTATCCCCGCTGTGTTTGCATTCCCGTGCATTATTTTTCTAACGTGTTTGCGGATTTTTGCAGGGATTTCAGCTTCGGAGGTTACCCATAACTTACAGCTCTCATTGCAGAGGTCACAGGGGCGTCAAAGGACCAGTTTTTAAATGAAAAATTCATGAAGAAGGTCCTGGGTATTTTCTTCGACGTGACTTTCATTAAAATAAGCAGGACTCAGATCTGTCCCACCTTCAAGAACCATTCAAAAAGCAGATCTTAGTAGATGAAAACATTTATGACACGACAAAGAGTATCAGCTGAAAATCAAAGGATTCAACATCCAGCATTTATTATTTTGAATCCTAATTCAGGGTTCAGAAGGCCGAGGGTACCCAGCACAGAAAACAACACCCTCCAGGTTTTATTTCGGCCGAGTTTTCTTCAGGAAAAGGACATAATTTTCATGTGAATTTATATTTATACCGTGTCCCTGAAGAAATTTTCTACCGAGTGCATTTATTTTTGCAAGCAGGTTGTCAAGTACAGACAGTATTACCTAGTCATTCAACCATATGGGCGCGAATGTTTCCGCCATTCTGTTCAAATTAAGCAAATTAAATGTTTCACCTACCTCTTTTATTAGGTCTTTTCTCCTTCTCCATCTATAAAAACTTAGAAGAAAGACATTGTAATATTTCCAGACTTGTATCAGAAAATTGTGCAGTGAAAGGCACATTTGTATACATTTTGTAAAGCTTCTGTATGAAGGCTTAGAGCCTGTAGGGTCTCAGTGAGGAGGAGTTCTATCTGTAATGAGGATTATGGTCTTTGGTATTTCACAGTATGTAACCTTCTCTTATGTGATTAATACAACATTTCATTTCATATATCTTCTTGTATCATGTACTGGAATGCGAGTGGCTCACTGATTTTAGGTAAGGATTCATCCTAGCTGATGCCCATACTTGGATCAGTAAAGCGCTTTAAATATGGCTTAGGCATGATATACTGTTTCATGTTCATTTCATCCATCTTTCTGCTATATTAGTTGCTTTTGGAGGGTGGTTTTAAAACGCCATTGTCATGTATGGATTCTTAGATTGATAAGCCCACACACGGTTATGTTGTGTATCTGGGTATCACACCAAAGTTAACTAATATCTTCTTATATTTCTTTCACTACGTACACCTTCTGATACTTGATTTCTGTGGCATATTATTTGAATCGACCCTCTTTACAGTAAATTGTCTCTTAACTGTCTGATGCTTTTGTGTTGCAGTTTTGCATCTTGTCTCTGCAACATTGCTTTCCCTATGGCAGTTTCTGTAAGTCCTGGTCCCATTTAAATCAATTTCCTTGTTTTACAAGAGATAGCAGGAGAGCCTTTTGGATTGACACCCAAGTTATATTATGTGCTCCTTGCTATGATAAGATGTCCTAGGCACTAGTCTATGGCAACTCTAGGATGTCTCTAGGAGTGACCATTTATGTCGACAACACACTGCTACTGCTAGTTGTGGATGAAATGAAATGTGGATAACAACTGCTACTGCTACATAGGAATGAAATGAAATGAAAAGGGGATAAAATTTAGGGAATATCAAATAAACACTAGTTTGTTTTGAATCATATTATAGGGATTATGCAAATATTGCTTGTGATGGGTTAACTAGAATTTTATTACTATTAAGATCTGGGACTTGGTTAGGTCTTGTAAGGCACTTTTGTAATGATCTCTCCTGGTGAGTTGGTATAAGCGATTGCTCTTTTCCTAGGCTTAGCTGCAGTTATTGATTGCAATGTTTCCAAATTCATCAGCATAGAGTAAGTTTTGGAAAATGGTAAATGACATGAGAATAACTCAAGAGCCAGCCCATTTTCAAATCATCAGCATAACTGGGTTCCATTTTATTTCATATCTTTTGCACAATACTCGGTAGGGGCTCTTAATTTGGCCAAGCATAATTGATCTTAATTAGCTCTACGATTATTCTTACATAGAACATCCTATCAATAAAATTTAATGTTTTTCTAATGAACAATGGAAATTCAAGTTTTATTTCCATTTGAAATACATATGGGAGGCATGGTGATATTGATGCATGATTTAAAACTTTCTTCACTTGTTTTGCATTCGACGGGATTTGGCAACTGTGGTTCCAGGTCTTGAGCCAGCGGGAATTGATCTTCTCTCGGTAAGGACAGACATTATCTTTCCTTATTTGGAATATGATCAAAGGATGCCAGGTTACAATTATTCTTAATGCTGACAAATTTGTTGTTTGT
Organism: Pinus albicaulis; assembly: GCA_034641835.2. Classification (NCBI taxonomy): domain Eukaryota; kingdom Viridiplantae; phylum Streptophyta; class Pinopsida; order Pinales; family Pinaceae; genus Pinus; species Pinus albicaulis. The sequence goes on along the minus strand of CM076583.1, from coordinate 1,023,111,755 downwards.
TTCTTTGTTTTTCTGCCACCATGTTCCCTCCCAGAAAATGCTATGCCTGGAGCCCAGTAGATGGATCACTGCTCGTAGTGCTCTGGAGCATGAGTATTTCAAAGACCTAGGTTTTGTACCCTGACTTGTATATTAGCTGTGGGGATAAGAATATTATTGTACTGTTGTAGCGTAGCTTGAATCTTCTCACCAGTGGGTTGCTCTTTGGAGACTGGTAAACTAGATGGAAACCTGTATAAGTAACATGATTAAGTATACCATGTTTTTTTTTTTTTTTGTATTTTGTATTTTTCCACATTTTTTAAGGATTTTCACCTTTGTGTAGATGGATTGTGGTGGTTCTAGTGATTCAAGACTATTGAACAAAACTTTATTTGGAAAGCAAGTTGTTTACGATTGTAAAATATGACTGATCATTTGAAATTCTTTGCCATCTGTTGTTACTGACGGGGTATTTTATAATATTGTGCAATTTGGTTTTCTATGCTTTATAGCACGAGTATTTACTTGCTATGGTGATGTGTAGAGGATATCATATTCAAGAGTTTTTTATGTTGGTTTTGATGAAAACATCTCAATAGTGATGAAACCCTTTCTTTGAATCATGAAAGGTTCTAATGGTGATGAAACCCTTGCTTTGAATCATGTAATGTTCCGATGGTGAAAGAGAACGCTTATTTTGGATTCCAACCACAAAACTTTTCTTAAAAGTCTAGCCCATATAAAAAGGTGAAATTTTGTTTATAAATGTTTGTTGTTGTGCAAGAAGTCTTGTTAAAACATGCAATATGATATATCCACGTGATTTCATTTTTGAAGCACGTTTTTTGATTGGGAGGCATAGTTGTTTTCTAGTTATATTTCAAAATTTAAACTTGCTTGTTCGTGACGATTGTACAAAGGATTTTAGTGACATTGTATTCGCTAATTGTTTATGTATAGTTGGTGAATGGTTCATTTTGTACCTACAATCTTATTGTAGGTATGAGGACCTTGGTCCCTGGGAATTAAGGGCCCCACTATTTTCGAGAGATCTTCCTTGTTGCATGAATGCTAGGGTGCCTTGTTGAGAAAAAGTAAGGGTATCTTCTATGATATTGATGTCTTTTCTTCAATGGATTTGACACACCATATGTATGCATTGATGATGAAGTAACTCTGATTATCTTGATCTACATGGATAGCTCATTGTTGGTGTTGTTTGCTCATGGGTATCACTACATTATTGAGCTCTTTGGATTGATGATGGGGATGATCCTAGCTAATTGCTTCATGTGATCTTGTTCTTCTTCAGAAGAGGTTGGCTAAGTATTTGATCATTGTTTTGTGAACACGGATGGTGCATTTTCTTGTTTGTGTAAGCAATTCTCCATGAATTTTGGTTCTTACATTGTTTCATTGGTGATTGGCATGTCTTCTTGCTAAAGTTGTTTTGGTTATGAGCAAGTTGTGGGTAGTTTCAAAACCCTCTTAGTTTCTTCTTTGAGTTTAGGTGCATGTTCCCTAGATTCCTTCCTTTCCTGGTCACATAATGCAACTGGTCAGGCACGAACACCTCTTGGGTAGTGTATCAAGAACTGGTGGTCACGTACTATGGAGCATGTATAACTGTCACGGTCAACCATCTGCGGGCATATGGGGTCCCTGAAGAGTTGCTCCTTTGATTTTAGGTGCATGTTCCCTAAAGTGATTGGATTTCACTAAAGGATTAGATGGGCTAGAGCTTGTTTTATTATTTAATATTTGCCTCTTTCATTAAAATTTCCTTTGTTGATAGATCCCTCACAGTCAACGATAGTTTGTGATTGAATGGCAACAAAAGGTTGAATTGAGAAACTTTCTTCTCTGTTGATTAATATTTAAGCCGTATTGCCTAACTGTGTATGTGCTATTGACATTCTCCGAAGAATTACTCTTCTGAATTGTGAACTATGTGTATAGTTGGAAGAAGAACAATTGATGTGTTAAATCTCCAGTGGCCCTCTCTATCTGTGGTTGAACGCAAGTCTATGTGATTAATGTGAATGTGTAATCTTGGTATATAACCCCTGTAAGAGGCCGAGAGTGAGTTGTAGTGGTTCTCAGTCCAAGTGAGGATATTAAACCTTTTTATAAGGCGTTGAGTTCTGTGTGTTCAAACAAAATTTATAGGAGTGAAACCCTGTTATGCTTTGGTTGCCCAAAGAGCTTTGAAACCATGTCGAAGGTGGAAAACCCTATGCATTGAAGAATTTAATGTGTTTTATTGTGAGTTGAACGATATCATTGAGGCTTGACCCCAGAGTTAATGGGGCAAAGGTTATACAAATAAATGTGCTAACCATAGTAGAAGTCTGGTCGAGTACTATTCAAAACCTGAGAATGGTTTTGTGAAACCAAAACAGCCCTCATCGCACAGCTTTTGGCCGGAGGCGAAACCATTAAAAAAAAACGTGATCCTATTACATGATGCCCTGTCGCTAGGGTAATACTGCCCTCATCACATTTTTCTGAAGTTTTAAAGTCAGGCGAGCAAAAAAACGCAATATTGTTGTGCGTCGTCTGATCTGGAGGCCAAGAGATTTGATGAATATCGTGCGTTCAATTGCACAGAGGTTAACTTAAGGTATGAACCATTGACTCATGTTGAAAACTGCTCGTTTATGAGTTTCGATGTGTGGGGCTCATAAATACAATACGTTATAAAAACGTCGTGTTAATGTTATAACCTATGGTTGAATGTTATAAGCATTGGTGCATATGTTAAAGTCGTTGAACCATTGGTTTAATGATACGTGATAAGGTCAAAATACGAAGTGGTTGTTATGTTATGATTCAAACCTTAGAGAGAGGGGGTTAAGTAGTGAGTCGGCTAATACAGTTGATAAAACAAAATAAAGGAAGGTGTCCACCTATGATATAAGTGCATGGTTAAGCTGTGAGCCTTGGGATATTTTCCTTTTTATACAGTATATAAGGGGAGGATTTCTATTATAATTCGAGTGCTTTATAAAAAGGGCCAACCTTATAACATAAGATATATATGTGGTTTATGCACACTAGAATAATAATTTTCATTTTTTTTTTAAATTTAACTCGCCATCGGTATACCGACGCTTTATAAGCATCGGTCTTACGACGTTCCATTTTAAAAAATATAATAAAATTGTTCGTTGGTATTGCGACACTTCTTCCTCGCGTCAGTCTTGCGACGCTCTTGCAAAGCATCGATATTGCGACACTTCAGAAAAGCGTTGGTCTTGTGACACCCTTGAAAAGCGTCGATATTGTGACATTTTAACAAGTGTCGGAAGAGCAACGTTCAAAATGTCGGACCCCATATCTTCGGAATTGCAACACTTCAGAAAAGCATCGGTCTTGCGACACTTTAATAAGCATCAGAAGAGCGACGGTATTGAAAACGTCGGAAGAGTGACGTTTGTTTGGAAACGTTCGAAAAGGTGTTGGTATTGTGACACTTTGGCAAAGCGTCGGAATTGCAACGTTATGGCTAACCACGTTTTGTCCGACCTCGAATTGTTGCTCTTGCGACAACTATGTGTCGAACTAGCGATGAAGTGGCCATCGGAAATTGGGCCAAATTTTCTATTATTGGCTCGACTCTTGACCAAATGTGATTTCCATCTCCATGAAACATCTCATTTCAAAGATAACACTTTGTGAAACCTGCAAGAATAACTTCTAAACCCAATTCCCTCTTTTTCAAATTTCTTTGGCACTTGCTCTTTGACCTTTGCACTCTCTTGCACTAGCATCTTGTTCACATGATTGTTCAACAATGATGCATGCTGCTGCAATTTTACCTCATCTTGTTTACCTCTTTTAGGAGGCAACATGTTACCATGGAAAATTTTAGGGGCTAATATTCGCAGGTGGGCTAATTTTCCATGATTTTTCCAAAAAAATGATTTGCCAATTTCCATTTTTTATCAAAATGATTCGCCCAAATTTTAAAATATAAAATTATTTTACCTTAAAAACTGCCAAAATTATATATAGGGTATATATAAAATCATTATAAATTTGAATAATTTTACAAATACATCAATAAGCATTTTATAGTTTGCATGTTAGGGACTAGTGAGATTCGCCAATGTTTTCAAACTTCAAAAAAAATTTCCATCCTTAAAATTTTCCCTGCATGCTACACTCCTAAAACATCTTATCACAACTATTAGCAACCTCAATGAAATCAGATTTCACATTTGATTCATCTCTTTGAAAGGCCTCATTCGCAACATCTTCATGCTTGAACATTAACAAGACAAAATATTTACTAGCATTAACAATTCTCTTCATTTTTCCAACATGCATACAAGACAAATTCATCTTCTTACTATGCGCTCTAACAATGTACTCAATCCCATTCTTTAAAAAATTATACTTATTCTCATGGCGATGGAAGATTTCTCCCCTATCATAAAAATATGGGCTTCCCAAAACAATACCAAAACTATCAAGCGGAACAACATCAAGTTCAACTTCATCAAGAAAGTGTGCAGTGATTAAAAATCTAAGTATGCACTTCCTCGTCACCTGCAAATTTGCTTCTTACATATCCAATCTAAAGGATAAGGTCTTGGATGTGGAATTTTTCTAGATTTAACTTCTTGACTAAGTCTTCAGAAATAAGGTTTGCTTGTGAATGACTATCAAATAGGGTGTCAATCTTGGTATGTTTTAAAATAACTCTAACATGGAAAAGCTCAATTATTTTTTCATCATCTTGAGTACTATTGAGATAACTTGAAGAACTAGTACTTGAAATGTCCTTACCTTTCAAAACCATTGATACAATATTTGTTTCATCTCCAGAATCAAAACCTAAATCATGTGTTATTGTTGCATCTGTCTTCTCCTTCTCCTTGTTTTTAAGCTTGTTGGGTCTCATTTCTAGATGAAGTTTCTAGCAATGATCTTCATCATGTCCAACATTGGAACAATTTTTTCACGTGAGTTTTTCTTTCTCCATCTTAATGGAAGCATTCTTCTTACGTTTACCCTTGAACTTACCCTTTCCTTTCTCGCCAAACTCAATGGTATTCTCACTTGTCTCATATGAAACATGTTTCCCTCTTGCCTCTAGATGTGTGGTCTAAACACAAAATTCATCTAAATTTGAAGGATTAAACATGAGAATAGTATGTCTTACGTAACCATGCAAACCTCCAATGTATTTCAACAAAGTTCCTAGAGATGTCAAATCTACACCCAAAATTAGTGCTCTTCTCCTAAATTATTAAGTATAGCTTTGCACACTTTGTCCTTTACCTTGCCTAAAGTTTTTCCAATACATTATAGCCTTTTTCATGTATGCTAATGGATAAAATTGTCTCTTCATGTCCTTTTATCCAAATAAGTATTGCACTCTCCAATCTCAACGAAGCAAGCTTAATCTTGGTGTCATCATCCTTGATTCTTAGTATCCTGCAATACACTTCAAGTTTATGCACCCAATTATCTAATATTTCAGAATCTACCTTTCCATTATACATAAGCTAATCAAACTTTATGTCAAGCTTCATAGATGTATTTTTACCATGACCTTTTGGAGAATCTGGAGGTGTTTCTGAAGGGATTGTTGTGGAATAAGATGATGGTGAAGATGGTGGTGAGGATAATGGTGGTGTCAAAGGTGGGTTTTCACCTTTTCCATTACCTTTTGGAGTCTTGTCCACATCTCCTCCTTCTCCCTTTGAAGACTTATCGACTTTTGGGGAACTAGAGTTCTCCCCTTGCAACCTTGTGCTTCTCTCCTCGTAAAGAACTTTCACCATTTGTGTCAAATAAAAGAATTATTTCCTGGAGGATTTTTCATATTTTGTCATATTGTAAGGATCTCCTTCATGTGACATACTTTCAGAAGCTTCAACCAAAACTTGAGGTAGAATTTGTGGTGGAGATTGTGGCAAACTTGCTCTCCTTGTCCTTGACCTAACTTGATGACTTGCAACCACAAGATTTCCTTTTACTCTTTTGAGCTTCAACCTTGTAAGCATAAAATACACTTGTAAACACTTAAACCCTCACAACAACAAATAAAACCTAATATTTGATACCAAACTAATTTGTATTTGAATTTTCTTGAAGATTATGTAAAATTTTAGAAGTGTTTAAATTACAGTTTTTAACCTCTTTTATCAAATTCATAAACGCATAAAAATGAAAATTAAACTCATTTTTTGAAGTAAACCAGAGACAATATCACCATAACAAAAAACACACAACAATAATTGATGAAGGATTTCACCCCTCCTAGGCTACATCTCCTAGTCCAGCTTCCAATGGTCGGGCCTCTTTCATTATTCTAAAAGAATAGTGTTTACATACAATTACAGTGCTCCAATGGCTTTACTGGTAGCTCCAATGGCTTCATAGCACTAAAAAGCCCCTATCTAGCCTCTTTCTACTCCCAAAAATGATAAAAACTCAAGAATTTATGATCTCCACAAGTTTTCTAGCTATTCGTCTTACAATTTTGACTTGCCTGCAAACCATCCTACAAATTCACTGCAAAAATCGCTAATGGAGAAACTTTTCTCTACCCACTAGTGCAAATTGTGGCCTCATTAATTTTTCCTCTAATGGCTATGGACCGAATAATAATTTAATATTATATGGGGTTTAGGCTAAGCCCTCACTCTTGGTCCCACCCCTTACTTCCCGTGGACGCAGTGACCAGGGTTGGGGCTAGCCCCGGCCCACCCCCAAACAATGCATTGCATAAACTTTAAATAATGTTTTTAGACTATGGTTATTAAGAACCATATTTTGGTGTAACGGTAATTTGTGTGGATTTTTGGTGGGAGATCGCGGGTTCGACCCTTGCTGACCTCAACTTGAACCTTGAAAATATTTTGGCCAATGGGGAGGCGCCACATCACGACCTCCAATTGGGACACGTGGTGGCCTCTCATCGCTCCACCCTCCAACCAATAAAAATAACCCAATTCATAGCCAATACGGTGATGTCAAGTGTCCACCAGCCATTGACCAAAGGAGCCCAGTTATCATGTTGAGATCAGCATGACATCATTTGTATGGACTACACAGTTAGCAGCCTAGTCAACATGTATGCAAAGATTTTTCATCTTTGACCAAAACTTCAGATCGTGATTACAGGAGCATACAGTTTCGTTTTTGTGCGAAACGAGTTATGTCGGATTCAAAACAATGAGATATATGCAACAACATTGGCTTCATTCCATTCCGAGAACTTTGAATTTTGAGCATAAATTTGATCCACCGAATCACCATGTCACCACAGTGCTCCAAGATTTCAACTCAAAAATGGAATATTATGTACTTGGGTTTGAGTGTCTTCCACATTCGCTCATCCCAAAAAATATTAAAAAGAGGGAGGGAAAAGTTCTTTTGTGACACCAAGGAGTTTCTAAGCTTGTTCTTCAACTGCTACTGAAGGAGATGCAGAAAGGTTTGCAGTTGCTACAGGAGGGCTGAGACTCTACTACAAGAAGAATTAAAGGGTGAAAAGGGGACACAATGTTTCAAATTTGTCTCAAAACCATCATATGCATCCAGATTTTCTTGACAAAACTAAGTAAAATCCACCACCCTTGTTCTTACACCCACTTGCATGCAAATTCTAGTTTGTGGAAGTATAAGGTCTCTCTAAGGATTGTAGTTTTTAGAAATAAGAAGATAATTTGTTGACAGGGATTCTAACATCATTTTCACTCATTTCTATGAATTAATTGAGCATTATCTCACCACTGAAGTTATATAAAAAAGGAAATGTTTCCTTCAACTAAAAAACCAAGGAGGTACAATAGAAGAGATGGGGGGGGGGGGGGATTCAATGGAAGGGAACCCTAAAACATCAAAAGGATTCAGCTACACACTCCCGTAGTAAAAATCTTTAGAAGACACCAGTTGTTATGTTTTTTTTTAATTTTTTAAATGGGTACGATGATGACCTTACTCATGAATTTTCCATCGCATTGCACTCTTAAGGAGAGGACAGTGCCAACATTGTTGTACATTAGAAATATCTCTTAGCCCTGAAACTATTAGCAGAGTGACCACCCTACCTCTAGGTATTATATGGAGCAAAGAAGACAAGGCAATGAGCATCACAAATAGAAATAATTTCTTCATTTTGAAATATATGCTTTTTGAGGATTCGAATGGAGTTAGAAGGGAAAGTCTACCTTATCCTTTGGATGAGGTGGATTACCATATCCTCAATTATATCTCATTTAAAGGAAGAATGAGAGCAGTATATGCTTACCATTTCATATTACTCCATGAGTTGAGATTCAAGGTGGAATTTACTCTTCCTCAAATATTTAGTGTGCCCCACTTTCTCCTACAATCAATCATAGAGATGAGTCAAAAGGTGAGGGATGGAAAACACCAGAATTTAGCTCGCCATGGCCTCATAAAATTGATATTGGTTGATGCTTAAGAAATTTTAGGTTCCCTGTCCTACGGACTAAATTTTTGGACATGGATAGGGAGACCTTCATAGAAACACAATTCATCACCCTTGGGGAGACACCATCCTCTAGTATTGGAGGTAGAGAAGGGAAAATAGAGGAGGAGGAGACAACAAAGATAGAATAAGAAGAGAGAAAAATAGAGGAAAAAGAGATAGAAGGAACAGAGGAAGGAGAAGAAAAAAGTGAAGAAGAATAAAGGGAAAAACAAGTGGGAAAAGCAAAATTCCCAAGAAAACTTCTAAACCCTAATAAGCAGAGGAACAACCACCTCAAACAAGCCTATCGCAAGGGGTTAGTGAAAAAGAAGTAGCTGCAACATTAGCTACATTAGACACACTTATCATGCCAAAAAGGAATCAACTAATACAAGGTCCCGTCTATTTCAAGACCAGAAAAAGCACCAGAATTACACAAGGGAAACCACAAACTCCCACAAGACTCCCAATCACCAGGAAAGAAAGAAGATGTAGGACCCATTGAAGGAAAAATTGAAGAGGTCACCTCTCCTAAACCCAAAACAAAGAAACTTGTAGAATATGTGAGTAGGCCCACTAGATCAACTACCTTCAAGAAGCCAAAGATGCAAGCCACCCTTGAACAAGAAGAAAAAGGGAAGCTATAGAAGGGGTAGGGTTTGCTACAAGAGGGATATAGTGTGCTACAGGAGGGAAAGAGTGTGTTATAGGAGGGAAAAAATATGCTATAGGATGGGAATAGGGAGTTACAGTAGAATAAAAAGGAACCACAACAAGCAGTATCCTCCCCAAAAACATTTGAAAAATACTTTCGAGGGCTCCAAGAGCCTAGTCCACAGCCTAGTCCGAGGTCTTACTTTAATTTCATTTAAGGAGGGAGGATCATACGTGAAAAATTTTTCCACTCCACTACTCTATAATATAGAAATATATAGATGAAGGACCTGCAGTTGGATGCCAATTACTAAATCTAATAATTTTGCAGATGTGGGACTTATAGAAGAAAAGGTCATTGAGATGGGAAAATAATTGGCTAATTTGAGACTCAGAGAGTCTATGATGAAAGAAAAACTACAAGCAGAGAACAGAAGACTTAAATAGAGGTTGTAAGATAAATAAACCCAACTTTCCACCATGGCAAGTCTCTCTATGGAGGCCTTGCAATGAAGGTAGCCTTAAAAGGCTTATGCTCTCTTTCTCAAAGAACAATGGTTACAGTGTTAGATTAAGACACTAGAACAATATGGCTCTCTTCCCTTCCAAGAATAAAAGCAGCTTATTGAGTTTTTCAAGCAAACTAATATGGAGAACAGGGAAAAGGAAATTGAATTCTACCTGAACAACTTCATTTTGACTGATCTGAATTTTTGGATCCCAATTCTAGACTGGGAGACATGCATCTCATGGCTTTAGCATCCTCGTTATCTCATGAAGAGAAACGGGTTGAGGAGGAGAAAAAGGAAATGAACAAATATGAGAAGGAACCTTTGTACATAAGGGCAGATCTGGGGAGCTTTAAGGATATCATTAGTAATCATAACCTTATCCCTTCTAATGCAACTTTAGTACCCAAATACATTGCAAAACAGGAACAAGCCATCCTACACTTTGAAAATACCTTTAGACTATTGGGAACATAAATCCTGCTAGCTTTTTAGAATAGATGGCATGCCTTACCCCACAAACTACAAGTCAAAGAATATCACTCATATGAAAGGCTAAGAAAGGCCTTAGAAAAAACACCATTATACAAGAGAGTTATGCAGAGAAAGAAAATCCAATGGATAGGACTAAATCTCAATCCAACTTTACTGCTAGGCCTGCAAGAAGGAAAGGACAAAACAAAAGAACATCAAGAATGGACTGAGATTGAGAGGAATTCAAGATTTCATCCAGAAGAATGCACACCATCTGAGGTGCCTTGGGATGTCAGGGAGGCCACCAGGGCCTTGAGAGAGCTTCACATGGATGATTGAGTTTCTCAAAAGGATGAGAAACACCTTCAGCAAGGGGGTGGTGATAATGACCATCAATAGGTATAATATGAGGGTCATGATTCCATCCTCCAACCTTAAAACTATCTTTTTCTCACATTTATTCACATTTTTTGTTATATTATGCTTAGTGAGAAGTGTAAAAGGTGTTTTTCACAGTATGTGGCCTAATGTGGATTAATTGAAGTAAAATGGAGCATTTTTTAGATAATTACCATGCATATGATCGAAGGAGCCAACAAGGAGAGAATCTAGGGAATTTTTGCACCTCCTTAACTCCCTAAATCAGCTTGGGATCACAACACTCTCTCTCATCAATTCGAGTTCATGGGCATCCAAGCCACTACTAATGCAAGTGAAGCTAAAGGAGGACAAGATCCACCATTTTCAAGATGAAGGAGGAAACGACTCCTATTTTCAATGGAGCTCCTAAAGCTACCCTTTTTGTATAAATTATAAATAAGAAGAGCTCATTAGGATTCAAAGTTTTTTTTCAGCTAGGTATAGCTATTTATATCAAGAACTTGACACTATTATTTTTACTTTTATCTAATGTATAAGGATTTTATTTTATGATAATGAGAAGTGGGTTATTAAGTTGAATCAGAGGTAGCTTCAGAGGGTTGATACTTTGGGTTTGGGCCCAAACCAGTGGCTTAGATCCCTCTTTTATATTTGTGTTTCTCTTAGCTTCAAGTATTTCTTGGTTTCTTTCATTTCAGTAGAGATTAATCCATCAAAACCTATGGTTGTAGCCCCTGCATCACCTCTCTTGTGGGAGCATTAGTGGAACAATTCACAACCACGGTATAAAAATATTATTCTTAGGACATTTCTTGGAAAGAGATTAATGTTATTTTTCTTGTTTTACATTTTTTTTTTGTAGCTTAGAATTCAGTTTAGTGATTATATCATTATTATGGCATAAACTAGATGTTATTTAAATTCAAACCATTTTTTCCATCATAAGTTATCTCATTTTGTCAATGATAAATGGATGCATGAATGTGATTGATTACATGGTTTGTTGATATACAGGAAAGGGAACCTTTACAAATTCCATCTTGAGCTCCTTCACCTTCTGTTTTCCCCTCCAAATTTTGTCCCAAAACTCTATTTCATAAGTAATTCTGCCTAGGTACACCGTGAGCACTCATCCTAGTGCAAGGCATGCCTCTGAGAGGCCTTGAGATTGACTAGGGACTTAACTCAATCTCCATTCATTTGATTCAACCTCCATCCACCTCTCCATACCCTCAAGACATCATTTTCACCATAAAAAGCCACTCGAAATCCCTCTTGTAGCATTACAAACTCTCTTGTATAAATTCAGGGCTCCTGTAGAAGCCACCTATAGCAAACCTGTAGGGCAACTTTCCTTCATCATTTTTTATATCAACTGAAAATTAGAGTTAGTATAGATGAATAATGACCCTGATCTATTATTTTATGATTAGGGGAAGCTCCTAGTACACTCCAAACCTCCATTTTATTCACTGCAAAAACATAGTAGGGTTAGTTTGTTTATCACAAATATGATGCAAGTAGGTTACTGATTTACAAGAAAGTGTGAAATAGGTAGATGGTACATGCAATTTTTATTGGTATTTTGATGAATTATGCAAGAGAAATTAGCTTCCTTTCTGCAATTAGATTTGGTATTTTGATTAATGGTTCAAGATAAAATAACTTTCTTTCTGCAAGTAGTTTAGCCTTTTTCATTTCATGAATTTATTAGCTAGAATTTACAAGTTGATTCAATGGAATTTCATCTTCATAGATATAAGTAGCTTTCAATTGTACCTTCATCAGAAAAATTTCATTATAATTTAGTAGGAGGAATGGTCTCGAAGAACTTTTGATATAATGTCATAGTTAAGGGTGGCATGAGTAGAATCCCATATACTGTGCATATAGCACTCTCACCTATAAGTTTGTATGAACCTTGGGTTGATAAATAGATTTGAGGAGCCCTATGGATTTGCAACACTCTTGGTGCAATACCAGGACTCACCATCATGCAAGGTGTTATCTCCCTATAATTAGCAAGATTGGCAAAACTCCAACTGCAGGGAGAACACTTATTTCAACCACTTTAGGATTCTAGGATCTAGCCCTCCTGAATCCGGAGAGGGATCTCCCCAATAAAGTGCAAAGATTGATTTATCTTAAAAAGCTTTTGGGTGATGATGTTAGGCTAGTTATGAAGGCTGAGGTTTTTGTTTTGTTTTGGATGGTTGAGCATGATTATTATTTGGGCGGAAAGTCCTAAATGGAAAGAGTTTCAAAGGTGTGAAGTTGTAAGCAATCAGAACAAGATTTGGCTAAAAAGATAGATATAACACTGGTCTTTAGTCCATTGGGCTATGGAGTCATAATAGGATTTAATTGAAACAAAAAGGTTCAAGAGTGGTCCATGGGGCAAGTCATCTATGTCTAAGGATCTCTTTAGAGTTGATTTTATTGAATGAAATGATACAATAAGAATGGGAATTAAACAAATGAAGAATAAAGAGCAGCCTAAGATCAGGTAAGTACTTTGAAACTATCCTACTTTTGGCATACACTTAAGAAAGACATAAAAGTAAACTAAGATCTAGTAAGTTCTTCGAAACTAGCCAGCTTTTGATGCACTTTCAATAGAAAAACATTTTAAACACAAAGGGAAACTTTAAAAGCAACTGTTGGAGAAGAAACTAGAGGACAGGGCTCACCATAAACTTCCCTAGCTTTTCTTTACTTAGTAAACTTTCAAGACAGACACATAAGATAGCAAGGAATGGTCTAAGATCATGTAAGGAATTTTAACCTAGCTTTCTTTCAACACACTCTTAGGGAAACTTTCAGATAGTCTTTGGGGATAAAACTAGGACAGGGCTCACCATCACTTCCTCAGTTCATATCTACTTAACATAAGCTGAAAATAACATTTAAGAACAATATTTATCTTAGACAGTAGGACAAGGGAACGCCAGCATTCCTAATTTCTCAAACTGAATTAAATAATTCCTAAGCAATACAATTTGGAAGAAAACATATAGATAAAGCTTATCAGTCAGAGAAGGGTACTGATATACAGTAAATCCTAACTCTTTGCTTGTTGTTCTTTATCAGAGAAGATGGAAAAAGCGAAAACAGAAATAAAATAACAATTTACAATAAGAAATAACATCGCCGTTGACATAGACCAGGATCCCATAAATCAACTTGTATTGATGCTTCAAACCAGTTACAACTTTAAGTCCAATGTTTTAGTTCAGAAATCATCTTCACTTCTCAGCCTAACTTATCTAATCACAAGAAAAGCTTCAAGAGCCCGTGAACACTATTTACAAGTAGAAGTTTCAAGCTCAAGTATATTTCAAAGTTCTGCAACCAACGTTTACAATGAACTCCTCAATGAGATTTTATAGAAGGATGAGAAGGTTGAAAGAGAAAAGATCTAAGGTTTCAATTAATAAATATTTAGTACTTCTCGGCCTTTGAGGGGCTCAATGGAGAATTTTACAAATATTTGTTTGTATTAATTGTTTTTACATTTAAGAGTTAAGCTCGGTGGGAGTTTTTGTTGACTTTAAGGCTCCGTGTGATCTCTGTAGTAACTTAGCAAATATTTTGCAATAAGTTCTTCGGCTGAAGTAACTGTTCGGCTGTCATGAGGAAAATACCCTCTTTTCTGGTCATTACTCAGCCTGTATTGAATGCTGTGAAGCCACAGGTGGCAATCTGATAGCTGAGAGGAATCAATTTTCCTCTTATGTGGCAGTGGAGGCTCTCTGTCTGATAGATATTATTGATTTTTCCTTAACTGTCTTTAATTGAATGGATTAGGCTTTTGATTTCAATCTTAGCCGTAATCTACTCAAACTGTGTAAATTAGCTTCAATTCTTCATTTCTGGCTTGATTTAATTCTTCAACGCTGATACTCTTTGGCTTTGATTTAATTGTTTGTGTCTTGTTGATATGCAGGTGCCGTAAAGGGCCCATATGGCATCAATGCCCATGAAGAATTGACGAAACGTGACTTAGAACCCTTTGGAATGACCTTTCTGTATGCATAAAGGCATGGGGGATCATCATCCCCAGCCTTTGGTTTTCCTTTGATATAATGGAAAAACCATATACAAAAGTACATAAAACAATCAAGAAATCCTGCGTATTGGGTAAAACTGCTTAGGAGGCTGTGGTTAGGAGCAAATGGTGGAGATTAAGTTGGATCCGTTGATCTAGCAAAGATCAACGGTGGGGATTAGCTGAGAATATACAAAGTGAATGAGTCACTTTATAATAATATAGGAGTAAAATGTGAGAAAATACAAAGAAAAAGGGAAAAATCCCTTTGGCAAAGGAAATTTGTTAAGAATTGAAAATGGGGTTTCGAGATGATCGTGGGCCATTGGATGGGAAAAGGCAACGAGATCAACGGCCAGGATGATCCATGAAGGCCCTTGGGTAAAGGCAGAGGGCGATAGTGAAAGTCCAGATTATATCTGAGCCGTTGATCTGCAGAGATCAACGGCGGGGAGCACACGCGACAAATCACAATAGAAATGGGGAACGGTGGTTTCAGAGGGCAAAAAAGTTGTTTTCGCGCGATGAAAGGGTGGGCAGGCGGTATTGCCTTTTTTAACACGATATGCATCCCCGCTCGACACATGGTGTCAGAAAAAAACTTATATTGCGTGATTTTTGAAAATTAACCTCCACGCTGAAAGCTTTGCGAAAGTCCGCGTTGGCCGTCAGATCTGGGCCCTCAGATTGAATGGTAGAGAGTGAGCATGAAATTGGCAAGATGCGCAGGCGGAACGAGGTGGGGGCAGAGGAAGGTGGTTTTAATATAAGCCGTTAGATCAAATATTTGGACGGCAGAGATCAGATCTAGAGGGGGGCAGGACCCACAAGAGTAGGGCTTGTCGGGGTTAATATGGGTTGTTGGATGGAACAAATCAATGACTCAAATGTGATCTATGATTTAAATGAGATAATACAAAGGCAGAGAATGGGTTAATAAGGAACATTGATCTACAGAGATCAACAGCCAGGATTTGGCCTAAAACATTATGAAGCGAGTATATGATTTTAAACCAAAGTCGGGAAATGCAATCTGGACTATCCAATCTGGACACATGGACGACCCAAATGCAATTGGAGGCATGCGATCGGCGGGGGAAGAACTCGAATGGCGCCGATGAGATTGTTTGTGGGTCGTCGATCTGCAGATCAGATCGATGGTGGAGGAATCATCAGGGGTTGACCAATCGGGGATGGCATGAATTTAACGCACCCAATGAAAAAATGGCGATGGATTTTGTGCAGACCATTGGATTGGCCCAATATCAATGGCGGAGACGAGCTCCGACCAATGAACGAGCGAGCCCCTTTATAATATATGAAAACCAAAAATTTAATAAATAAAAAGGTTTTTGGTGGCTCGGGGTGGGTTATATATAAATATTGGTGCCCGGTTACGGGGCCTGTGGTTTATATGGAAAACAAAAGGCCCGGGGCTTATACATAGAAAGTGCCAAACGGGATCTGGCCTTCGGGCTTTTCAATCTTCCCATTTAAATTTCTCTGATGTGATTAGCACTTCGGGACTTTAACTCTTGGTCTCGAGCGTATGTTTATATGGAGAGAAGCAGAAGGCGGGGGTTTATACAACGGGCTCAATTGCATCGGAACAATGATGCGGGACTTTTCAATCTACCCATTTTCATTAAAAACATTGTTCTGGCGGGTTTAGACCAAAACTTAGGAAAAGTAGGTTTATTGAATTAAAATAGGAAAAATATGAACGATGAAGGTTTATATAAACATTAAAGCACCCGATTGCGGGCTCATGGGTTTTATGAAGCAGTAATGGGATCAAGGGTTATATGCAAAACGAAAGACATAGACTTGCACGGGCTGATTTCTCTGATGCGATAAGCACCGAAAGGGATTAGCACTTTGTTCTAGTGCCAGGACACATGTGGGGAAGTGGTTAGGACTTAGCCCAAAGGGGCTTAAGCCTGTAATACAAAAAATGTATTTTTTATGAAATTTTCAATGTTTTTTGATGGATTTGGGGGTTTCGGCAAAGTTTAAAAGTGAGTTTCAAACTTAGTAAAGAAGATTCTATGAAGGGGAAAGAGGAAAAATGGAAAATAGAGGAATTCCATGGGGAATGAAGGGGTAAAAATGAAGGTTAGTTTTGAAGTGAAAGGAAGGGAAAAAATGGTGTTTTGCAGCAGTCTTCTCTTCATGAAATCAGCAGAATTTCTGAGTTTTTTAAAAGGGAAACAACAGTGAATATTTAAACACAGGGTAGGATGTCTTCATGAGTCTTCAAGAGATAACATTTTTGCAATAAAAATCGTTTCTTGAAGGCTCCAAAAATGATTTAGCCACCTTTTGATATAAAAAATTTTATAGGTGGCTAACAGTGTCTCCACTTGGGGATGGTGCCTTCTTGAAGGCATCAAGAACTTCAGACGTGCATTCTCTGGAGGCTGATCAGTGCCTCATCCATTGGGCTGCAACTTTCTTGACTTAGAGGGTATTTTTTTGCTGTGAAAAAATGTCAGCAGCCATAAAAAATCAATGGATCCTCATCAACACAAGCTTTCTACCTACCTAATCCTACAGATCTAACATTTTTTCTTCTTTAGAGTGCATTTGGATTGGAAAAATATTTTTAAAACATTTTATTCTTTTGAAAGCATAAAAATAATCTAATTCTACTCCTTATTTCTCCATGAACTCAGATTAAATAGTTGAGTTCATATACTTCTCTACCTAATCTACTAATCTATTAGGTTTAAACAGTCTAACATATTTTTATTCACTACTTTCTAAATAGAAATTTAAAAGCATACAAGTCAGGTTTCAACATTTTAACTTGATGTTGATCTATGGCATAAAAAACAAGATGCACATAGATATTATTTTATAGAAAATTAAATCAAAATGGAAGGCTTAAGATCTAAAATTTCAAAGCATGGCCTTCTCTTTTCTTCAGCTCTGTTTTTACTTTTGTTTGAGCTATTCTTGCTTTGTTGACTGGTTCAAATTTTGAACTGATTAGAACCAGTTTCACCTTTATTTTGACTCAGAAATTAAAACATATTGGAGTCATTCTTGTTTGGAAACTTAGGTTCAGATTTTGAGCAAGATAAGCCAAGATTAAACTATTTGGCAAATCAAATTCACTAACCTATCAGCAGCAAATATAAAACTAATTAGCCATGATTAGGCTGTATGGCTAACTAGGAGTGTTTTTTTCAGGAGTGGAATTTAAGCTTGCACACTTTCAGAATTTATTTCTATTTTTGGTATGGGGTTATACCTTTATTGTTTTTACAAACTGCCCTCTTTTCTTTCTTCTATTTTTTTTGTATTTTTGTTTTTCTAACTTTGAATGCAATGGTGGATGAAATATTTATAGTGAGAAAAAAAATAAAAAGGCTTCAAAACATGGTATGGATCAAGAGAAGTAATGTTTAAGCATCCTGCCATTGATAGGACCCCCAAACAATTTAGCTCCATTCAGCTCCTGCAAGAAAAAGGCATTGTTACCAGCAGCAGAATGAATGAGATAAGGGCCAAGCCATAAGTTATCAAATTTCCCATGCTTGCCCTTGTCTTCTCTCCTTGAGTCCCACTTTAACACTTTGTCCCCAACCTTAAAATTTTTGGCCTTTCTTCTTCTATCAAAAAGTTTCTTGATGTTGTCTTGCTTTTGTATTTCTTTGTTATAAACCTCCTCTCTAGTTTGCTGAAGATGAATTGTCTGATTTATTCTTCTGATCATGTCATTATATTCATACTGAACCTCTTGAATCAACTTCATAACTGGTACACCAAGGCTACTAGGAAAAATTCTATCAATACCATACATAAGCTGGTAGGGTGACATACCAATAGATTTTTTCAAAGTCAATCTGTCAACCCAAAGTGCATGAACTAGCTTTGTGTGCCAAGATTTCTTGTTGTCCTCTAACAGCTTCTTAATTATGTTCACCAAAATCTTCTTTGAGGATTCTTCTAGTCCATTACCTTGAGGGTAATAGGTCGTGGAATGACCCAATGTTATCTTATATTTGTGACAGAATTCAACCATCTTCTTTGATCCAAATGTTGTTGTATTATCAGTGATGATCTTTGTAGGACAGCGAAATCTAGAGAGAATATTAGTCTCTATGAATTTTATAATGACAGAATCATTGGCTTGCCTACAAGGGATGGCTTCTATCCATTTTGTGAAGTAATTTGTGGCAGTGAGAATCCATTTATGTTGGGTAGATGAGGGTGGATGGATTTCTCATATGAAGTCAAGTCCCCATTGTTGAAATGGAGTTTCAACAGTGATTGGATGCAAAGGTAAGGGTAGCATCTTTCTTTTGCCTTCAAAAATTTGGCATTTATGACAGACAATTGTCATCTTGTGTATATCAAGAAAGAGAGTGGGCCAATAGTAACCAGCCCTTAGGATTTTGTTGGCTGTTGTCTTCCAGTAGAGGTGGCCTCCACACTCTCCTTCATGGAACTTGTGCTTAACCTTCTCTGCATCAAACTCAGGCAAACATTTAAGCAATATCCCACTTGCAATTTTCCAATAAAGACATTTATCTATACTGCAATAGTTTGCAACTTTTAACTTCAAAAACCTTGCCTTTGTTTTTGATAAACTGGGAGGTGTGTTCAAATTAAGCAAAACAAATAATATATCAACATACCAAGAGGAATTCATAAAATAATCTTCAACAATGGGAGTTGAGAATTATTCTTGGTCATCTAAAGCATTAATCATATTAATATCAAGAACTTCAAAATTTGATTTAGCCATCAATCTAGCTAGACCTTACCCTTTGATGAGTTTAGTGGGCTTGATCTCTAAATCATATTCAAGAATAACCGCAATCCACTTACCTCTCTTACCATCTGGGTCCTGTGTTAGAATGTATTTCACAACTGAATTTGGGACAAAGGCAATGATGTGTGAGTGAAGGATGTATACTTTGAAGTCTTTCAAAGCTTTAACCAAAGTAAAAGCTTACTTTTCCATAATTTTATACTTCAAAGGATAATCTCTCAATGCCTTGCTAAAGAATGCAATAGGTTTCTCTTGTCCTTGTGGATTTTTCTGTAAAAGCACAACAGCTATTGTATGTTCTGATGCAAACGAAAAAATATAAAAATATTTTGAAAAATCAGAACTGATTAGAACTGGTGTTTTGGTTAACGCTTGTTTCACCAGCTCAAAGGACTTCTTTGCTTCCAAGGTCCATTTTACCCCTTGCTCCTTCTTCAACATGTTTGTTATATTCCTAAGGAGCTCAACCAAGTTGGGTATGAACCTTCTCAAGAAATTAATCTTTCCAATGAAAGATTGCAATTCCTTGATGTTTCGAGGATGAGAGATTTGCAATATAGCCTCAATCCTCTTTGGATCTATCTTTATACCCTCCTCTGAAATAATGTGCCCAAGGAGTTTTCCTTCTTGGAGCTCAAACAATGTTTTCTTAGGGTTTAAAGATATCCCAAAATTTCTTCATTTCTCGAAAACTTTTCTCAAATGTTCTAAGTGCTCTTCATCCGTCTTTGAAAACACAGTGACATCATCAAGGTAAATAATGATGAAGTAGCCTAATTCTTCTGAGAATTCTATGTCCATGGCTCTTTGAAAAGTTGCTCCGACATTCATTAGACCAAAGGGAATTTTCACATACATGAAAGTTCCCAAAGGTGTAGTAAACACTGTCTTTAGTTGATCATCAGCGTAGACTAAAATCTGATTGTACCCCGAAAAGCCATCAAGCAAAGAAATTCTTTTTGAACCAACTAGCCTTTGTAAAATATGGCCCATCTTGGGTAAAGGGTATTTGTCCTTGAGTGAAGCTTTGTTTAAATCTCTAAAGTCTATACAAAGCCTAATCTCTCTTATTTTCTTCCTAACTGACACCAGATTAGACACCCACTCAGAATATCTAATAGGGACAATAATACCATCTTCATACAATTTCTTAATCTCCTTCTCTACCAAAGGTAACTGAATAGGGTTTATTCTGTGAAGATTCTGTTTGAATGGATTTTGGTTTTCCTTGAGAGGTATTTTGTGCTAAATTATTTTAGTGTCATAGGATTTGAGATCTTCGTAACTCCACGCAAAAACATCAAAAAATTATTTAAATAGCTCTATGTATTTGAGTTTAATGTGAGCTGGTAAATTCTTAAACAGTTTAATCATCTTCGGTTTAATTTCAATGCCTATATTACACTCTTCCACTTCAGTCTCTACAGGCTCCAGTTTTGGCTTCTTGGCCACATTGTTAAAATCGAACAACTCTTCTAAAGGAGACAGACCCTTTGGAAAACATTCATCATTAGACTACAGAGTTTCTAAGTCTTCTGTTTATAACTCTACAATCATCTCTGTTTTGTTTTCAGGTTTTCTTGACAACAGATTTATATCGGCGAGCTCAGCAGATGGTTCTTCTTCTCCAAGAAAATTTTCTTCACTAGGACAGTCTATTTCATATTTTAAATCCGAACTGTGAAGTTCAAATTCATTTCTGAACTGCATGAAGTCTTATATTTGTTTGTCTCTGTCGAAAACTTTCCAATATTTGTCGTTATCAGGAATGGACGGTCTAAATTTAATCTGAGTTGTAAATTCTTTGGTTTCATATGGCGTTAAACATGTTCTAGCTGCAAAAGCTAAGCTGTGGGCCATGATATTTTTTCTTCTTGGGACAAAAATCAATTGGGACTCCTCAAAAGTTTTTAATAGATCCACGACATCGTTTTGGTAGGCCCTAAGTCTTGGGTGATTAGCATTGTATTCCTTGCTGACTTGCCTAATGATTAATTCTGAATCCCCATGCACTCTAATTCTTTTGGCTCCTAATTTTTTCAACAAATGTAAGCCTAAGAGGAGGGACTCATACTCCGCTATGTTATTCGAACACTGAAAGTTTAATCTACAGGAAAGGCTTTCTGCGTGGTTATTTTCAGTGTTGCATATCCAGACACCTGCACCAGCGTTGCTCCTAGTGCAGGACCCGTCAAAGTACATACTCCTTAGAGGATTAGCTTCTGGTTCTTCCATTTGATTGTTGTCCTCTTCAACAAGTGTGCTTTCTATTTGTTCTTTAAAATCAACACTCTGTTGTATTTGTTTTAATTCCTCAGGTTTATCATTAATTTGAGGAATTATTTCTTGACTTTCAAGGTTAAAAAGCAATGGACGCATGATTTGTAGCTCAAGACCCGCATGTTGTTTGTTGTAGTTTACAGGTTTAGCAAACTGTTTTGACACTTCTGTGGTGTTTACCTCCTCCTCTCTATCAGCCATTAACTCTGTTAAAGTGACTTGTTCACTAAACGATTCATCATTAAACAGAATAAAAGAATCAAGGCCTGTATTTACAGAATACAGAGGAGAGTTCTGAGGTCTGTCTTGGCCAGTAACCATATACTGCATATGGGACTCCCTGTAAAGTTTTCTTGTCTGATTAAACACAGGGATGGTCGCATAGGTCATGTCCATCTGCATAGTCCCTTGTAACTTAGCCCCCCAAGACCTAGATAACAACATTCCATACTTTGGGGGGACATCAGCCACAACAATATCCATGACCAAACATTTGGCTGGAATCTGGGCTAAGTTAACATAGAGGTCTTTGATTAATCCTAGACATTTCACTCTACTGGAGTCAAAGGAGTAAAGGTATTTATAAGGTCTGGTGATTTCTAGACCCAGGCTCTCCATTACAGCTTTTGGCATTAAATTATGAGAAGCCCCTGAGTCGTGCATAGTGTTCTGCAAAATCTTGTCATGAACGTTTAAACTTACATAAAAGGGAGGAACAGGTCCATCTTGATAACTACCTTCAATATTTGGACCAAAAATAAGCTCAGGCTAGTCATCGTTAAGATTGATTGTGTCATTATTATCCTCTATGTTTAAAGCCTTCAAAATTTGGGTTCTATATATATTTTGGGCAGCCAGTTCAGAGAGAGGAATAGAAATTTTAATCTTAGAAATTTTCTGATCCAGGCTGAAAGGAATTTGACTCTTTGAAGTGCTTGTCTCAGCTTTATTAACTGCCCTCTGTCAGTAAAATCTGTTTGCTGATTTTTTCTATTTACATTTGACAGGATTGTTTTAACAGGAGTATTAGATGAGGTGCTAACACTACTATGTTCTGCACTCTGTTTTTCATTGTTTTGAGTGCCTTTCTCTTTACTTTTATCATAAATTCTAGCCACTGTTTTGTCCTTTTGTTTTACAATTTTTGGTTTGTTTACAGTGTTGTTTTGTGAGGATTTGTCAGAGGTTTTGTTGTTGGGAGTTTTTTGATTAGTTTTACTTCTAAGGTAATATTCCCATTGAGATTCTATGATGACATTATCCATGTCTTGATAATAACTTTCGTCATTATCTATTTTGTCATAATAAGGTGTGTATAGACCTTGTTTTCTATCATAATGAATCTCAAAATCATCATTATCTACTCCCAAAATGTTGATATCATCTTCCTCTATTTTCTCATCTGTGTCTTCAACCTCAGTCACATAGTTTTGATGAAAGGGTGGAGTGATCTGTTGATCATCTTCCCTTGGTCTATTTTAAGGCTGGTTCCTTCTAAAAATCTAATTTTGGTTCTGGTTTCTATTTCGAGGAGCAGTTTGGTTTTGACTTACTTGTGCTCTCTCAAGAATGCTCATTTTCTTCATCATCTCCTTCATCGTTCTTTCCATCTTTGAGTTGGAAGTAGAAGGTGTAGTTTCCTCTCTGAAGGATACTCTCTCCTCATTTTCCATTCTTGCTCTTTTCTCCATTAAGTTAAATTCCACAACAAGAGCACCTTTTTTCATATCTTCAAGGGTTAAAGGGTCTCTTTCCCTCAGCTGATAGGCCATTTCAGGGTCAAACCCTTCAGGAAAATTTTTTAACGCTGAGTCTTGTGGAGGTTTTAAATATGGGAGAAGGGCATTATACACACTATTAAATCTAGTGCAGTAAGCTTTTACACTTTCCCCAGTGTTTTTGTGGAGGTTCTTGTAATTAGAAAGTATTTGGAGAGGATTATTTTTCACTTCCCATTTGTTTAAGAACGTCTGATGGAAGGCTTGGAGATCATTGATACTGTGGGGGGTTAAGCCTTTAAACCATTTTCTTGCTTCTCCCCCCAAACTCTAAGCAAATAGTCTAAGTTTGACAAAATCGTCATCAATTTCATTTCTGTCAAAGTAGTCATTAATTTTATCCACGTGTTGTGATGCAGTGGTAGTATGACTGGCATCATACAATGGTATTTTGGACTGATAGTCCTGTGGAAGATTGACTAAAGGAATAGGAAGGACTAATGGAGCATACCATGCTGCCATGATATGTGGAGGAGGTGGATTTACAAGAGGTGGATTAAAAAGAGGGAAAGTGGGTTGAAGTGGAGTGGTTTGGACAGTGGATGTTTGGTGAACAGATGTGGATGGAACAACAGTAGAGTGCTGAGCTGAGCTTGGATGAGAGACACCTAAATTTTGAAGGAAGTGTAAATCAGGTGGTGTTGCTTCTCTACTACTAGGATGTTCACTTGTTTCCGAGGATGAAAGTGAAGACTCAGAATCTAGCTGAATTATATCATCAACTGACCTAGTTCTAAATGGATTTCTTAAGTCAACTTGTGATTGGTGTAGAGCTGTAAGGTTTTCAGGAACTGAAGTAGCTCTCAAGGGTGATCTGAAAACAGTTGAAAATTTTATCTCAGGAGACTTCCTAAGGATACTTTCCAGGTTATCAACTATCTCAGGTGGGTCCGGGTCAGGGTAGGCTCTAGTATGAATCTTTCTAGGAGCCACTATGCTATGTTTATTCAGATATGAAAATATTTTGAGAGGTTAATTGATCTTTAAACAAGAAAATTTTAATCCTAAAAGCCTCTAACTGAGCTTAAATGATGTTACAAAGATAATGGTTCTCCCCAGTGGAGTCTTAAGGACTGTTCAGGATTGTGGAGTCGCCAAGTGGAAGTTTTTAGCTCTTTTGGAGGTAAAAGGTTTTATGGTCTACCACCATGTTTATTAAATACCAATCTGAAATATTTTTGGGTTTTTTGAGGTATTTTTCAGTCCTATTGGTTCTAAGAGTGTCCTAAATCTATTTCAAAACTTAGCTACGGTTATGAGACAAAGACAGTCTACTCTTATGGCTAAGCCAGCTGATCTTTCAAGGTTAGATAAATTCTTATGAGAATCCTAGGGTCTGCCTAGTTTGTCACTAACTCAAACAAGTTTCATCATGATTACCGTTTGCTTGGTAGTGCTTGAAAGGGCTGCTTTTACTCACAAGGTTTTATGAAGTACTTAAGGGAGCCTAAGATGAAATTTGACTCAGGATCCCCAATGGAGTCGCCAGAAGATGTTAATCTGCTGCTGGCTTAGCTAGTTAATATAGCAAATGTTCTTTGAAACAAATTTCTTTGGTGTCCTAAGGTGTTCTTAGACTTTTATCAACCCAGAATTCCCCAACGGAGTCACCAGAATATGTTAGCTCCCTGTAATTAGCAAGATTCTAGGATCTAGCCCTCCTGAATCCAGAGAGGGATCTCTCCAATAAAGTGAAAATATTGATTTATCTTAAAAAGCTTTTGGGTGATGATGTTAGGCTAGTTATGAAGACTGAGGTTTTTGTTTTGTTTTAGATGGTTGAGCATGATTATTATTTGGGCGGAAAGTCCTAAATGAAAATAGTTTCAAAGGTGTGAAGTTGCAAGCAATCAAAACAAGCTTTGGCTAAAAAGATAGATATAATGCTAGTCTTTAGTCCATTGGGCTATGGAGTCATAATAGGATTTAATTGAAACAACAAGGTTCAAGCGTGGTCCATGGGGCAAGTCATCTATGTCTAAGGATCTCTTTAGAGTTGATTTTATGGAATGAAATGATACAATAAGAATGGGAATTAAACAAATGAAGAACAAAGAGCAGCCTAAGATTAGGTAAGTACTTTGAAACTATCCTACTTTCGGCATACACTTAAGAAATACGTAAGAGTAATCTAAGATCTCGTAAGTACTTTGAAACTAGCCAGCTTTTGATGCACTTTCAATAGAAAAACATTTTAAACACAAAGGGAAACTTTAAAAGCAACTGTTGGAGAAGAAACTAGAGGACAGGGCTCACCATAAACTTCCCTAGCTCTGCTTTACTTAGTAAACTTTCAAGATAGACACATAAGATAACAAGGAATGGTCTAAGATCAGGTAAGGACTTTCAACCTAGCCTTCTTTCAACACACTCTTAGGGAAACTTTCAGATATTCTTTGGGGATAAAACTAGGACAGGGCTCACCATCACTTCCTTAGTTCATCTCTACTTAACATAAGCTGAAAATAACATTTAAGAACAATATTTATCTTGGACAGTAGGACGAGGGAACACAACATTCCTAACTGCTCAAACTGAATTAAAGCATTCCTAAACAACACAATTTGGAAGAAAACATATAGATAAAGCTTATCAGTCAGAGAAGGGTACTGATATACAGTAAATCCTAACTCTATGTTTGTTGTTATTTATCAGAGAAGATGGAAAAAGCGAAAACAGAAATAAAATAACAATTTACAATAAAAAATAACATCATCGTTGACATAGACCAGGATCCCATAAATCAGCTTGTATTGATGCTTCAAACCAATTACAGATTTAAGTCCAATGTTTCAGTTCAGCAATCATCTTCACTTCTCAGCCTAACTTATCTAATCACAAGCAGAGCTTCAAGAGCCCGTGAACACTATTTACAAGTAGAAGTTTCAAGCTCAAGTATATTTCAAAGCTTTGCAACCAACGTTTATAATGAACTCCTCAATGAGATTTTATAGAAGGATGAGGAGGTCGAAAGAGAAAATATCTAAGGTTTCAATTAATACAGATTTAGCACTTTTCGGCCTTTGAGGGGCTCAATGGAAAAGTTTACAAATATTTGTCTGTATTAATTGTTTTGACATTTAAGAGTTAAGCTCGGTGGGAGATTTTGTTGACTTTAAGGCTCTGTGTCATCTCTGTAGTAACTTAGCAGATATTTTGCAATAAGTTCCTCGGCTGAAGTAACTGTTCGGCTGTTGTGAGGAAAATATCCTATGTTCTGGTCATTACTTGGCCTATATTGAATGTTTTGAAGCCACAGGTGGCAATCTAGTAGCTGAGAGGAATCAATTTTCCTCTTATGTGGGAGTGGAGGCTCTCTGTCTGATAGATATTATTTATTTTTCCTTAACTGTCTTTAATTTAATGGATTAGGCTTTTGATTTTGACCTTAGCCGTAATCTATTCAAACTGTGTAAATCAGCTTCAATTCTTCATTTCTAGCTTGATTTAATTCTTCAACGCTGATACTCTTTGGCTTTGATTTAATTGTTTGTGTCTTGTTGATGTGCAGGTGTCGTAAAGGTCCCATATGGCATCAATTCCCATGAAGCATTGACGAAATGTGACTTTGAACCCTTTGGAATGACCTTTCTGTATGCACAAAGGCATGGGGGATCTCCATCTCTAGCCTTTGGTTTTCCTTTGATATAATGGAAAAACCATATAAAACCTACAAAAGTACATAAAACAATTAAGAAATCCTGCGTATTGGGTAAAAATGCTTAGGAGGCTGTGGTTAGGAACAAATGGTGGAGATTAAGTTGGATCTGTTGATCTAGCAAACATCAACGGTGGGGATTAGTTTTGAATATACAAAGTGAATGAGTCACTTTATAATAATATAGGCGTAAAATGTGAGAAAATACAAAGAAAAAGGGAAAAATCCCTTTGGCAGAGGAAATCTGTTAAGAATTGAAAATGGGGTTTCGGGATGATCATGGGCCGTTGGATGGGATCAAGCCATGAGATCAATGGCCAGATTGATCTATGAAGGCCCTTGGGTAAATGCAGAGGGTGATAGTGAAAGGCCATATTAGATCTGATCCGTTGATCTACATAGATCAACGGCGGGGAGCGCACGCGACAAATGACAATAGAAATGGGGAACGGTGGTTGCAGAGGGAAAAATAGTTGTTTTCGCGCGATGAAAGGGCGGGCAGGTGGTATTTCCTTTTCAAACATGATATGCATCCCCGCCCAACACGTGGCATCAAAAAACAACTTATATCGCGTGATTTTTGAAAATTAACCTCCGCGCTAAAAGCTTTTTGAAACTTCGCGTTGGCCGTCAGATCTGGGCCCTTAGATCGAATGGTGGAGAGTGAGCTCGAAATTGGCAAGATGTGTGGGCAGAACGAGGTGGGGGTAGATGAAGGAAGTTTTAATATAAGCCATTAGATCAAAGATTTGGATGACAGAGATCAGATCTGGAGGGTGGTAGGACCCACAAGGGTAGGGCCTGTTAGGGTTAATATAGGTCATTGGATGGAATAGATCAATGGCTCAAATGTGATCTATGATTTAAATGAGATAATACAAAGGTGGAGAATGGGTTAATAAGGACCGTTGATCTGCAGAGATCAACCACCAGGATTTGGCCAAAAACATTATGAAGCGGGTATATGATTTTAAACCAAAGTCGGGAAATGCAATCTGGACCATCCAATCTAGACACATGGATGGCCCAGATGCAATCGAAGGCATGCGATCGACGGGGGAAGAACTCGAATGGAACTGATGCGATTGTTTGTGGGTCGTCAATCTACAGATCAGATCGACGGTGGAGGACTTATCAGGGGTTGACCAATCGGGGGTGGCATGATATTAACGCGCCCAATGAAAAAATGCTGATGCGATTTTGCGCAGACCATCGGATTGGCCCAATATCAACAGCAAAGATTAGCTCTGACCAATGAACAAGCGGGCCCCTTTATAATATATGAAAACCAAAAATTTAATAAATACAAAGTTTTTTGGTGGCTCAGGGCGGGTTATATATAAATATTGGTGCCCGGTTGCAGGGCTTGTGGTTTATATGGAAAACAAAAGGCCCGGGGCTTATACATAGAAAGTGCCAATCGAGATCGGGCCTTCGGGCTTTTCAATATACCCATTTAAATTTATTCGATGCGATTAGTGCTTCGAGACTTTAACTCTTGGTCCTAGGCGTAGGTTTATATGGAGAGAAGTGGAAGGTGGGGGTTTATACAATGAGCTCAATCACATCAAAACAATGATGCGGGACTTTTCAATCTACCCATTTTCATTAAAAACATTGTTCTGGCGGGTTTAGACCAAAACTTAGGAAAAGTGGGTTTATTGAATTAACAAAGGAAAAATATGAATGGTGAAGGTTTATATAAACATTAAAGTGCATGATTGTGGGCTCATGGGTTTTATGAAGCGGTAATGGGATCAAGGGTTATATGCAAAGGGCTAATCGCATTGGAGGCTTTTAACGAAAGAAATAGACTTGCGCGGGCCGATTTCTCTGATGCAATAAGTGCCGAAAGGTCTTACCGCTTGGTTCTAGCGTCAGGACACATGTGGGCAAGTGGTTAGGACTTAGCCCAAAGGGGCTTAAGCCTGTAATACAAAAAATGTATTTTTTTATGAAATTTTCAATGTTTTTTTATGGATTTGGGGGTTTCGGAAAAGTTTAAAAGTGAGTTTTAAACTTAGTAAAGAGGATTCTATGAAGGGGAAAGAGGAAAATTGGAAAATAGAGGAATTCCATGGGGAATGAAGGGGTAAAAATGAAGGTTAGTTTTGAAGTGAAAGGAAGGGAAAAAATGTTGTTTTGCAGCAGTCTTTTCTTCATGAAATCAGCAGAATTTCTGAATTTTTTAAAAGGGAAACAACAGTGAAGATTTAAACACAGATCAGGATGTCTTCATGAGTCTTCAAGAGATAACATTTTTGCAATAAAACTCATTTCTTGAAGGCTCCAAAAATTATTTAGCCACCTTTTGATATAACAAATTTTATAGGTGGCTAACACAAGGGACTACTAGTAGTTAGGGTTTCAGATGTCATTAAGATATAAATAGTCTTAGATAGTAAGGGAAGACTCATCAAGTCTTATTGTAATTAAAATTTTCTTTGTTGGAGGTTTCCCCCTCGAAGAAGCAAGTGAACATTCTAATTCTTTTTTGAATAATAAAATATCTCTGTAGCTTATCTCAATTCATGTGATATTTATGTGTTTTTAGAAATATTATTTCATATTTATGGAATTTTTTTATTCATGAAGGTCAAGTGCATAAAAAGTGGTATTAGAGCACTTTCTAGGGCTGTTTCTACCTCCAATTTTCTCAGAATTATTTTAGACTAGATGCGTGTTCCAACATATTTAAACCACAGGATGTTGTTGAGTGCCTAAACCTGTGGATTTGGGGAGGCATGCATGGAGGAACTACAAGAGGTGGTGACACTTATTGGACTCCCTTGTAACCCCTATAGGTACCCCTTCAAGTAGTAGCATATTATACATAACCACACATGGACTGCACTTCCACGTACCCTTGGGTATATTGGAAACCCCTAGGGTAACCTAAAACCTCACCTTAGATAATATGTCGAATTTCTTCCTGCTATAGTACCCTAATAACAACACTCGGTAATATTACTCGTACACACAATAGGTTAGTCAGGTAGTACGAATAAGGTTATGATCGATCCTCCTTAGTTAGCACTCTGAAAGATTGGGATGAGTAATATTGTTGGACCCGTGCATATGTTTCGATCTCTAGCACCTGACACTCCTTTGTGACCATAGTTCCCTCCATATCGCCCCTCACCTTATCGTCCAGATTATATCTATCAGTTGGGGTTCCGTCGTCGCTAAACAGATTAGATCCAGTTGTTGGGGTTTTTTCTCCGGAGTACAAATTAGATTCAGAAATTGTTGTTTTCATGGCATATACCAGACTCTTTGCATGGTGAGGGTTTTGGCAATGATAGTATAGATCATATTATCACAACACATTTTGTAGTGACACAAATTTAGGGTTTCAATTACTGTAATCCAGGCATAATTTTCGTAGGATATTTGGAAGTATCAAGAATTATGGATTTCGACCACCACAGTATTGATCAATTGGGTGTAAAACTCCTTTTGTAGTTACAAAAAAAATAATCAAGGGCCATCACAGTGTTAACACTTCGTAATTCCTCTAGGTTGAGGAGAGGAACCCAAATGTAACCACAAACCACTTAAAAATAGGAATCTGGCCCTTCTAGCTTCAGAGAGTGACGTTTCTATGGGAATATTTAGTCACGTATATGACTAGTTGTCTTAGGTATTAGGCTATGTATTAATATCAAAGAGGAATATGTTTAACATTTTGATGGTAGGGAAGAAGGAAAATCCATTGGGCATGGAGTCATAATGAGCTAATGATTTTCCAGTGATATGATGGGAAAATGAGGAATCCTTGAACATGAGCAAGGAAATCCTTATGTTGTCTTTGTCAAATTTCATTGTAGATAGATGAGTGAAAGAATATTGAAGTTGATCACATCTAAAGCATGTAACTAAGGATGAAGTTTAGATGTTACAATGGAGGAAAAACACTAAAATGTTCAACTACTTAAAATAGAGCACTTAAAAGAGAATTCTAAAATCAAATTTGCATAACTAAAAATTGAAGACATGAAATTTATACATGAAAATAACAAGAGAGAAAATCACATAAATAGGAGAAAACATCACCATAAGAAGCTAACGCATGAATCCCTGAAAAAGTAAACTTCAACCTTAATCATTCATTGAAAACTTTTTAAAATTGTACAATGATCAATGTATTTTCTCTCACGCACCAAACAACCAACCATTTTCTTAATAAAAAATGCATCATATATAGATCAAAAACAATTATTTCTGAACCAAATTCCCCAAAAAGATTCAGTTTTTTTCCTTCGGCAGCGAATATAGAACTACCTTCTAGAAAGTAGGAAAATGTTTTGATTAAGAATTCCTTAAACAAATTACATTGAATACATGCATAAAAATGAGTTTCGAACCTCCCAAAAAACTCAGGACATTTACCATGATTATAAAAGTTAATTACATAAATTTCAGATACGCATTTCATGGTCAAAGTGTTGATTGTGTGGAAGCGCAACATATTTGTTGCGCTACTTCACAAGTGCAGTGAATTCATGAATTGCATGCTTTTGATCACCTTCTAGGATTTTTAATGTATCACACATGTGAAATTCATCCTGAACATCATCAAGTACCTATTGGATAACATATATCCATGATTTAAATCCCCATCCTTGGAAAAATCACCTACAGCAGAAGCACAACACCTGAGTGCAACGAATTTTCACCTGCATATGTTTGACTAAATATTTGGGTCTATGGCTAAGTAAAATAGTTTTTTGGTGATGTTGACATTCATAAAACCCTTGTTTTAACCTCCATGCACAAATGAATTCCAAAACGCTACAAAATGGGTGAATTCAATCATAAATGGCATGAAAATTATAGAGTGCTAACACTGGCTCCTACTAGGTATGGCGTACCCCTATGGTGTGCCAAATAACCATAGATCTCTGGTTTCCCAAACAAATTCCTTAACCATTGGGATAACTCCAACCTAAATTTTTCAAACTGCTACCTGTTTTTGTTCTTGTTGAACACCTAATCCTTTATGGGTAGGTGTGGAAGGCGAAGAGTCACAAAGGAGTCCAAGTGACCTTGGAAGATGAAACCAAGAGTCACATTAATGTAATATAAATGTACATCTATGTGTAATAGAGAAGCAACAAATGCCTATCTTTCTATGTATGTGTTTATCTTTCCTCATACACCATGTGTGTGTTTAACATGGTATCAAAGTTGCAGGCATATTCCTGAAGTTCTCTAATTTGAGCCATTATAATTCCATCTATGACACACCATTCCTATGCGTGACAGTCAATTCAAGTGGCCCTGACATCTCTGAGGTCTGCCATCTCCAAATTTAGATATGGATCTCTAAATTTGTCAGATCTGCTATTTTACAGCGAACCTATTCTTTTTCCTTGTTGAGTATCTGCCTCCTTTTTCTTGCATTTTCCATTGTGGTGTGCCAAAGAAAAAAAAGGAAGTTTTCCTTGTAACTCCCACAACTATGAATAGGGAATCCTTGGCATACTCACTGCTCGAGGAGTCTTTACCTACGTAGCCTTGACGCTCAGCCCTCCATACAAACTCTGTGTTTGTTATAATGGCCTCTCCTCATTAACCGTGGCTTAAATGTTAGAGGTGGATTAGCATGTTGCCTCCACTCGCAGCAGAAGAGTGTAGAGCCATAGTTTTTGGCATTCTGAGAAGCGTACTCGGGACCTCTCACACCCAAAGTGTGAATCATACCACTCAAGAATATCTTGCGGAAGTTGTAAAGCCACAGTGGTAAATTCACTCCTTTCCAGTCCACGCAAAGGCATTCCTCGCGACGCTCCCCTCATCTTCCCTCCTTACCATCGGGCCTTGATGAGAACATTTGGAAACCTTAGACTACAGAGGGTTACAGGTTATTCCCCATGTTATTTATATCTGAGCGAGGGCGGCTACACCTCTATAGTTCTAGTTTAGGGCTCTCGAGGTGAACCTTAATGCAGAAATGTCTATGGTTTCCAAAGGCTGAGGATGGAACTCAAATCATCTTCCTTTTTCCTTCTAAGAATTGCGTAACTTCCACGCGGCTATCATATGTTCATTCCTTAACTCACAGAGATGGGATCATCATCTTAAATTTTATCAGTTTATTATTGTCATGAACGAATTTTGTCTTCACTTTTGTATATTTCTCATAGCTAGCAGCAATGCCTACTGCAATGGAAGAGATATGTGTGAATATGTTGATTGTTTCAATAGTTGTTTCTATTTGGTGAGTCTGATTCCCAGGCCCTCAAAAGTCAATCACAACAGATTTTAGAGAATCGTGCTACGGTGTTGTGTTTAATTGATTCGAGTACAGCGGCAACCTTATCCCGACAAGTGCAAGTGATTCCAACAACACCTACGCTTTATCTGTGTTGAACCTTTATTTCTTGAGCCTGAATTGATGAGAAAAACGGCTAAAATACATGATGCATTAGATTTTTTGCATAACCTCATTTATTCCACTGTTCATAATGTGGTAAAAATGAGCAAGAATTATCTTTTTAATATTCAAACTTGCTTGCAAGATGCACAAGACAAGATTGAGTTTTTGCAATTGGAGTCTCAGCTTCAGCAAGATGAACTTCAACAAAAGAGTCATCATTCTGAACCTGTTTCTGTTCAGAAAATTGAGAAGGACTCTCATTAGCAGTAAGAATATAAAGTTACAGTCGATTCACATTCAATTCCTTGTACAAGAGAAGATTTGCATGCAAATGCAGCAGCTTAGTCTGCACTTCCCAAGCCCATCATCAGACCTTGGGAATAGTTTGTCCACAACAAGCACATAACTAGTCTTGGATATGACAAGGAGTTTTCCTTTCATATTCCGGACTACTCCAAGCCTATCAAATTTCAGAGTGCCGGATTTCTTTATGACAGTTCACCTGTGGTTGTTCCAGATCCTGCTCCAGTTCCACAGCAACAACAAAAAATTGTAAAATTCCAACACTATGATCTAGTTGGACATATGAAAGATCATTGTTTTGATCTTCATGCATGCAAGCATTGTGGTCGGCACACCCGTTCTGTTGAGAAATTACACAGCGGAAACATAAAACAAATAACATACACAGCAATCAAACATGAAGACAACAGATTTAACGTGGTTCACCCAACCAATCTGGGCTATGTCCACCTAACAGGGCATCTGCAATTTCATTCATCAACTGGAGAAATACAATAGCAGAGTTTCTCATCTGCTCAGCTCTTCCACTCACTACACATTCCTCATCTTGCTAACTTGCCTCTACGGGCTTTCATTTTATAGCTGTGAATGAAAAAAAACTCATAAATTCTCTCACAACAAATATAGGATGCATTAAATCCTCATCAGAAATTGATGGAGCCAATGTAGCAACAAATCCTATTTTTGTCACCTACATGAGATTTTTCTCCAAAAATAATAAAAAATAAATCTCAAAAATCTCCACCTTGACAACAATTAGCCTGATACCCTATTCCATTATTATTATTATCTTTTCTGCAAGCCAAGAGAAGCTAGACACCATTGTAGCTTCTCTAACAAAACTGGTTTCATGAACATGTCTGCACAGTTTTCCTTTGTATGCACCTTTTCAAGAGAGACTCCCCTTTCAGTGATAACCTATCTTACAAAATGATACTTGATAGGTATATGCTTTGACTCACTATGATAGGCCAGATTCTTAGCCAAATGAATTGCACTTTGACTATCACAAAATAACTTGATGTTGTCCTGCAACCTACCAAACTCACCAAACAAACCTTTCAACCAAACTGCTTCTTTGCAAGCATGTGAAGCAGCTATGTATTCTGCTTTTGTAGTGGATAAACCAATAATGTTCTATAGCTTTGACATCCAGCTAATAGCTCCACCTGCAAGAGTAAAGACATACCCTGAAGTTGACCTTCTCTTATCCAAATCACCTATAAAATTAGAATCAACATATCCGCAAACAAATTCACTGCTCCTGTTATAAGTGATACAATAATCACTTGTGCCTCTCAGATACTGAAGCACCCATTTCACTACTAACCAGTGTTCTTTTCCTAGATTTTCCATATACCTGCTGACAACCCCAACTGCATGTGAAATATCTGGTCGAGTACAAACCATCGCATACATCAAACAACCTACTACATTGGCATATGGAATTCGAGACATATATTACTTTTCTTCATTAGTGTTAGGACATAAACTTGAAGAAAGCTTAAAATGGGAAGCAAAAGGGACTGAAACAGGCTTCACATTGTTCATACCAAACCTCAAGAGTATCTTCTCAACATACTTCTGTTGTGATAGCCACAACTTACCATTGCTCCTGTCTCTGAAAATCTCCATGCCCAAAATCTGTCTTGCTGCTCCTAGATCTTTCATATCAAACGTCCTAGCCATATGAGCCTTTAACCTGTTGATCTATGTTATGCTTTTGCTTGCTAAAAGCATATCGTCAACATATAACACTAAGATAATGAACATGCCATTACTCAATTTCTTAAAGTAAACATAATGATCATATTCACTTCTTATATAATTTTGACTCATCATGAAAGAATCAAATTTCTTGTACTACTGTCGAGGTGACTGCTTCAGACCATACAATGATTTCTTGAGCCTGCAGACAAATTTCTTGTTGCGATTTTGAACAAACCCTTCCGTTTGTTCCATGTAAATCTCCTCATCTAAATATCCATGTAAAAATGAATTTTTAACATCTAGTTGCTGTAATTCTAAATCAAGTAAAACAACTAATGCTAACACAATCTGAATTGAAACAATTTTTACAACTGGTGAAAATATCTCATGAAAGTCAATTCCTACTTTTTGAGAAAAAAAATTCGCGACCAGCCTCGTTTTGTACCTGTCTTCTGTGTCATCAACACCCCTTTTCAATTTGTAAAACCACTTACATCCCACAGTTTTCCTGTCTTTCGGAAGTTCTACCAAATCCCATGTGGCATTCTTGGCTAATGCCTTCATCTCGTCCTTCATAGCCTCTTTCCACTTACCACTGTTTGAACCTTCTATAGCTTCCTGATAGCACAAAGGTTCATCATCATTAGCAGTTAAAGCAACTGAAGTAACATAATCATCATACCTTTTAGGAAAACGTCTGATTCTCGTAGACCTCCTTAAAGATGTTTCTAGTACTTCCCCAATTTGCTGATTATTATCTATAGGAATTTCTTCATGATCAGTATCTGAAACATGTTCATGATCTGCATCTGAAACTTTTTCATGACCTGAATCTGAAACTTGTTCATCTGGACTATTATCAGTATTTGAACTAGTTTCAAATTGAATGTGTTGAAGCTTAGGTACATCATCATGTTTCAATTTATCATCTACATCTGGACTTTCAAGTGAGGATTCATTAAATTTAACATCTCTGTAAATGATGCTCTTGTGAGTAGTAGGATCCCACAACCTGCATCCCTTAGTCCCATCACCATATCCAACAAAGATATATCTTTTTTATTTAGGATCTAACATAAAACACTGATGTTTTGGAACTAGAGCATATGCATCACAACCAAAAAATTTCAGTTTAGAATAATCACATGGATAACATTTCCATACCTCTTGAGGAATTTTGCATCCTATTGCAGTTGATGGTGATCGATTTACCAAATAACAAGATGTAGAAACCGCTTCTTCACAATTCCTTCTGCAAATTGGCGTTACTAAGCATACTTCTTGCTCTCTCTAAAAGAGTCATGTTCATGTTTTTAGCAACTCCGTTTTGTTGAGGAGTATATATAGTGGTTCTATGTCTTTTGATCCCAGCGTCCTTGCAATAATTATCAAATTCCTTTGAAGTAAACTCACCACCATTGTCAGTTCTTAAACATTTAATGGTTCTTCCAGTGATGTTTTCAACTAATGCTCTAAACTGTTCTAAAACCGTGAATACATCAGAATTATTTTTTAACATGTAGACCCACACTTTTCTAGAGAAATCATCAATAAAAGATACAAAATATGACGATCCTCCATATGAGGTTGTAGGAGATGGACCCCAAACATCAGAATGGATATAATCAAGAATTCCCTTACTAGTATGTTTTCCAGTTTTAAACTTCTGCTTGCTTTGTTTCCCAAACAGACAATCTTTGTAGAAATCTAACTTAGAAGATTTTAAACTAGGAAGTAACTTACGATCAGATAAAAATTTTTATCCTCTTTCACTCATATGGCCCAACCGTTGATGCCATAAATGAATATAATTACTGTCGTTTTCAGATATTGTTGAAACATGATCTAACTTTGTTCTTCCTTCTAACTAAAAAAGATTTCCAACTTTCTTTGCTTTCATGACTAGTAAAATTCCTTTATAAACTTTCATTACTCCACCTTGAATAAAGGTTTTATATCCATTAGTGTCTAGTACTCCTAGTGAAATGAGGTTTTTTCTTAGTTCAGGTACATGTCTTACATCCGTTAGAACTTTATTTGTCCCATCAAACATTTTAATCTGGACGCTTCCAATTCCCACAATATTACATGAGGCATCATTTCCCATGTAAAAAACTCCATCATTTATTGATTTATAAGTTTTAAACCACTCTCTATGAATTCACATGTGATTTGACGCACCAGAATCTAACAGCCAATGTTGATCATGATTAGACAAACTAACTGATAACACTTCATCACTCATACCTGAAATTGATGCCGAACCTGTATCTGTCATGTTTGCTTCTTTCTTCTCTGTCAAAGGGTCTCCATTGGATGTTTGCTGTCTCTTCCAACAGTCCTTCTTCAGATGTCCTGATTTGCCACAAAACCAGCACTTTACCTTACTCTTCTTCCCTTTTGATTTTGAACGCAAGTTGTTGTGCTTACTGAAGCGTCTTTCTTTAGAACGACCTCTGACCATCATTGCTTCTGATGTAGAGGTTTCTGAATTTGACCTCTTCCTTGTTTCTTCGGACAACAAAGCTCCAACAACATCATCAAATTCAAGGGTTTCTGATGAACTAAGACTTATAGAAGTAACAAAATGATCCCATGACTCGGGCAACGAGCATAATAAAGTGACAGCTTTATCTTCTAACTCAAATTTTACTTCTATACTTTCTAATTGCACTAGGAGAGTATTAAAGGTATTCAGATGATCAGTTATCGTCGTACCTTCCTTCATGCGCAAGCTATATAACTGTCACTTCAGAAGAATCCTATTGGTTAAGGATTTTTTCATGTACAGCTTTTCAAGCTTTGTCCACAAACCAGTAGCAATTTTCTCTGACACGATGTTAAACAAAACATCATCCGCCAAACACAGTCGAATGTCGGTCAGTGCTCTTTCATCCAAGTCACTCCATTCAGCATCTGTCATGGTGTAAGGCTGTTTGGCTTTTCCCAACAATGCCTTCACCATGCCTTGTTGCACAAGTAGATCATACATCTTCACTTTCCAGATCTCGAAGTTGTTTTTTCCATTGAACTTCTCGATCTCAAACTGAGCACTTTGTGTTTTTGACATTTTAAGTGACTTGCGTCAAAAAAAAAAAATCTCCAATTTCAGAAGGAATTAATTTTGATTAAAAAATACCCTTCGCCAATAAAAATTCCCCAAAAAAAAATGTATAATTTTCGCACATCCCACCGTCGAAAACTAGGCCTTAAGCTCTAGGCCTTACCCAAATGAATATTTCAGAAACTTAAAAAAAAAAAAAAAAAAACCAATAAAGGGCCACTTATAAATCGATATATATATATATGGGCATTTGAAAAATATCGATTTAAAAAAAATGTGGCATTGAAATCGATATATATATATTGCATTTCAAAAAAAAAGAATTGATTTAAAAAAGGACATTGAAATCGATTTAAGTGATTTTATGAACCATTGAACATGTTTTTAAAAACAATCGATCTCCTGGTCATGTTCGGCTCAACTTCCAACCACCAACTCTCGGTGCTAGTAAACCTCTAGTTCACGGCTTCACGCGCAGTTCAAACTCAGCGTTTAGACTTATACTCAAATCAACGGTGGCTCTGCTCTCTGTTTATGCAGCGTGAGCATCGTTCTCAAAGTAACGCAGCTCCAGCTCTTGTCCTAGTAGCTCAGCAACCTTATAAATTCATCGGTTCAGCAACAGATCACGGGTTTGTATTCATTCAACAATTCAGGCGCAGTTCATCCTTCTCGGCCTCCACACAGCCACGCAGATCTGCAGCCCATTACACCTGCAGAGAACCAGACATTTGATCTAGCTCACGCACAGTTTACACACAACAATTCAAAACCGGCTGACATGACCTCTAGCTCACGAGCTCACGGTACAATAATCAACGCACCTCAAATCTGGCCTCACGGCCTCGCGATCTCCACGGCGCTACTAAACCTCAGAAATTAAGCAACACAGCTCTTCCACCATAGTCACAGTCTGATATCTTATAGTTCCAGCTTTCTTACGCTAGCATAAAACAGCTCTTGGATTAGATGCAGCAACATACAAAACAACTGATACGCAGGCTCTGATACCAAGTGTTGATGAATTACACAGCGGAAACATAAAACAAATAACATACATAGCAATCAAACATGAAGACAGCAGATTTAACGTGGTTCACCCAACCAATCTGGGCTACGTCCACCTAACAGGGCATCCGCAATTTCATTCATCAACTGGAGAAATACAATAGTAGAGTTTCTCATCTGCTCATCTCTTCCACTCACTACACATTCCTCATCATGCTAACTTGCCTCTACAGGCTTTCATTTTATAGCTGTGAATGAAAAAGAAACTCATAAATTCTCTCACAACAAATATAGGATGCATTAAATCCTCATCATAAATTGATCGAGCCAATGTAGCAACAAATCCTATTGTTTTCACCTACATGAGATTTTTCTCCAAAAATAATAAAAAATAAATCTCAACACATTCTTCACACAGATGCTTCAGAAACAAGCCTCCTACAAGAACAAAGATTCATCTTGGATGGACCGCTTCTTGGAAATGGGAATCAACAGCCAAGAAGATGTTTAAGTCGCATGTCAGAACTTGTTCTCGAATATTGAACAATCTTGCAGTTGAGTTTTCGCCATCATCTCACCTTGTACCTGACAGGTGGGGAAATGGTGGTCATCTACAAGCTTCAGAGACAAAGCCACGTCAAGCGAGCCTGAGCCATAATTCGTCATTCTAGATTCATAGTTGTAGCCAGAGACAAGGATGCCCATGAGCATGCCTTTGGTTGATGGACAACCTTAAACCATCAATGTGAGGTTGATATTCTTCCTCTTTCAGAACACTTCCTCTAGCAGGAGACTTCAACTTCTTTCCGGCTTTGGAAGAGTTCCAAGAATTGCATCAAGCATTCCAGTGTTGGTGGTCATCCTTAAACCATCACAGGTTGTAGACTTCCCTTATTTTAGGTTGAAGGTCTCCCTCTTCAAATATGAGGGGAAATTCCTCTAGCAGAAGCCCTTAGCCTCTTGCCATTTTTGGAAGAGTTCCGGGAACTGCAATAAGGGTTGTGTTCCAGTGTTGGTGGTCATCCTTAAACCACCTCTTTATGAAACATTTCAAAGAGTTGATTCAGCCTAAGTGCTGCCATGCATAATTTGCAGATTTTTATTACAATTCTCTTCTTGGACTCACACATACCCCTTCGGATTAAGGGGGTGAATGTTGAACACCTAATCCTCTATGGGTAGGTGTGGAAGGAGAAGATTCACAAAGGATTCCAAGTGACCTTGGAAGATGAAACCAAGAGTCACATTAATATAATATAAATGTACATCTATGTGTAATAAAGAAGCAACGAATGCCTATCTTTCTATATGTGTGTTTATCTTTCCTCATACACCATGTGTGTGTTTAACAGCTCTGAAACCAATGAAATTGAAACCAAACTATGAACCTCAAATTGTACACTACACATTGTGATCTAAAAAATACTAAAATAATCTCTTGAAAACTTGAAAATAAAACTAATACAAGTGCTTGCCCAAAAATCTTATTGATCATACCATTTCCTACTCTAACATGTTGAACATAGCTATATAATCATGTGAAATGATCCTTCCAATATAGCCAAACAAGAAAATGGCTACTTGATTGAAGCTTGCATTCAATTTCTCCAGGCAGAAAAATAAACTCATAATATGGAAACTCAAACTTCCTACTGAAACCTCTTTATGATCCATAAATACAACAACACTCTTATGTTCAAATTGACTACAACAACCTGTGAAAAGGGTTATATAAATCATGAAGGGAATACTTATCTAATTGTTAATCATCGAGTAAGGATTATTTTTCATGATTTTCTACTAGTTTCTTTGTTTCTGATCCAACAATCTTAAGATCATCCTTCAATGAGAAAGGATCCAATTGTTCATCTCTCATATCATGCATCTCATGGAGAGGCTCTATACATTCTCGAATAATAGCCATGACATGTGTTTTAGGATCATCTAAACACAATATTTCATGTACTTCGACAAAATTATCACCATGATATTCAAAGGAGTAAAAAAGAACAACTAATTCCTCGTTGTCTTCATGTATTTCATACTGAAAAGTATCATATATGGTTTTGTTGTTTTATTGAAATTATATGTCATTTTTTGTTTACTGTCTAAATTTTTTGGGCATACAAATTCAAAAATATTCCTTTGATAAACCTCTACTTAATGAGCTAAAAGATCAAAACATTATTTTTTCATTTCAAAAATAATCTCATTTTGGTTGTCCAAAGGACTTAGAACAAAATTCTATTTTCATATCTTATTTTAGGCTCTAAATCACAGCTGTCATATGCAGGTATCAACTCTTCATTGAATCTAATCTAACTGTTTACTTGAGTATATGACTCAGGAAAAGATTAGAGAATTCCAAAATCTGATGACTTATCCAAATCATTGTTTTGATTATTTAAAGCTTCTAAGCACTGTAGAATTCCATCATCATTCTCAAGGACAAAAGTATGAATTTGAACATTAAAATTTTGATCTATAATCAAAGGAGAAAAAAGTATTATGTTGAATATTGTCTTGAGTGTCATGGAAGCTAGCTTCTACTATTGTGCTTTCCTGATGAGAAGATAGTTCATATAATTTTTCTTTGATTTCATTATCTATCAAATACTTATCATCAAAATTAATTGCAAAATGTTGCATAAGATCATCAAAATCTCCATAGAAGGTTTCAACCAACACTATAGAAGAGTAATTGTCTTTATTTTTCTTACAGAACACCATGTAGAAATATTTAAGGGAATAAATGCTAGCAGGAGACAATCATTCATACCAAGACTGTGTCTTTTCTTCTAAATTTTCCATAAACAGTCCTCATGAAAATCAATTCCTAACCTATGTATGTGCATATGAAATTTGACCAAATGAAAGGCAACATAATCTCCTTTTTTATCTCTGAATTTTGGCAAATAATTTTTCCAATCTACATGATGCATTCGATTTGGAAAACTTAGAATATGCATACGATTTAAAGGAGCATAGCTTGCATATATACTCATCTTGAGCAAATAGATTTGCTAGTAAAACCCCGTTTTTTGGATCCTACTTCCAACAGAGTCTTTGGATCAAGTTGAAACTTGATTGGAGTCACCAAGTGAATGGTAAAACCTTCATGTGTTTGGCTTATGTTCACCATCATAAGTCAAATTTTATCTTTAGGATTTTTTTCCAGGGAAGATGGAACCTTTCGCTCCCTGGAAACGGTGCCACTATGTTAGCACTTCGTAATTCCTCCAAACTAAATAGAGGAATCCAAAGGTAACCACAAACCAATTTAAAACTA
This sequence comes from Pinus albicaulis, assembly GCA_034641835.2. Lineage (NCBI taxonomy): Eukaryota > Viridiplantae > Streptophyta > Pinopsida > Pinales > Pinaceae > Pinus > Pinus albicaulis. The sequence continues at coordinate 1,023,068,997 of CM076583.1, read as the reverse complement.
GCTAGCCCTTCCAGCTTCAGAGAGGGCTCTCTCTATAGGAATATTTAGTCACTTATATTATTGGTTGTCTTAGGTTTTAGGCTAGGTATTAAGATCAGAGAGGAATATGTTTAACAATTTGATGGTAAGGAAGAACGAAAATCCATTGGGCATGGAGTCATAATGAGCTAATGATTTTTCAATGATATGAAGGGAAAATGAGGAATCCTTGAACAAGGGATAGACAAGAAATATGGTGTCTTTGTCAAATTCCATTGTGGAGAGGCATGTGAAAGAATATTGAATTTGATCACATCTAAAGCATCTAGCTAAGGATGAATTTTAGATGTTACAATGGTGGAAAAACACTAAAATGTTTAGCTGATTATAACAGAGCACTTAAAAGTGAATTATGAAATAAAATTTGTTTAACTAAAAATAAAATACATGACATTTATGCATGAAAATAACAAGAGAGAAAATCACATACATAGGAGAAAACATCACCATAAGAAACTGACACATGAATCCCTGAAAAAGTAGACTTCAGCCTTCATCATTCATTGGAACGTTTTTAAAAATGTACAATGCTCAATGTATTTTATCTCACACACTAACCAACCAACCCTTTTTTTAATAAAAAATACATCATATATAAATAAATAAAAATTATTTCCTTCCTTTAGGAACCAAATACCCTAAAAATATTCAGTTTATGCCTTCAACAACAAATATAGAACTACTTTCTAGAAGCTAGGAAATTGTTTTGACTAAGAATTTCTTAAACATATTACATTGAAAACATGCATAGAAATGAGTTTGGAACCTCCAAAACACCTCGGGACATTTACCATGACTATAAAATTTAATTACATAAATTTCTGATAGGAATTTCATGGTCAAACTGTTGACAATGTGGAAGCGCAGCGCATTCATTGCACTACTTCAGAAACGCAGTGAATTCATGATTTTCATTCTTATAATCACCTCCTAAGATTATGAATGTGTCACACATGTGAAATTCATATTGAACATCAGCAAGTACCTATTATATATCATATATTCATACTTTAAATCCCCATCCTTGAAAAACATCACCTACAACATAAGCAAGGCCTAATCACAACGAATTTTCACCTGCATATGTTTGACTGAATGTTGGTGTCTCTGGTTGAGGAAAATAGTTACTGATGATTCTTAAAACCCTTGTTTGAACGTCCATGCACAAAAAGGAACTCTAAAACGCTACAAAATGAGTGAATTCATTCATAAATCGAATGAAAATTATAGACTGCTAGTACACAAGATGCTTGCAAGAGACCTAACCCATAAGATTCAAGACAACAAGCTGATAGTAGTGGTACCATTCACCTATAAGCCCCCAATCTTTGTGCGGTCCCAAATTTTTCGCGACATGGCTTCACGTGACCCACATCACTAGACTCATGAGCTTTACCTCTTTAAAACCATACTAATATTAAGTAAGCGCAAAATTTGACCAGAGCCAGTGTATGTACGGTACTAGGTATCAATTTATGGGTGTGAAGAAGGCAATGGAGAGATTCAAAGTCCTTGAAAAAAATTAGTGAATTCCAAGCATCCCTTCCCAACAAAATCACAAAAGCATTAGCAACCGTGCAAATGCCTCATAAACCCATCAAGGAAGAACATAGTGTTCATGCACACATAGAAGGAGAATCCAACCATCACATTCATTTCCATGGAGGTGACCAATACTTGAGCCATTGGACACCTAAGTTGTACATGTACAAATTTGATATCTCTAACCCAAAAGTGTGGGTGGCACAAATGGAACAATATTTCCACCTTAACAATATCTAAGAAGAGGAAACTAAACTACTTGTGGGAGCACTTTACTTGGACCAAGAGTGATGGCAATGGTGGAAGTAACATAAGAAATTCTATCCAGGGAGGCCAACTTCGAACATTTTCTCAAAGGCCATTTTTTACCACTTTGATCGAGAATCTGACTTTTTGGGTCGTCTTAATAAGCTCAGGAAGAAGGGTATAGTAAGGGACTACATTGTAGCCTTTGAAAATATGGCCATCTGCACTGAAGGAATAGAAGATGGCCTTTACTTGGAATGTTTCATTAATGGCGTAAAGGAAGCTATCCAAGCCCATGTCAAAATGCATCACCCATCTACTTGGTTGGAAGCATGCAACAATGAATTAGCGGTAGAAGTGGCTTTAAATGCCTAATAAAATCATCCAAATTTCATCACACAGGCATGTCCAACCCTAGCTACAGACCCCACCCAAACACTTAAAGTTCAAAAAGTGTTGCCGGTAGAAATGGTTGAAAGAAGGAAACAAGGACTATGCTACTATTGTGATGAAAAATACTCCTTGGGACATCAATGAAAGGAACCCAAATTCTTTCAAGCTCACTTTTATGAAAAAAACTTCATCGATGAATCTCCAGACACTAAATTTACTGAGAAGGAAGAGGTTGTAGAAATTATATACAATATGCATGCATATATCCAGATTCTCCCGATCTAACAATATTTAATCTTCTTGCTAAATATAGAATCCTTCCAATGTTAATCTTTTGCAAAAATTAAACATTCAATTGAAAACACATGAAGAAAATAAAAATAATCGCACATAACACAGTTGTTTAATGGGAAAGCCTGAAGCTGAAAACCCAACTGTCATATATTATGTATCATGGAGATCATGTAACAATCTCATACAAAGCTTAGTACATCAAGCTCTCAATACAATCAATCGTCACACACTAATCAGAAGAAACCTGCAAATCCATGCACCGATTTCTTGCCACCTGCTAGCATGCCTCCACTGTGCAATCCCTACAAAATAATAGCTTAGAATGAATTCGAATTACCCTTTCCTTGGCTGCACAATCCTCATTGGCAACTCTAATGTGTGTGTGGTGCAATCAATGCATCACTATAGTCACAACAGATAGTCCATATTTCCCTTTCACCTATCTCTCCACTGGGTCTCCACTGGAACTGACATGCACTATAGTTAACTAATATATTGTTTAGTTGATTAATGAGTTATTATTTTGTAAATTAATTAACTAATTAATTCACTCCACTCTCACTAGTGTATTATTCAGTTAGACTAGATACAACTAGCTCAACTAAGTTTAACTCCATTAATTGAGTTAAACTGAATAATAACTCCATGAACTACTCTTCCAACTCTGTCATAACTTTTCCATTTCATTTCTAACTGAGTCCTCCATGCATGAACCACCAGTAAACCCTAGGAATTACGTAATTCCTTCAGCCCACTAATTTCCCAAATCTGTGCACTGAAACTAAGTGCTCCAATAAAATAAGTTGTTGTTTATTGTCGGATTATTATTAAGAAATAATAATAATCAACACTTATATTTTTAGATTGACGATCTATAAATAGACTTCACCCAATATTCTAAAAATATAATTTCATCTATTTTTCCAACTTGACCAACCATACACAAATAACATCCTGCAACTTTTGAAATATGATCACCATGTCTAAAAATAGACACAGTCTAAAAATAGACTTGCGCCAAAAATAGCCTGCGAGCCAAATTAGTGAAGGTGACTCTTTTCACTAAGCTCATCATCTTGTTGAATCTCAAAACTCCCTCTCAACAAGATAGGGATTATCCTTCACCCTGATCCTGCCTCTATGGTATTCAAATTTTCTCCTGGTGAGCGCCTTCGTCAGAATACCTGCATCCTGATCTTTCGTAGGAATGTACTGAAGCAACATGATCTTCTGCTGCACACAATATCTGATATGATGATACCGAATATAAATATGTTTAGATCTATCATGAAACACAAGATTAATCAAGAATTTAATGCAACTCTGATTATCACAATGTATCACTATAGGATCTAAATTTGAACCGAACAAACCAACCAGGATCTTCCTCATCCAGATAGCCTCACATGCAGCTTGACTTATTGCCATGTATTCTGCTTTTGCTGAAATGAGCACCACAAATATTTGTTTCCTGTTGTACCAAGAAACTGTTGTAGATCTAATACTGAAAATCCCTCCTGATGTGCTCTTTCTTTCTGTTGGGCTACCTTCCCAATCTGCATCCGTGAAGCCATGAAACTTCACCTTATCCATCTGTCTATACCATAAACCATACTCAGATGTGCCCTTGAGATATCTCAGGACATGCTTGCTTACCTTCCAAAAGAGCTTGGTAGGCTTAACCATCACTTGTGAAAGATGGTTCACCACATAGCATATCTCCAGTATTGTATTAACTAAATACACGAGCGAACCCACCAACTGTCGATAAACAGTGGCATCCACTACCTCTGCCAATGTAGCATCCTCTTTCCTCCAATTTCTTGGAAGAGGAGTGTCGATAGGCTTACAGCCTTGCATGTGAAACTTCTCCAGTATCTTCCGGGCATACTTGCTTTGAGACATAAATAGTTCACCTTCCCACTGTCATATTTCCAATCCAAGGAAATAATGAAGGAGGCCCAAATCCTTCATCTCAACTCCTTTGCAAGATCTGCCTTGCATGAGTGTATCAACTGCTCATCACCTGTTAGTATTAAATCATCAACATAAAGAACAATGATTAAAAGCTTACCCTCCACCACAATTTGGTACAGGTTTGCATCCACATCACTCTTGGTGAAGCCAAGTCCAGTGAAATAGTTGTCGATCCGAGTGTACCAAGCACGTGGTGCTTGCTTCAGCCCATACAATGCTCTTTTGAGCCTGCACACATGTGACTCGCTGCTAAAGATCTCAAATCCTTCAGGTCGCTCAATGTACACCTCTTCCTCAATGATCCCATTAAGGAACACAGTCTTCACATCCATCTGATGAATGTGCCGACCCATCTGCACTGAAAGAAAAAGGATGGTCCTTATGGAAGAATACCGTGCGACAGGTGCAAAGGTTTCTTAATAATCAATCCCCTAGATTTGTGAGAAGCCCTGGGAAAAAAATCTTGCCTTATACTTCTCGATGCTCCCATCAGCAGATTTCTTTACCATGTAGATCCATCTTGATCCTACAACTGATTTACCAACCGGCCTTGGAAAAATCTCCCAAGCACTGTTTCTCACAATGGAGTCATACTCCTCCACCATGGAATCTACCCATGTGGGCTCCTGCACTACTTCTTCAAAAGAAGATGGCTCTGTCACGATACACTTGCTCATAAGAGACATGTATCTAGTAAAATGGTCAGGTGACTGTCTCTATCTGCACTGTGATGTAGGGACTCCTACATTCTGTGTCGCATTTAGCTTCAGTCTCTCAGCTTCTGTGGTACGCTTTTTGCCTTGTATGATGTTTGGTTCTGCATGAGTGGACTCCTCCACTCCATGAATCTCCTCTTGAGGCTGATCCACATCTAGAGGCTCATCTTTGGAAAAATAAGTTCCTCCTCTGCATGCAAGTGTAGCTCCCTCTCAAGCGACAACTTCATGGCTTTCACCTCATTGAATTTTATATCCTGTTGCACCACATTCATCCAGATGTTTGGAAAATACACTCAATAATTATGGGGTGTTTCTATGTACCCCACAAATATCCCAACGTCTGTAGTCGGCTCCAGCTTCTTCTTGGTGTCCTTTGTCACATGAATGTAAACAAATGAGCCAAAAATCTTCAAATGAGAAATATCAGGCTTCTTACCAGTCAAAGCTTCTTCAGGTGTACTCATGCCAAGTACTCTATGAGGACAACGGTTTTTCACATAAACCGCAGTGTTGCATGCTTCCACCCACAAGTGCATTGGTAGGCCCTGGTCATGCAACATCACTCGTGCAACACCCACGATCGTTCTTTTCTTCCTCTCCTTGACCCCATTCTGCTGTGGGTTATGAGGCGCTATGATTTCTCTTCAAATTCCTTCTTTGATACAGAAGTCTTTGAATTCACCCGAGATGTATTCACCACCATTATCGCTCTGTAGAGCTTTCATTTGCTTCCCTGACTCCTTCTCCACCTATGCTTTAAACTCACAAAACTTTGAGAATGTTTCGCTCTTCTTCTACATGAAGAAGATCCAGCATCTACGAGAATAGTCATCAAAAAATATAACATAATACTTGCGTTTTTCTATTGAAGCAACAAAGAAAGGTCCACACACATCTGTGTGAATTCTCTCCAGGATCACCGAAGCACAGTTCTCCTTCTCATGAAAGGTGGTCTTCACAAACTTACCCATAGTACATCCCTTGCATTGATCTTACTATGCAAGAGTACCCTTGGGAAGTCCAGTAGAAATCTGCTGCAAAATCTTAAAAGCGCCATGGTGAAGATGACCCAATCTCCTATGCCATAATTCGCCCTTATCCCAGCTCACCACTTCTTTTGCTTTTCCCACCATTGCAGCATAGCCACCTACCTTCAGCTTGTAGACATTCTTGACTCAAATCCATATCTTCTTGGTTTGACCCATTGTTTTATGTCGAATGAAATCTTTTCCCTCACTGAAAACAACATCATAACCTTTGTCTTGCAACATTGTGACCGAGACCAAGTTCTTCTTCAGACCTGGAACATGCATAAAATACTTCAACAAGAGTGGATTACCGGACTCCCTCTCAAAATTGATGGTCCCAATTCCAGTCTCACTGTATCGACCATCGTCGCCCATCTCTATATGCATCTGGAGGTCCTTCTCCTCCAAGTCACTAAGCAACTCCTTGTCTCCCGCCATATGGAAAGACGCACCACTATCAAGATACCACACTGATACCATATAGATTGAAACCAAGCATGCGATAAAAGAGAAATAAAGTTCAAATTGCAAGGCTAAGGCCTCTCTAGCTGCAGCTCCAACAGCCTTCTTTTTCTTCTTCTTCTATGGGCAGTTAGTGGTGAAATGCCCATGTTCGTGACAGTGAAAACACTTCACTTTGGACAAATCCTGCTTCTTGCCTTTTGCTTCAGATTTTGAAGGAAATTTCTTCCCCTTCCCTTTCCTTGCTTTAGTATCCAAAGCACAATTCTCTTCATCTTCATTCTTCGATGAAGAGCCATCCCTGGTACCTCGCCTTATCTCCTACACAAGATCTGACCAAAGTTGCTCCCATCCCGACAATTTCTCCCGTCCATTGACAGAGTCTTCATAGCTATGCCAACTCTTCAGAAACCCAAGGAGAGCCAATTTCACCAAGTATTCATCATCAAAATTAATCCCCACGCTTCCTAGCTCATCCCTACAGTGGACAAACTTTGTGAGATATTTTGGAATACTGTCACCCTTCTCCATTTTTATTTTCTTGAGCTTGTCTTTCAGCGCCAACTTCCTCTGGTCGTTGCTGCTTTGGAAAAAATCTATCAAATCCTTCCACATTAAGAATGGAGTGGCTTTCCCATGAAGGCTAGACACAATATTGTCCTTCACACCTTCCAACAGAATTCTTCTTGTCTTTTCTATCTTCTTTTTCCATGCGTCAAGTAATTCAACATCGCTAGATCCCGACTTAGGAACATCGCTATCGATGAACTCCTTCAGTCCATTATCCTCCAGCACCGCCTCCATCCTATCCTTCCAGGCTATGTAATTCGATCTCCCATCAAGGGCATACTCCAATCGCAACCCATTGAAAGGAATTTCAATGTATACTCAACTTCTGCACCAAGAATTTTCTGTAGAAAATTCGAATTGTCCACCAACACAAACTCAACAATTCTTCACAATTGCAATCTTCAAGATTAACACTGCTCTAATACCATGTATAAATTATATACAAGATGCATGCATATATCTAGATTCTCCTAATCTAACAATATTTTATCTTCTTGCTAAATACATAATCCTTCCACTATTAATCTTTTGCGGAAATTAAACATTCAATTGAAAACACATGAAGCAAATAAAAAAAATCGCACATAACACAATTGTTTAACGGGAAATACTGAAGCTTAAAACCCCAACTATCATATATTATGTATCATGGAGATCATGTAACAATACCATACAAATCTTAGTACATCATGCTCTTAGTACAATCAATCGTTACACACTAATCAGAAGAAACCTGAAAATCCATGCACCGATTTCGTGCCACCTACTAGCCTGCCTCCACTACGCAATCCCTACTGGAGAATATCTCAGAATGAATTTGAATTACCCTTTCCTTGAATGCACAATCATCATTGGCAACTCCAATGTGTGTGTGGTGCAATCAATGCATCACTATAGTCACAACAGATAGTCCATCTTGCCCTTTCACCTATCTCTCCACTAGGTCTCCACTGGAACTAACATGCACTGTATTTAACTGATGTATTGTTCAGTTGATTAATGAGTTATTATTTTGTGAATTAATTAACTAATTAATTCACTCCACTCTCACTATTGGATCATTCAGTTAGACTAGATACAACTAGCTCAACTGAGTTTAACTCCATTAACTGAGTTAAACTGAATAATAACTCCATGAACATATTGACGGTGTAACTTTCCCTTCGGTTCTCGCCCGGTTCATGCATAGACCTGCCAATAATTTGCGTTTGATATGATTATTATTATGATTTTCAGGTATAATGATACAAAACTAAGTGCTCCAAGAGAATAAGTTGCTGTTTAGAGTCTGATTATTATTAAGAGCTAATAATAATCGACATGCATCTATTTTTAGATTGACGATCTATAAATAGACTTCACCCAATATTCTAAAAATAGAATTTCATATATTTTTCCAACTTTATCAACCATCCACAAATAGCATCCTCCAACTTCTGAAATATGATCACCATGTCTAAAAATAGACTTGCGCCAAAAATAGCCTGCGGGCCCACTTAGTGAAGGAAACTCTTTTCACTAAGCTCATCATCTTATTGAATCTCAACAGAGGGTGAACCCCTAACATCCCTGTACACTTATACTCCAGCTACGCTAGATGATTCGGTTATCTCACTCCATGCCATGGTCGATATTTCTTCTCTCTAGACTCTCAAAATCAGAGGTTTTATTAAACATCGTCCAATAGTGGTGTTGATTGATAGTGGCATCGCACATAATTTTTTCCATAAGAAATTAGAAAAATATAAATTTCATTATTTTTTCACGTTAATATATAATTTCCAAGTCCTTATTTTTGATGGGGGAACCATGAAATGTGAAGGTCATTGTGAAAATTTTAAGCTTAAAATGGGGGATTATCACCTCAAAACCCATATATTTTCCATTGCAAAGGGCGGTTGTGACATTTTCCTTGGTGCTAAATGGCTCTACACACTGGTCCCTATTAGAATGGGCTTCTAGGATTTATATATGAGCTTTAAGAAGAATGGCCATACTCATACACTAAGGGGACTCTAGGAAGGTGCTCCTACTATCATAAGCTCGCATTGAATGGAAAAGCTTTTAAAAAAGTGCCATCATGGGATAGTCGCACAATTTCATGTCATTCATGCCATTGAATCCACTCCTCCTCCCATTCATCTTGAGATACAATAAGTATTATATCACCACCAACGAGTATTCGACAGACCTAAGGTGCTCTCACCCTCTAGAGGTTAATGTGATCATAGTATCCCTTTTCTATCGAGTACCCAACCACAAAATGTCTGCCCCTATCGATATCCTTTTGTCCAAAACAATGAAATTGAAAAAATCATCAAGGAACTCCTCGAATCAGGTGTTATTCATCTGAGCAAAAGAATTGGTGCAGTATTAATGCAGGAAGGTAGACCATTGTCTTTCATAAGTCAACAACTCAGTGGAAATAATCTCGGTCACTCTACATATGAGAAAGAAACGATGGCCATCTTACATGCAGTAGAAACTTGGTGGCCATACTTATTGGGGCAGTATTTCCAAATCCGCACTGACCATCATAGTCTAAAATATTTCCTTGAGTAGCATCTATTGTCACCACAAAAAAAATAAATGGCTAGTAAAAATGTTGGGATATGATTGTGAGATAATTTACAAGAATGCGCATGAAAATGTAGTGGTCGATGCCTTATCATGCCAATTTGAGGATGAAGGCACCATTTTATCCCTCTCTATACCCATACCAGATTGGATTGAAGAGGCTCACCATGAATGGTTCTCCCAACCCTCTTTATCCCAGCTCATTAATAACTTAATAGAATATCCTAATTCCTCAAAGGAATACTCTTGGAAGGAGGAGGTTCTTCGTTGCAAAGTATTAGGAGGTTCTTCATTTATAGAGTTAGTTGGAGGTTCTTGATGCATTGCGCAAATAATTTGATGGATTTTCCTATTTAATAGGGATCTAATTAGCCCAAGAATGCACGAGAAGGACAGGTTGAGCAGAGGAAGAGAATTGGCTAAGTATTTGTCTGATTTTTCCTAGATCAATGTGAGACAGTTGGCAGAGTGTAGGAGCTCTATTTTGAGAGAAATCATTGTATTGTTTCATGATCCTTGAATTCATACAATATAAAAATAGTGAGGTTTTAGGAAGCATGCTTTCCTCACATACATCTTGTGTTGTGTGATTGATTGTTTCTTCCTCTTACTTGTTTATGTGATTGTACGATCGTTTTTTGTTTTCGCAAATTGTAGAAGGGATTCAATATCTTCTTTTATTACATTATAATATAAAATTGAATCCCTGAGGTTAGATTTTATACATGGTATCAGAGTGCCAGGAATCACAATGAGAAGAGAAGAAAATATTTTGTTTTGATCAGGTTCGAATTTGCAGAATTATTGTTCGATGTCTAGTAATAGATCAAGATGTCATTCAATGGCTTGAGACTTGAATATGCACTCGAGGGAAATTCAAATTATATTTCATGGAAGGAAAGGATGGAGGTAGTGATTGAGGACAACGGACTGAAGGCTTTCATAGGTGTTGATGTCTCGCAGCCAACAGCAGCATATGCTCAACTTCTTGATGCATGGAAGAATAATGTTACGAAATCAAGAATGATTTTGTTAGAGGGAGTTTGGGACCATATTGTCTCGAGCCTCCATAGGAAGGCGACTCCATATGCAATGTGGAAATACTTAATAGATATGTATCATAATAGTAGTAACCATAGGAATATGGCACTGAAAGACAAGATCGGGAAGATCAAAATGGAGAAGGGTGACACGATCTAGAAATACCTAACCAAGTTCACTCAATGTCAAGATGAGCTTGGAAGTGTTGGGGTCACTGTTTCCATGAATGATTTTGTGATCCTATCTCTTCTAGGCCTTCCCAAGAGTTTCAATAGCTACCAATACTGTTAATGGGAGGGAGAAGCTGCCAGATTGGGAGTGACTTTGGTCCAATTTGGCACATGAAGAAATCAGGCAGAGCTCCAAAGATGGATCCTTGTCAAAGACTGATGAAGAGGAAAATTGTGCCTTAGATGGCAAGGTGAAGAAAGGAAAAGGGAAGGTGTCCCATTCCAAATCCAAGACCAGCAAGGCAGGAAAGAAGCAAGACTTTTCAAAGGTGAAATGTTTCAACTTCCATGAGCATGGACACTATGCTACAAACTTTTCACAAAATAAGAACAACAAGAAGGCCTCAGGAGGAGCAACAGGCGAAGCATTGGCTTGGAAATTTGAGTTGGAATTCACCCTCAACGCATGCATTGTGTCATCGATGTTGGTATTTGTGTGGTACTTTGATAGTGGTGACTCATTCCACATGATTGGAAACAAAGAATTATTCAGCAGCTTGGAGGAGAAGGATCTCCAGATGCACATCGAGATGGGTGATGACGGGAGGTATAGTCCTACTAGGATTGGTATAGTTACTTTCCAGAGGGAGTCAGTTAAACCCCTCATTCTAAAATATTTCATGCATGTTCCCGGTTTAAAGAAGAATTTCATTTATGTTTCTATGTTGGAAGATTGTGGATATGATGTGATTTTCAGTGAAGTAAAGGCATTCCTTCATCACAAAGCCATGGGATAGGTGAAAAATATTGGGGTTTGGGTGAAGAACCTCTAAAAATTTGATGTGGATGACTGTGAAACATTGAGCAATAAAGAAGAGATGGTGGTGAGCCAAGATATCGGTGAGTTATGGCACAGGAGGTTGCGATATCTTCACCAGAGTGCTTTGAGGATCATGCAACATATTTCAACATAGCTTAGAAAGGGTACACTTGCACAAAGAGACACATGCAAAGGGTGCACTATGGGGAAGTATAAAAGGGCCACCTTTCACGATAAGGAAATTCAAGCAGCGACAATCCTTGAGAGAGTTCACTCACACGTGTGTGGACCGTTCTCAACATCTTCCACAACAAAGCATAGGTATTATGCGATTTTTATTAATCCTTTTTCAAGAAAGAGTTGGATTTTATTCATGTAGAAGAAATATCAGATGTTCTTGATTTTTTTTTAGTTCAAAGCACTTGTTGAGAAAGATACAAGGAAGAAGGTGAAGGCTCTGAGGAGCGACAATGGTGGATAATACATCTCTAATGAATTCAAGAAATTTGTGCCTCATAAGGAATTCGAAGAGAATTAATTTCACCTCATAACCCACAAAAAAATGGGGTTGCAGAGAGAAAGAACAAAACTATTGTGGTAGTAGCATGAGCTATGTTTCATAATCAGGGATTATCGTTGCATCTGTGGGCAGAGGCATGCAATACAACAGTATTTGTGCAGAACTTAAGTCCTCATCGTATACTTGGGATGAGTACACAAGAGGAGGATTTTTCAAGTAAGAAACCAGATGTTTCATATTTTAAAATTTTTTTCTCATCTACTATTTCCATGTGACGAAAGATGCCAGGAAGAAGCTTGAGCCAACAACAGATTTTGGGATATTTGTGGGATACATGATACACCTCATAACTATCAAGTGTACTTGCCAACACATCAGATGACAATAGTCAGAAGTGATGTGAAGTTTGATGAAGACAAAGCCATGCGATTGTCCCTTGAGAGGGAGGTTGAGTTGCATGCAGTTGAGGAGCTCTTAGCTCCAAAGGATTAACCTCAAGATGTGGAGCAGCCACAAGAAGAGGAATAGAGAATGGTAGAAACCACTCATGTAGAGCCATCCACCACATATGGAAGGAAGCGCACCAGAGAGGCTAATAGATTATTGCTGGATGTGAGAGATAATTTCAGAGCGCCCACATCACAACGCAAATAAAGAAGGTCCCCAGAGTGGTACACTAGATACATGACTTTTATGAGCAAAGGTTTTGATATAGAACCATCCTTTTTTTAGGAATAAGTAAATCATATAGTGTGGGTTGATGCCATGGTTGAGCATTATGACTCCATTATCAGGAACAGTGCATGGGAAGTGGTCCCAAGACCAGTGGGGAAGTAAATAGTAGGATCCATATGGGTCTACAAGGTAAAGGAGGCAGCAGATGGGAGTATGGAGAAACAAAATGCTAGATTTATGGCCAAAGTGTTCTCTCAAGTGGAGGGGATTGACTATGATGATACTTTTGCACCAGTCGCAAGGTAATCATCCATTAGATCTGTTGTTATGACATCCCTCACCGAGCTAGGATGTCTAATGACAAGTAGCCTTATACTGCAAAGAAAATACAACAAGGACTGCATGGACTGTCTAAGCCCCATTTCCATCGTACATCGCATATCACTGCACTCCATTTTCACTCTATTTTTCACCGCCGATGTTCATTCCCCGTCGATATAATCTGAGTCATTGATCGCAATCTATCTAACGGTCAGCATTATCTCACTGTTTCGCTGTCCTCCGCCTCATCCATTCATTTATGTGAAGCAGCGATATGATCTGGATCATCGATCCTCCTGATCTAACAGTCATCGCTTCATCGCCGCATCGCGGTTCACCCCTCCCCTCGTACCATTCATGCCCTTGTGTGATTTCACGATGCATTTTGGACTGTTGATCATCCCGATCCAATGGCCAACACACCTCTACCTTTTACCCTGCTCATTTCTTCTCCGACGTTATCTCCACCTATGATCTCGTTGATCCAATGGTCATCGCCAAACTTCTGCTCTACCCGGAGACACTATCAGTGCACGAGTTAACACCTTGAGTGCCTCTGCAGTTGACCTGTTTGACTACGAAATATCTCAGATCAACGACTGAGATTTACTACGGAGGCACAGGCCAAGAATTTGATCTGTACCCCCAAGCACCCCCGCAGTTGATCCCCACCATTGATGTCCATCATCATCCAATGGCCCATATTACTCCCACATTTTCAACCATGCTCTCTCCATTCTCCTTCATTGCCAAATCCTGACTGTTGATCCTCACGATCCAATGACTCCCATCGATCCCCTCTTTTCAACTCCACCCAATAGCTTTTTGCTACCCGAAAAAACTGCTGATGTCATTTCCGGTCCCACCCGACCGCGCAGGTTCGTCCATCGCATTCTTCCTCTGCCGTTGATCTAGATTTCTATATTCAAACGGTCCATGTTCCTCTTCGCATTCATTTCATCAAATAACCTAATCACGTTGTTTCCACAAAAAATGGGCGGTTTTGTGAGGACACGCGTCACCCACCTAACTATATCGCATTCATTTCTCTTATTACCACTTACTGCCTCCCACCAATGCGAAAACCACTCCGGTTTTTGCAAAACCACCCTTTGCATAACTTTGTGCCAAATTAGATTTAAGCTCTGCTTTCGCCATGGAAACGCCTCCACTACATTCCCTGCCTCCGCACTACTCCTCCGCCTTCACCTGAGCCTTCTGAAGTAGTCTACCCCTCATCGCGGGATTTATTTAACTAGTTTGTTGTCTGTGCAGGTTTTCATGGCATTTTAAGTATGCGGGCCATGTCATAGCCAATCATAGTGGCTCGAGGCCGAGGTTGATGATCCTCCATGCTCACGAAGTAGAGAAAAAATATATACAGAGGGTCAATTCCACTTCCAAGACAATGGATCATGAACATTGGCCATTCCATAGGACCCTCCAGCACAGAAGGCCAATTCTTCCACTACTAGCAGTACCGCTTTCTCCAGCACAGAAGGCTAGCTCTTCCTATGACTAATGGTATTTCCTTTGCCAGTAGCAGCAGTGGTTCCGCCTCATTAAACAGAAATGATAATTCATGACGGGCCCTGTGTGGCCTTTTTACCTAATGTCCTTTTTACTTTGTCATTTCGGGTGAAATCCTTATTTCACTCTTACAGTTTTTACTTTCAGATTAGTAAATTGTCTACATTTTAGTTAGAAACCACTTTAGGCCTACGTTGTAAGATGATGAGAGGAATTTCTACCTCATCATCATTTATGTTTTTGATTTAGACCTGTAACAGTATACAAGCACGCGGGGAAGATATTTTCCCAAAATATCTTCTCGTGCATAGGATTCAGAGGTTATAAAAATAGGAAGAAAACACTAACAAAAGGTTCCAGATTTTCCAAAGGACTCACTAGCTTGAGTGTTCTATAGGTATTTTTGTATTAAATTTGATATTTTATGTTTGAAGATCCTGTAGGGACTCAGTAATAAGAATTTTTTCTGAAATTGGGGATTCCGCTCGGGATGATTCACAGTTTGTAACTCTCTCTCTCTCTGTCATTTAATATAAGTGTTCATTTTTTATTTCTCCATAATTCTCGTATCTACATGCTATGGAATGCGAGTTCTCCCATGTTTAAATGTGAAGTTATCATAGCAGATACTCATATTTACTCATCTATAACGCTTTAAATATGGCTCAGGAAGGATACTTTGTTTCATTTTCTATCTTTTCCACCTTTCTTTCGATATTAACTAAAATGGATTCTTATCTTTGAACAAGCCCAGATATATGGATTCTTATCTTTTAATAAGCCCAGTATATATGGATTCTTATCCGTGAATAAGCTCGGTTATAGTTAATATCTTACTCCATCTTCTGCCATAGTCATCGCTCACATATAACTTGATAGCTGTGTGTTCATTTTAGAAGTCGGCCCCCTTTTACAGCATTCTGTTTTAAAGTTGTCTGATGCATCTACTTATTACAGTTTGTACTCAGTTTCTGCAGTTTTCCCAGTTGTTGTGTTTAACTTTTGGGTCTTGGTTCCACCTTGATTAAAACCATTCATCTAAGTGATAATAGCATGAGAGCCCAACATTGTCAACTGCAATCAGTTGAGTCATATTCCCCTTGCATTTAAGATGTCCTAGGCACTGGTCTTTATACAAATCAAGGTTGTCTCTAAGAGCTACAACAAGATCCATCCTTGCACTCTCTATGTAGATGATATGGCAGATACATTAGATGGATGTAAAGACATCCTTTCTTAATGGAGTTATTAAGGAAGAAGTTACATTGAGAAGCCAGAAGGTTTTGAGACCTTATAAAGGAAGTTGCATGTGTGCAAACTCAAGAGAGCACTATATGGGCTGAAGCAAGCACCTTGGGCTTGGTACACCAGGATTGACAGTTATTTCACCATGTTAGGCTTCACCAAGGGTGAAGCGGATGTGAACCTATTTCATATTTTGGTTGATGGTAAGTTTTTTATTATTGTACTTTATTTTTATGATCTGATACTAACAGGTGATGAGAAACTAATAAAATATTGCAAAGATGATCTAGCAAGAGAATTTGAGATGAAGGAAATGGGGCTCTTGCACTATTTCCTTGGATTGGAAATATGGAAAAGATATGGGGAGATATTTGTATCTCAAGGAAAGTATGCCAAGAATATTTTGAGGAAGTTCCACATGGAGGACAACAAACCCATGGAGACCCCTCTTGCAGGAAACTAGAGGAAGGAGGATGCTACCTCAGGTGAAGTAGTGGATGCTATTGTTTACAAGAATTTTATGGGTTCACTCATGTATTTGATGAACACATGACCTGACATATGCTACGCAATTAACTGGCTGAGCCAAGCTATGGTTAAGCCAACCAAACTATTTTGGAAGGCATGGAAGCATGTGTTGATATATATCAGGGGCACTACATAGTATGGATTATGGTACAGACAGACAAAGGGAGTGAAGCTTCAAGTCTTCACTGATACAGATTGGGTAGGGAGTCCATCCGACTAGAAGAGCACATCATGATGCATATTCAGCATAAGATCAACAACAGTTTCTTGGTACAGCAGGAAATGGATATCAGTTGCACTCATTTCAGCAGAGGAAGAGTACATGGCGGCCAATCAGGCTGCATGCGAGGCCATATGGATGAGGAAGAAACTTGTTGGCCTGTTTGGTTAGAAATGGATCCGAGAGTGATACATTGTGATAAATAGATTTGCAACAAACTCTCAGTTAATCCAGTATTCCATGACAGGTCCAAGCATATTGATATCTGGTATCACCATCTCATAGATTGTGTTCAGAGGAGGATTATGTCATTAGATTACATTCCCACAAAGGAGCAGGATGCAAACATCTTGACGAAGGCACCCACAAAAATAAAATTTGAATTCCATAGAGATAGTGATCTGAAAGGAGTGTATTATTCCTGTTGTGCTAAGTGTCTTTTCAGTTAAATAAAAATGTACAAATTTTCTCCATAAATTTTCTTAAGGTATGAGAGTTTTAACCATGAAAATGTAATGTTACTTTTTCGGGAATTTTGCAATATGGTCCTCAAGGATGCTATATAAGGAAGAAGATACAAAAATAAGAAAGAAGGGGGCTTGGATCCCCTTGTTAAATCACTAAACACTTATCTTACAGAATTTGAGCCCAAAGAAATGACTCTAGTTGGGTTATTCAGATCTCCCCAAACTAGATCCCGTAAAGAATGCCCAAAGAGAGAGCTTATAGCAATACATGAACACAATCATTAAAATCTGAAAATATGAATGAAACATAAGATGAAATATATTACAGCCATCATGTACATTAATATATCAGCAAAAATGTACATAAATATCATGAGGAATTAACCCCTCATGCAATGGGAATCAACCTCCAAAGATTAACACCTGAAATACAAGAGATGCAGCAACCGCATAAAATGCCAGAAAGTAGTGACAACGTTTTCTCTAGGAATGTATCAGCTTCTATAGATGTACATACATGAAATATGACTAAAATATACAATAAATTCCCAAGAATAGAAGAATGGGCTCTAATACAAGATTTCTAGCCAATCTAGAAGAGATTGCTAGAAATGTCGAAAAATGTACAATGTGACAACCTGACTTGTCACTGAAATTGAATCAAAAAAAGAATGAGGCTATGGAAGATCTGAAATAATCATGCCCTCCTCTGATAATGTTCTCAAGCAAAGGGTCTGATCCCTTTCACTCAAAACACTCCTCCTGATAAGCACAAATGGCTCTCCCAGCAACTTTCTACATAAATAACATAGTTCTTGCCCTAGACTGTGCTATGAGAAATGATGGATGTTTGGCCTGATTCCAAGGATCTAAAATAATTCCCGGGAGTCTCCTCTGTTGCTCCTCCAAATAATATACAAGATCTCCGCTGAAGAATAAGCCAAGGAATGACTCTGTGAGTTCCTCTATTGCTTCTCCCAGCAACACAACGTTTTCTGCCCAGCAAAATAACGTTGTAGCTGTAGAGATAAGCTTGGAAAAATGTCAAAATGAGGAAATGAAGCTCAAACCCTCTCCTTCCTTGAGGATGAGGTAGGGATTCCCGATAGGGAACACCCTTGGGTTAAAGAACCCTACAACCCTGCTAAACAGCCCAAGGATGCAAGTCTGTTAGGTCCCTATATCACTAGTATAATCCCTTATTATTCTTAGTGTAACCCCCTTATTGTTATTATTGTACCCTTGTAACCCCCATTTTTTTATTAGTGTGCCCTTAAATTATTATTGTTAGGTCGGCTAGGATTACATTATGGCCCCATGGACTCCTATATATAGAAAGGAGGTTTTGTAGATTGTATCATCCAAGAATTGTTCATTTATGTAATGTATTGGAGGTTTCCCCCTCAAAGTGGCTCATTTCTAAGGCGTTGATATCTCTTTTCTTCTCTTTTTGGAGCTGGTTACACAACATTTGCTATCAGAGCTTTGGATTCTAGGGTTTCGCTACTCCAAACAGGTCATCGTGGAATTTTCACTATATTATTTTTTCTATGAAGCTTCAGAAGCTGAAATTTTTAGGGTGCGAAGCTGAAATCATGAGGAAGTTTTTCTAAAAATTTCAGAGCTTGGTTCGCAATATTTTCGGAGATATGATCTGTGGAAGTTTGGTCTTTTTTCAAGCTCCTAAACAGGTCATTGTGGCATTTTTGCTATAAAAATTTTTATAAGAAGGTTCAGAATCTGAAATTCATATGGTGCGAAGCTGAAATCCTGAGGAAATTCTTCAAAACATTTTAGAGCTTGGTTCGCAATATTTTTGGAGATATGATCTGTGGAAGGTAGTACTTTTTCAGGCTCCTGAATTTCATCTCAAAGAGGTGATCGTTGGAAAAGTTCAATAACTCTCTCTCTGGGCATCGGGTTGGAGTGCCATAAAAATTGGTTGCAAGTACACGGACTTCAGTTTCTTGGCTATCAATTTCAGAGATGAAGGACGAAACAGTGACGTGTGGCAAGTCGTACAACTTCGCTCTACTGAACTAGTCCAAAATTGGGTCATTGTGGGAGATTGGAAATAACTTTGTCTTGAAGAATCCAAATCAGATCATACCTGTGGAATTTGAAATATAGTTTAGAAGGCTACTACAGCAGTGAATTTTAGATATTTAAGATTCTGAATTATAGAGATAATTCAATTTCAATACAGAGCTCCTAAAAAGCAAGTAAAAGGTGTGTATTTTTTTTCCGAATTGCATAAGTCTTGTTTGAAGAATCAAGTTGAATTGATTCCAAGGGAATATTGTAGAATAGATATCAGTATTAGATTCTAAAATGGCCCCTAAAAATAATTCAACTCCCATTAATCCTTTAGAAGGCTCTACTGTGGCTCATGAAGACGAATAATGGCAACATGACATATCAAAATTACAAGAGCAATTGCAACAAATTTCGCTCTCGCAAAGAACAACAAAAAATGAAATGGAAGTTTTGAAGAAAGGCATGGAAACTAAGATGGATGGTTTGAATAAAGGCGTGGAAGCTAAGACGAATGGTTTGGAAGCTAAGATTGATGACATGGAAGCTAAGATTGATGAAAACATGAAAGACATCATGGAAAACATGAAGAATGATCTAAAAGCATACATGGAAGGATTTATGACAAGATTAAAACAAGAAATGATTCCTAATGGCGAAAATATAGTAGAAGAACCTCATGATGAGAACAAAATAAATGTTAATCGTGATTTCATAACCTCTAATGTTGGCGGGAAGAACCACCATATTCCAAAAATGGATATGAGGAAGTTTGATGGAAAGGATCCTATAACATGGATACTATAGATGGAGCAATATTTTGATCTCCATAATGTGCAAAACACACAAAAGGTACGCATTGCAACTTTACATTTAGAACAAAATACATTTGTATGGTATCGATGGCTTTGCTCCGTAAAAAAATTGTCACTTGGTCAATTTTTACGGAGGAAATGATAGCACATTATGAGGATACAAAGAGCAACACCTTCTTTAGCCAATTGATAAATCTCAAACAAAAGGGTTTAGTGGGGCAGCACATTGAGGACTTCCAAAAATTGAATATAAGGGTAACTGATATTCCATAGGAACACGGGATTGATCTCTTCATAGGCACTTTAAAGGATAACATCCAACATGAAGTTCGCGTTTTGGAACCTGATTCATTGGAGAAGGCATTCAGGTTGGCAAGAAAAGTTGAATGTAAAATTATGGCGACAAGGAAGCCTACCACTCAATTTTATAAAGAAGGAAGTGTTGCTACGCCTAGATTTCCACAACCTACAAGGTTGACACCACAACAATTGGAAGAAAAAAGAGCAAAAGGGCTTTGCTACGGTTGTGATAGAAAATACACTAAAGGTCATAAGTGTGCTGAGAAGAAATTATTTTACATAGATTGTGAAGAGGAAGAAGAAAATGAACAAGAAGAGGATATACACCGGGAACCAGCCCTAGAAGAGGAAGAAATGAATCCGACCATATCGTGTAATGCACTGGCAGGAATTACCACTCCTCAAACTCTCAAGATAGAAGGACAAATCAAGAAGAAAAAGGTAATAGTGTTGATTGATTCAGGTAGCACCCATGATTTTATTCATTGTAAGGTAGCCAAGGAATTAAATTGTTTCCTATACCTAGCACGAGAATGTCAAGTGATGGTTGAAAATGGAGGAACTATAAATTGCTCTGGAAAATGCCATAATATCAAGCTAACCATGGGGGAATATGTATTAACTAGTCCAATGCTTTCCATTCCTATGGGAGGTGCTGATGTTGTACTAGGAGTACAATGGTTACAATCTTTGGGGACGGTAGCTTTTAATTTTCAAGAACTTTTCTTGAATTTTTTTTCAGAAGGAAAGGAAGTTGAATTATGGGGTATTGCGGGGAAGCCGGGAAAGATAATAAGCTCTAATGTCATGACAAAGCTTCTAAAAAAAGAACAATGAGGCGTCATTGCACAATTATGCTCACTAGAAGTTCCAACATCAAAATCATCTATTTCTGCAGATCTCCAACAAGTCTTGGACAATCATTCCAAGGTGTTTGAAACTCCCAAAGGACTCCCACCTATTCGTGATCATGATCATCCTATTCATTTGATTCCAGGAAGTGTTCCTCCAAACATCAGGCCTTATAGATATCCTTACTTCCAAAAGAGCGAAATTGAACGTATGATTGCAGAAATGTTAGAGGCGGGTATAATTCAACCTAGTCAAAGTTCTTTCTCTGCTTCTGTAGTATTGGTACACAAGAAGGATGGATCATGGCGAATGTGTCTGGATTATAGGAAGCTCAATAAGCTCACCATTAAAGATAAATTTCCCATTCCTGTGATTGATGAATTATTGGATGAATTACATGGAGCAATTTATTTTACCAAGTTGGATCTTCGTTCAGGATATCATCAAATTAGAATGAAGACCGAATATATTCCAAAAACAACATTTCGAACTCATGAGGGTCATTATGAATTTTTGGTCATGCCTTTTGGCCTTACCAATGCACCTTCTACATTTCAAGGGTTGATGAATTCCATTTTCAAACCCTTCCTTAGAAAATTTGTGCTAGTATTTTTTGATGATATCCTAATCTACAGCAGGTCTTGGAAGGATCATGTTGAACATGTTGACAGGGTGCTCAAACTATTGCAGGAGAAACAATTATATGCAAAAACATCCAAATGTTTCTTTGGAGTACAAGAGGTAGAATATCTGGGTCATATTATATCTCACGAGGGTGTTAAAATAGACCCTAACAAAATTAAAGCCATTAAGGAATGGAAAGTCCCCAAGACAATAAAGCAGTTGCGAGGATTTCTCGGGTTAACAGGCTATGATCGCAAGTTTGTTAAGAATTATGAGAGAATAGCAGCACCTCTAACAACATTATTGAAGAAAGATGCATTTTCATGGACTCCTGAAGCAACTAAGGCCTTTGAACATCTTAAAGAGGCAATGTTCCTAGCACCGGTCTTAGCTACGCCAGACTTCACAAAAACCTTTATTGTGGAATGTGATGCCTTAGGAAATGGAATTGGTGTTGTTTTAATGCAAGAAGGAAGACCCATTGATTTTGAAAGTCATCCAATCAAAGGAAAGTATTTACAAAAACCTATTTATGAGAAGGAAATGTTAGCAATACTGCATGCACTAAAGAAATGGTGAACTTACCTAATGGGAAGACACTTCAAGGTAAAAATGGATCATGATAGTCTTAAACACTTTTTGGAACAAAGACTATCTTCAGAAGAGCAGCAAAAATGGGTCACAAAGATGTTGGGTTATGACTTTGAAATAATCTATAAAAAAAGAAAGCTTAATGTTGTTGTAGATGCACTCTCAAGAAAGAATGAAGAGGCGGAAACATTACTTTGTTCCATTTCTATTATCCAACCAGATTGAATAACCGAAGCAAGAGATGAATGGAAGAAGGACAAAGATGTATGGACACTCATTCAAAAGTTGCAGCAAGATCCTAGTACATCTGATACATTTAGTTGAAAAAATGATTCCTTATGGTACAAATATCGCTTATATCTTTGTAAGAATTCCCAACTAAAACAAAAAATTCTTCTAGAATTGCACACTTCTCCTTTAGGAGGACACTCGGGATTTTTAAAAACTTACCACAGGGTGAAGAAAGATTTTTTTGGGATGGCCTTAAATCTGATATTCAAAATTTTGTGACAGAATGTTTGGTTTTCCAGCAGAATAAAGTTGAGACAATTAAGACCCCGGGACTTCTACAACCTTTATGCATTCCAAGTCAACGTTGGGAAGAGATTTCAATGGATTTTATCACAGGTTTACCTAAGTCCGAAGGAAAGAATGTCATAATGGTGGTAGTTGATAGACTTACCAAGTATGCACAATTTTGTGCATTATCTCATCCATTTAAAGAAATCACAGTTGCTACTACATTTATGGACAAAATTCAAAAGCTACATGGAAGCCCAAGGGTTATTGTGAGCGATAAAGATCCCATTTTTACTGGAAATTTTTGGACGCAGTTATTTTCTTGTTTGGGTACTCAGTTAGCTCATAGCTCATCTTATCATCCTCAATCTGATGGTCAAACTGAGATAGTAAATAAATGTTTGGAAGGATATCTTCGTTGTTTTGTATCTGATAAACAAACACAATGGGTCAAGTGGTTACCGCTCGCTGAATGGTGGTATAACACTTCCTTCCATACTGTAGCAAAAATGACCCCATTTATGGCACTTTATGGATACCATCCACCATCCATCACATCATATTTAAGGGAAAATTCGAAGGTTGAAGCAGTGGAAGATCACATCGAGCATCAACAAGAAGTTCTCCAACTCTTAAAGGATAACCTGAATTTGGCACAAAATCGAATGAAACAACAGGCAGATCAACATCGCAGCGAGAGAAGTTTTGATGTAGGAGATTGGGTATTTTTACGGCTACAACCATACAAACAAATGTCCCTCAAGCAAGCTAAGAAGGATAACAAATTATCGCCAAAGTACTATGGTCCTTACAAGGTGTTGCAAAAGATTGGTACTATGGCATACAAATTGGAGCTTCCTGCTTCTTCACGAGTGCATCCGATTTTCCATGTTTCATGCTTAAAGAAGGTTATAGGTGAAAATCTTCCAGTTCAAACAATATTGCCAGAACTTGATGAGGAAGGAAAAATCATATTGGAACCTGAAGCGATCATGGAAACAAGAACTCGACAACTACGGAATCGATCAATTTCAGAGTATCTCATCAAGTGGAAGAACTTACCCACTGAAGATTCTACATGGGAGGATGATAATTTTATACAGAAGCACCCGGAGCTACTCAAGTGTTGAGGACAACACTTTTTGAAGGAGAGGGGCATGTTAGGTCCCTATATCACTAGTATAGCCCCTTATTATTGTTAGTGTAAACCCCTTATTGTTATTATTGTACCCTTGTAACCCCCATTTTTGTTATTATTGTGCCCTTAAATTATTATTGTTAGGTCGGCTAGGATTACATTGTGGCCCACTAGGATTACATTATGGCCCCATGGACTCCTATATATAGAAAGGAGGTTTTGTAGATTGTATCATCCAAGAATTGTTCATTTATGTAATGTATCGGGAGGTTGCCCCCTCGAAGTGGCTCATTTCTAAGGCGTTGATATCTCTTTTCTTCTCTTTTTGGAGCTGGTTACACAACATTGCAGACCCAAAGAAAATAATAATCCAATGAATAATCAAAATGGGCTGCCATATCCTCCTTATAAAGAAAATGAACTCTTCTCACCATGATTCCCATTCACACTTGCCTCTAGCTCATGCAAGTCGAGCCTCCACTAAAACTGCGTTGTCCAAGTAGGTTCAATGTATCTAGACAGTTTTAGTTGACTTGGTCAAAATGACTAGATCAAGCATGATCCAATCCTGTTCACACCATGTGGTGCTCAATTTAGCTGCTTTATTATTCCTCCTTTCACACAAGGAGTGTTATTTCTCCATCAAAAGGGGTTAAGGTGTCTCCTTACCCATTTTATTAAAAAAAATGAAAATATGCAAACTATAATGTTCCTTTTAGCTTGAGGCTAAAAATTGGGAACATTACAGTCCTCCCCTCCCACATGTTGCTTGTCCTCAAGCAATTGCATAGAGAGAAAAAATTTCTCCCCCTCTTCTTGCAGCCTCCTCATCAATAGACCCCACCATAGCTCATCAAGGTATGCAATAAATTTTTCCTCCATGTATCCCTCCAAGTGTGTAAAACCAAAGTATACATCATGAGATAGCAGAAGGTGCAAGTGGAAATCTCCTTGTGGTTCAATGGCCTCCTCAAGGTAGGAGTGATGAAAAAAATGGGAAGTCTTATTCCCAATGAGTGACTCCTTCACCCATGCAATCATCCAAATGAAATGAGCCATCCTAAGTAGCTCAACAAAGCAGTCCTCAACCCCAGATCTATGTAATATGTTGGGGCTGAATGGAGAGTTTATATTTTTCCATCCAAGTAGTTTCTCCCTCCATTTATGATAAGTGTGAGGGGGTTTTTGATATTGGGCTGAAACTTCATGGCCTCTAAAATTGGCCCAAGCCTCCCCACAAAATGAATCAACCATGAAGTGCCTCCTCCAATAACGCATTTTCTCCCAATAGCTCCTCCTATATGAAGAGAAAAGTAGTGACATGGAAATCATGGTGTGCCCATTGTTTCTCTTGAAACATAAAACATGTGAAAAGGGGAGAAGCATACTCCCAATGGGAATCTTCACCTCCAAGCCCACTCTCCAAACAAAGCCTCCCATGAGTATACAAACATCAGCAACATATGGAAGCAGAATACAATGAAACCAAATTGCCACATGGAAACCAGAGAGTGAATCATAGTTCCACATGAGGAACCAACGTAGTGCACCTTTGGCCTGCATCAAAATAGAAATCAAAAAGTGCTTTTCTAGCCACTTTTTTTCTGCCACAAACATCTCATAAGATGAATATATGAAATTAAAAATTGGTGCCAATGGTGCACACCAAGAAGCATGTGGCTTCCCCCACAAACCCTCATGAAAATAGCTACTCCTATTGCTACAATGGGCCACAAGTACATCATAATAAGTAGCAAAAGGAGATGTGATCATCCTTAGATCATCAAGCTTCTCATATAATGTAAATAAAGGTACACCAAAATGAAAACATATACCTCCTTTACCATGTACTCTGGTCCTTGAGCTGAAATGGCTCATCTGAATGCTCTCCCTCACCTCTAATGAGTAGGGAAATGGTTGTGAAAACCTCTCCAAAATCATCTGGGCTATGAATCTATCCATATTCTGATATAGATCATGTTGAATTCCCTCCCAAATGAACTCCTCTAGCAAAGAAAAATATGCATCCAAGTGCATAGCTAGAAAGTCCTCATGTGCTGCATGTAATAGTTTCTTCTTGAGACTAGAAGCCCTAGTCAAGAAGAATCTGTCATAATAATATATCACCATATCATCCACCATGTACCTATCATCTCCATCTGGGTCATCCAAAATCATGCATGCACCTAGATCCTGGGAGTGCTCTACCAAAAGTGGAGACCTCTAACACGGATCAATCCTCCTCATAGACAACACTGGTAATCTTCAATGGGATGCTCCCCTCACCCTGCTGCCTACTAATTTGACATCCCCCATGCCAAATTCATCCTCCAAAATGCTGCCATGCCCATCATGCAATTGTTCACGCTCAAAAAGTGATGGTGTCCTTTGGAAGTTGGCCTCCCATGAGAAGCTGTCATCCAAAAGGAATCTCCCAAACTGGGTCAAAATAAGCATGAGTGGCCTCCATCCAATCCTATGTATGAAAGATTCATCCCTCAAAGTACTTATCCTCTTCCCCATCAAATATGTGGAGCAATCATCCTGCATCATGAAGATGCAATCCTCCATCCCTACTGCAAACCCTGTCAATGTAGTGTAACTGGTGAGAGTGGGTGATACTGAAAATGAGAGAGTGTCTCCCTCCTCCTTGGGTTTATCCCAAACTCTCTACGCTGTGCTGGACTCCTCCAATGTCTTCACCTCTCCAGAATCCAAGAGTGGTGAACTGAATGACAAGATGTCTCTCATCAACTCTAGATCAGGTGGCCTCCCAGGAGGATTGCCTCCATACAGTGAGACATCAAGCTTGGAACTGGATTGTATGTATGATTGGACTGATTTGTCCCTCTTTTAACTGCGTTGTACAGTATTTGTCCCTTGTGTAAATACTTTCCATAATAAATAAGGGTGTATCAGCCCCTGCTGCTGATCCTTCTCTTCCTCCTCCATCTCACAATCCCAAAAAACTGCTACAAATGGCTCCGGAATTGTGCTTTGGTTCCCACATGTTGAATATCTTGGAATCCCTTGCATAGAAACAAGGAATTCTCCCATGGAAGCAATGGCTCCCCTCTCATCTCCATGTGGTGATGGATCTTCCTCCAATGATACAGCGCTGTGGGTTCTTCCATGCACAGTCTCTTCATCAATATGTGAGTATGTCTCCCCTTCACTGAGAGACCATGGACTTCGGTCTTCTTCTAAAAGAGGGATCTCTGTGTTATCACAAATGGAAGAGTGCCCTTCATACAATGGGGGTCTTGCCTCTAGCAAGTCATCATATATGTTTTCATCCCCTTCAGTAGTAAAGAATGGAGTTGGTTTTATGGTTTCACCCATTGCATGCAAAGTGTTTGAAGTTATGATACATGATGATTCACATTGACTTCCATCAACATTCTTCACCAAACCCTTAGTGAATTCATAATATACATTTGCATGACAATATGAAACAGAATTTTCAAACCAACAATCATGAGCCATACCTTTGAGTTGCAGCGTTGCTCCTCCAATGGCCTCATCTCCTTCCTCCATCCTCTCGGTAGTGAAAGTGGGAAATGGACTGTGCTTTGGATCTGCATGTATGGCTGAATGCTCACACCCATCATAATAATAACTAGGGCTTGCTGCATCCACAAACCCTCTCAGAAAACCTTTCCAATTTTCCCCTTCTATCTCCTCAAGATCTTCAATGATTCCTTCAATGGTCTAGAAAAGAAGAAGGGAAACCTCCTCTTCCGTCATTCCTCTTTTCTTCTTTACTTTGTACATCTCCTCTTCTAAATTAGGAGCTTCTCCTTCTACTGTCATATTATCTTAGGCTGCACAGAAGCACTATAGATTTCCCTTTTAAAGAATATCAAAATTCTATTCCAGAGATTGACTACAGGGGCATTTACTGGATATGTCACCTTTGAAAAAAGGATGAGATGCAGAGGCTACTTGGACATTTGCAGAATCTGTCTGTATAGATTTAAATATTCCTCCTTCAGAGAGTCAGCACTTTGGCTTGAAGCCACAAGCTGAGCCAAAGATCATGCTCTGATACTACTGTAATGTTCCTTTTTCGGGAATTTATGCAATATGGTCCTAAAGGATGCTATATAAGGAAGTAGATACAAAAATAAGCAATAATGGGGCTGGGATCCCCTTTTTAACTCACTAAACACTTCTCTTCCAGAATTTGAGCCCAAAGAAATGACTCTAGTTGGGTTATTCAGATCTCCCCAAACTAGATCCCGTAAAGAATGCTCAAAGAGAGAGCTTACAACAATACATGAACACAATCATTAAAATCTACAAATCTGAATGTGACATAAGATGAAATATATTACAGCCATCATGTACATTAATATATCAGCAACAATGTACATAAATATCATGAATAATTAACCCCTCATGCAATGGGAATCAACCTCCAAAGATTAACACCTGAAATACAAGAGATGCAACAACTGCATAAAATGTTGGAAAGCAGTGACAACATTGTCTCTAGGAATGTATCAGCTTCTATAGATGTACATACATGAAATATGACTAAAATATACAAGAAATTCCCAAGAATATAAGAATGGGCTCCAATACAAGATTTCTAGCCAATCTAGAAGAGATTGCTAGAAATGCCGAAAAATGTACAATGTGACAACCTGACTTGTCACTACAACTGAATCAAAACAAGAATGAGGCTATGGAAGATCTAAAATACTCATGCCATCCTCTGATAATGTTCTCAAGCAAAGGGGCTGATCCATTTCACTCAAAACACTCCTCCTGATAAGCACAAATGGCTCTCCCAGCAACTGCCTGCATAAATAACGCAATTCCTGCGCTAGACTGCGCTATGAGAGATGATGGATGTTTGTCCTAGTGCCAAGGATCTGAAATAATTCCTGGGAGTATCCTCTACTACTTCTCCAAAGAATATAAAATATCTCCACTGAATAATAAGCCAAGGAATGACTCTATGAGTTCCTCTGTTGCTGCTCCCAGCAACACAACATTTTCTGCCCAACAAAATAACGGTGTAGCTATAGAGATAAGCTTGACCAAATGATGAAATGAGGAAATGAATCTCAAACCCTCTCCTTCCTTGAGGATGAGGTAGGGATTCTTGACCGGGAACACCCTTGGGTTCAAGAACCCTACAACCCTGCTAAACAGCCCAGGGATGCAAGTCTTTGCAGACCCAACGAAAATAATAATCCAATGCATAATCAAAATGGGTTGCCATATCCTCCTTATAAATAAAATGAACTCTTCTCACCATGGATCCCATTCACACTTGCCTCTAGCTCATGCAAGTGGAGACTCAACTAAAGCTGTGTTGTCCAAGTAGGCTCAATGTATCTAGATAGTTTTAGTTGACTTGGTCAAAATGACTAGATCAAGCATGATCCAATCCTGTTCACACCATGTGAAGCTCAATTCAGCTGCTTTATTATTCCTCCTTTCACAAAAGAAGTGTTATTTCTCCATCAAAAGGGGTTAAGGTGTCTCCTTACCCATTTTATTAAACAAAATGAAAATATGCAAACTATAATGTTCCTTTTAGCTTGAGGCTAAAAATTGGGAACATTACAGAAAATTAGATGAATTAGTGAACTTTAAGCATGTAAATAAGCCTTAAAAACATTTAACAACAATTCATAATAGAGAAAAACATTCACACATAAGTTTTACACAGTAGGCATGATGAAGCAATTCACCCCTCCCGGGCTACATCTGCTGGTCCAGCTCCCAATGGCATGTCCCTCTTTGCCATTATTCTCAAAATTGTAAATTACATATGTTTTCAGACCTCTAATGGATGTTTTTTCGTCACCAATGGCTCCAGAATGCTCAAATTAGTCTAGGTAGACTCTTGTTTCACCAAAATTGGTCGAAAATTGACCTCGCAATGGATTTTTCCCTATGGCAGCTAGAAAAGCTCCACTAAATGTGGAGACAGGCAATTAACTATAGATAAATTGATGGTTTAACCCAAAATTTAGAGGCACGCTCCAAATACGTTGGACACTTTACTCTGGCATTAAATGTGAGTGTCAGGGTGGTCACATGCCACCCCCATTGTAACTTCCACTAACTATTTGAATACTCCGCCATTGAATGTTGGAACCGAGAATTACGCAGTTCCATAGTTTTAAACCTTCGCAACAAATTACATATGTCCCTCTTTGTCATTATGCTCAAAATTATAAATTACATATGTTTGCAGGCCTCTAATAGCTATTTTCTCTGTTGATCACCGGTTGTCATTGATGTCAACCCAAGAAGCACCAGGGGCTAACCCAAAATTGAATGGGAAGTTTGACCTGCCAATTTAATATATTCTGGGTCAATAATTCTTTTGATGGTTTCTACTTGTCGAGATGTTTTCGTTGATATATGGCACGCCATGTAATTATTCACGGTTTGAGAGATATTCATATTTGAAGTTTATACCCGAGTTAGTGGGCTAAAACCCCATGGGGTTGGGGCATGGGTCATTGAAAATTCATAATTAATATTTTTTATGCTCCTAAAATCCCTCCCATGTTCACTTGTTGAAGCCCCTCTCAACTTAAGCATTCATATATATTGTGATCTTCATTTCCTCCTTAGGCAGGGGATTCGGTCATCTAAAACAGGTCATCATGGAATTTTTGCTCTAAATTTTTTTCTACAAAGTACCAGAAGCTGAAATTCTTATGAGGCGAAGCCAAAATCCTAAGGAAGCTGCAGTAAAAAATTCAGATCAAGTTACGCAATATTTTTGGAGATATGATTTGTGGAAGTAAGGGTTTTTGCAGGCTCTTGAAATTCATGTCAAAGAAGTGACATTGGTAAAATCGTTATAACTCTCTCTCTAAGTATCAGATTGGAATTCCATAAAAAGTGACAGATAACGCACAGTCTGTAATTTTTTCTCTATCAATTTCAAAAACAAATGAATAAACAATGACACGTGGCATGCCATACAAGTGCGCTTTTCTGAAACAGTCCATAATTAGGGCATTGTGAGAGATTGGGTATAAATCTCTCTTCAAGAATCCAAATTGGGTCATACCTATGGAATTGGAAAGATAACTCCGAGGACTACTACAAGACCAAAAATCAGATATTGAGGATCTGAAATGACAGAGATACACCAAATTCAATATCGAGCTCCTAGAAGGCAATAAAAAGCTAGATCATGTGGTTTCAAGGGTTGCAAAGGACCAGACTTTCTACGGCAGAAAAGCAAAGCAAGGTGCAGCAGAGGGTAGCATGACAAGAGCAGCAACCAAGGTGCATAACAGCAGCAATAATTTCATCATATGAAGTCTTCAAGTGGGCAGCACTACATACAATCATTGTAAAGGTATCATTGTACTTAGTCATTGTAAATACATTATTGTACAAATTGTACTAGTATCTATTTGCCAAGGGCTGAAGAGGCAGTGTTGGGAGGTCTAGGATCATAATTAGGTGTTTGTGTCAAAGTTGGGGTTATGGTCTAATATATCTTCTTCTTCTACATCATTTTATATCATTGTAAAAGTGGACCATTTTCCCTGGTACGGGAGTCCATTCTTCTTTTATTCTTCTATAGGGTCGTAGGGTGGTGCTAGGGTGAGTTGTAGCTAATTGGGTGTTGGGGCATCCATTCAGTTAACTACTGAGGAATCTCAGGCATTGGAGCGTCCATCCAGTGGGAGCTGGAGAAGAATGCTTTTCTAGATTCTAGGAAGTTGGAGCTTTATTTTCAATTGGAGTTGAAAATAATTATTAGAAAAGCATTAGGTGGTTTTTGTCCTGGAGTGGGTTTCCACCTTAAAAATTGTGTGCATGTGTGTTCCTCTTGTTTTCTGCTATCATTGTACAAACACTGATAATAATTGAAGATTAACTAGTGCTCAATTGAAAGGAATATTGATTCACCCCCCCCCCCCCTCAGTATTTCCAACAATTGGTATCAAAGCAAGTCCCTTCAATAGCTGTTTAACAGCTGGAAGGAGGTCATGAGCATACCAAGAATGGTGTACCTCTATTCAATGAAAATAATTATGCACTTTGGAAAGGAATAATGGAGGTCTATCTCTTGGCGCAAGTTTACGAAGTATGGGACACTGTTCAAAATGGATTTACATCAACCACGGATGAACAAGGTAAGAAGAATTTGGTAAATGATGTAAAAGAAAAGAATATTATTATCAGTGGACTTATTGAATCTGCTTATCATAAGGTGTTGGGTTGTAAAACCGCCAAAAATGTATGGGACAAGCTTGAGAATATATATGCAGGTGAATCAAATGTCAAAGAAGCAAAGCTTCAAATCTATAGAGAAAAATTTGAGCAACTCAGAATGAAAGAAGATTGCAACATTGCTGCATAATTCCAATACATTGATGAAATAACCAATACCGGGATATTGTGGCAGCCACTGACAGAAGATCATATATGCCGATCTGAACGTTACCGGGGAGATTCAACCCAAAGGTATCGATCTTAGAATACAGTGCAAAACTGGACAAACTCAGTAAAGAGGAATTACATGGAGTTTCCATAGCATATGAAATGAGACTTGATGAAGAAGAGGGTACTCAACATCTAGAAACAACGTTCATTTCATCTAAGAAAATCAATAAGGAAAAACTACCTTCAAAGGAAAATACTTGCACCTGCAAGTGTGAAGAAAAGGAAGATGATGAAGAAGGTCTTTTAGATGGAGAATATGCTTACTTTATGAGAAAACTAAAAATTGGTAACGGAAAAGTCAAAGGTAAACTTCCATTCATATGTTTTAGCTATGGTGAGGTTGGTCATTTCGCAACAAAATTTCCAAACAAAAGTAATGGCAACTCAAAAGGAAATAAAGGCTTTAAGAAATTCAACAATCAAGGATCCAAAAGGAACTCTCTCTAAAGAAGATAGCTCATCTTCCGATGAATACAATGACAGTGAAGAAGAAGCCAATGAGAGAGTATTTTTTATGGCCAAGCACAATAAACTAAGCCCAATAAACAAGAGGTATCAAACAACGAAGAAGAAGGATGGACCATGGAAGAATTTTATGAGGAAGCAATCAAGCTTATAAAAGATCTCAAGGCGGAGAAGATCTGTTCCAATGCTCTTGAAGAACAAGTTCAAGGTCTCAAAATTGAAGTTGAAGAACAAAAATGCATTGAAGAGTCACTTCAAAAGAAGTTTGAAGAAAGCAACCAAGAGAGGGAAGAATTAGAAGCTGAAGTAGTCTAGCTGCATGAGGAAGTGAAGAAAGGAGAAACTATTCAAAACCATGCCAACAACTCAAGGGCATTGGAAGAACTCATCAAAAATCAATGATCTTCCAACGAAAAAACTGGCATTAGTTACAAAGAAGAAGAAGCAGGTTCTTCTACAACAAAATAAAATGAACCTATGAGATCTGACATGCATGTAGACTTCATTGGACAAGATTCACAAGAACAGCCTTGGAAGAGAATTCCTCGAATGAAGATTTCCATCCAGGTACCAACATATTTTTTATGGTTACTGTTATTCATGTGGAGAATTTGGTCATAAAGCTGTAGAATGTCACACTTACCCCAGGAACGAATACAATTCCAAGAGATCTGTCAAATATGAACCTCCTAAGGCTCAACGAAACATCAATAGATTTTAAAATTTAAGAAATAATATTGAATGTTACAAATGTCGAAACTTTGGACACATAGCTAAATATTGTAGACTTGAAAATCTCTAAAAGAATCTTTTAAGCTACAGAAGAAAAACATGGAAGAATAAGAAGAATGATAATCAGGTTTCGCTCTCAAGGCTCGGTAAGAACAAGATGTGTATGGTTGAGAAAGTGTCAGCCAATGGGAAGTGGACTGAGATAGAAATGAACAATTCTTAAAAGATAGAATAAGGATGGAACCCATATTCTTCTCGTTCTTGAAATATGACCCTCAAAATATACAGAGATCAAAATTGCCATCTTAAACAAAGATTCTAATAATAATGTTAGGATCAATAGCCATCTGAACTGAAGCAGGGTGAGAAAATGTGTCATCAAGGACACACAATACTATTCAACTCCAAGAAATGTGAAATCAGGAAAGGTGTGTATGGTGAAATTGTGGCTACAGCAAGTCGAGCTCCAAATGACATATATTTTTTGGATGAAGAAAATAAAGCATGTATAATAGCTAAAGAGGATGATACAATAATTGGTAGCAATGATGATATACTAAGTAAGATTTTTGCTACAAAGGTGCAAAATGATTTTGAGATGTCTTTACTTGGTTGCAAATTGAGCATAGATGACTCATCTAAGGATGTGGATCAAAGTTTGTACAGATCTATGATTAGTAGTCTTCTATATGTAATAGCCTCCCGACTAGATGTTATGCAAGCAGTTGGACAAGTAGCAAGATTCCAAACAGCACCAAAAGAATCACATATTAAATATAGGAATATTTTCAAGCGTGCTTATTAGTCTCATTGAATCTCATTAGATTTTCCTTTTTCACAATATAAAGGTAGAGTGTGAAGTGTGTGTGTGTCCATAGTGTGGTGGCGCCACAGAGTGGAAGGCACAGGTTCAGGAAGATTATTAAAAAAAAAAAAAAAAAGCAGAGAGGAGGCTACCTTTTTCATTATCAAAAGGGGAGATACGTTGTATAAAAGAGGCCGGGATCGGTGGTATACTGTTGCCACTAATAAAGGAGATTATTGATCACCATACTATTGATGTCAAATCTCATAAGAAACTTTATGGGCTAAGTCCCAAATGAATGTAAGTTTTACCTACCAAATTAATATATTCTGTCAATAATGCTTTCGATGGTTTCTACTTTTCAAGATGTTTCTGTTGATATATGGCATGCCATGTAATTCTTCACGGTTTGAGAGATATTCATGTTTGAAGTTTGTACCCCAGTTAGTGGGCTAAAACCCCATGGGGTTGGGGCATGGGTCATTGAAAAGTCATAATTAATATTTTTTATGCTCCTAAAATCCCTCCCACATTCACTTGTTGAAGCCTCTCTCAACTTAAGCATTCATATAAATTGTGATCTGCATTTCCTCCTTATGCAAGGGATTTCGCCATCTCAAATAGGTCATCGTGGCATTTTCGCTCTAATTGTTTTCATGATGATATGAAGTCAAATTTTTAAGAGGTAAAGTAATCCTAAAATCCCGAGAAATACTATGAAAAATTTCAGATTAAGGTGCACAATATTTCTGGAGATATGACCTGTGGAAGTCAAGGTTTTTGCAGGCTCCTGAAATTCATTTCAAAGAAGTTACCTTGGTTGAATCGTCATAACTCTCTCTGAGTATTGGATTCGAATTCCATAAAAAGTGGTAGATATTGCACAGTCTATAATTTTCGCTCTATCTATTTGAGAGCCAAATGAAGAAACAATGACACATGGCACGCCGTACAAGTGCGCTCTGCTGAAAAAGTCCATAATTAGGGCATTGTGAGAAATTGGGTATAAATATCTCTTGAAGAATCCAAATTGGGTCGTACCCATGGTATCAGAAAGATTACCAGAGGGACTACTATAGACTGACCGTAATATTGAGATCCGAAATTTACGTAGATACACCGTATTCAATATCAGCTCCTGAAGGCAATAAAGTTAGGATCATGTGTTGTTAAAGGTATGACCGTATCCTTTACTGCAGGAAAAGCAGCTAAGTGTGCCAAAAACAGCATGACAAGAGCAACAACCAAGGTGCATAACAGCAGCAAGAATTTCATCATATGAAGTCTTCAAGTGGGCAACACTGCATACAATCATTGTAAAGGTATCATTTTACTTAGTCATTGTAAATACATTATTGTACAAATTGTACTAGTATCTATCTGCCAAGGGCTGAAGAGGCAGTGTTGGGAGGTCTAGCATCATCATTAGGTGTTTGTGTCAAAGTTGGGGTTATGCTATAGTATATCTTCTTCTTCTACATCATTCTATATCATTGTAAAAGTGGACCATTTTCCCTGGTACGGGAGTCCATTCTTCTTTTATTCTTCTATAGGGTGGTAGGGTGGTGCTAGGGTGAGTTTTAGCTCATTGGGTGTCAGGGCATCCGTTCATTTAACTACTAAAGAATCTTAGGCATTGGAGCGTCCATCTAGTGGGAGCTAGAGAAGAATGATTTTCTAGATTCTAGGAAGTTGGAGCTTTATTTTCAATTGGAGTTGAAAAGAATTATTAGAAAAGCATTAGGTGGTTTTTGTCCTGGAGTGGGTTTCCACCTTAAAAATTGTGTGCATTTGTGTTCCTCTTGTTTGCTGCTATCATTGTACAAACACTTATAATAATTGAAGATTAACTAATGCTCTAATTGAAAGAAATGACACCCACCCCCTCCCGCCCCCCCCCTTCCTTAAAGATTTCCAACATTCTCTGCACCAATGGCTCAAGAATGTTCAAATTAGTCCAGGTAGACTCTTGTTTCACCAAAATTGGTCGAAAATGGACCTCCCAATCCATTTTTCCCAATGACAGCTAGAAAAGCTCCACTAAATGTGGAGACATGCAGTTAATTGAAGATAAATTGACGGTTTAACCCCAAATTTAGGGGCGCACTCTAGATACGTCAGATAGTTTAAATCGGCATTAAATGTGAGTGGTAGGGTGCACAAGAGCATACCCCTGTTGTAACTTCCGCTAAATGTTTGAATACTTCACCATTGAATGTTGGAACTGGGAGTTACGTAGTTCCATAATTTTAAACCGTCGCAAAAAAATGTTGAAAAAACACCATGTAACCAGTCATTGCAAACCCACCGATGTTTACGTTAAGCCAAACGTTATATTAAATGCCACTGCAAAATGTGAACACACTACACCGCGGGAGGTTACAGATTTGGTTGCCGCCAATTGAAGTTTTATGCCGCAGTTTGAAAACGCATGTTAACAAACAAACATTGCCCGTCAGGGTTACAATTTACTGCAATGGTAAGAGCCGAAACCATGGTTCTAGCGTTAGGGCATATGGAGGGGGGGCTGGCCTCCCTAAACCCTCGAATGCAAAACCATTAAAAAATAGATTGAAACAGGAGACATAAGGGTTAAAAATTATTGTGTAGGCAGGTTGCTAAACGGTCTTGTGGGCAGACATGATATCGTGGGTTCGACCCCTATCGAATCCACATAATTTTACACCACCATTGTGAGGATTTGTGGTAGCCTGCAGGCTTGCCACATGTCACTCAATCATTCTCCCATCCAAAACCTCATCCAACAATCCAAATCAAATTCATACCATCAACATCCAATAGCCCACAATGTGCGACATGGCACCATCCCATTGGCTCAAGAGAAAATGGAATATTCCAAGAATATTCTACTGACTGTACCTGTAAGCTGACTGGGAATCTAGTCACCAAAATTTTGTTGTTTGGGAAAATGAACAAAACGTGATATCTTCCTCATACTACATCATTTTTTTGAACCGTTCATGGCGTCGGAATTGCAACGACGAGACCTTTCCAGTCGCTTAGGTTCGGACCTGTTTCAAGAACTTTCATTTTTCAACATATGACTTGATCTCCTAATCAAACAGGATCAGGGTAGTAGATAATCCCTTTCTTATTGAGAGGGAGTGTTGAAATTGCACCCCCAAGCGGAGCTTATAATTTAATTTTACCTTAATTAAATTGGAAGAGAAATTGTAATTTCATCTCATAACAAGTTGTATTAGTTAACTAAGTCAGAATGACTGAGTTAGCTTAGGAAATTTGAGTTGAGGGTTTGATAGGATGCATGTAGAGTTATTACATGATTTAAGGGGGTTCAATTGCAGTTATGGATGATTTTCAATTAGTTAACTCAAGAAATTGAGTTAAAATATGTTTAACTAGTTCTAACTGAGTGATGAGCTAGTGAGAGGTATAGTTAATTAAAGCTAATTTATTTCACAATGATTGATCAATAAGTTAACTGATAATTCACTATAAATAGTTTTTGCATCTTTGTTATGAGGAAGACCCATTTGAGAGAAATTTTAAAGGGAAGATAACTATCAGTTGTATAAATAGAAAATTGTACAGGTCAGTTATAAAGATAGTTGGATATCCTTGATGCATTGCACAATAAATTGGATGGATTTTCATATTTAATAGGGATCTAATTAGACCAAGAATGTGTGAGAAAGGAAGGTTGAGTAGAGGCAGAGAATTGGCTAAGTATTTGTCTGATTTTTTCTAGATCAGTGTGAGACAATTGGCAGAGTGCAGGAGTTCTCTTGTGAGAGAAAGCATTGTACTGTTTCATGATCCTTGACTTTATAAAATATACATATAGCATGGTTTTAGGCAAGAAACCTCCCTAGATACATCTTGTGTTGTGCAATTTATTGCTTCTTCCTTTTACTTTTTTATGTGATTGTGCAATCGTGTTTTGTTTTTGCAAATTGTAGAAGGGATTCAATATCTTGTTTTAGTGCATTATAAGATTAGCTTGAATCCCCGTGGTTAGATTTTCTACATAATACTAACTATCATGAAGCCACCAAGATGATGCCATATGAGGAATTGTATGGAAAAATCCCACCTTCACCAACTTCTTATATCCTCGGATGTTCCAAAGTACAGGAATTTGATCAACTCCTACAGAATTGTGCCACCATGATTGATCATCTCAAAGATAATCTACATCAATCTCAGAACAAAATGAAGAAAGATGTCGAAAAAAATCATTCCAAGCAGTCATTTAAAGTAGGTGACCATTTGTTCCTACGACTCCAACTGTATAAGTAGGCCTATCTCAAAGAAAAGGGCTGCCAAAAACTAGCACCAAAATCCTATGGGCCTTATCAGGTACTTCAGTGTATAGGAGTAGTTGCTTACAAACTTGCCTTGCTGGCTACTTCAAAAATCCACCAGGTCTTCCGTGTATCGTGCCTCAAGAAAGTTGTGGGGAACAATTGCAGGGTTCAAACAATTCTTCCAGAATTGGATGAGTAAGGCTCATTTTGGCTCTGACCGAAATAGGTCCTCTATACTTGTAAAATACATCTTGGTGGTCGCACGATCAAGGAATTCCTCATCAAGTGTAAAGACACCTCTCCTAATATGCGACATGGGAACCAACTACTATTCTTCAGACATTTCCACAACTTCAGCCTTGAGGACAAGGCTAATTTTATGGGGGAGGGCATGTTAGGGTCCAACCCTAACCTCTTTATGTATGTAATGATCCAAATGGTCCTAGTCAAACTCATTATTAGTTAATTGAGTCAATAAATCTCATAAGCAGTTATACCCAATAATAGTTGTAAGTGGTTGACCCACATTATAGAAAAGGGACCAAATTTAGTTATAAATGGGCCATAGTTAATAAATAAAGTGGTTAACTCGTGTCATGCAAGGGACCACTAGAAGTTAGGGTTTTGGATGTCATTAAGTTATAAATAGTCTTAGATAGTAAGGGAAGAATCACCGAGTCTTATTGTAATCAAGTTCTGCTCTGTTGGAGGTTGCCCCATTAAAGAAGAAATTAAACATTGTAATCTTCTTCTAAATACTAAAATATCTTTGCATCTTGTCTTAATTCATGTGATATTTCAAATTTTCTAGCAATATTTTTTTGTATTTCTAGCATTTTTTTATTCTCATAGGTCAAGTGCATAACAATCAAATTAGTTAAGGAAGCAATGTGTAAACTTGGCAGAATGAATTCCATGGGAATTAATACTTCTTGTCCATATACCAACCCGAAGGATGTATATCCTATCAACCTCTAACATGCAGTATTTTATGGCCATAGTATTTCCATAATTTGTAAATCCCAATAATCGCGATTCACATTGCAGATTTTTGTCAAAGTGTTTTCTAGAATTTTGTTAAAATATTTGATAGTACCACTTACTTGCGGATGATAGGGGGTACTCTTCTAGTGATAAATCTAAAACCCTTCCGTCAATGTGAAAATTTTCATCTTGAGAGAATGAGTACCTTGATCACTCATCAGTATTTTGGGGTATCCAAATCTCATAACTAAGTTTTAAAATATAAATTGTGTGGTTGTCTTTGCCTTATAGTCGCAGATGCTTCTGCTTTTTTTTTTTTTTTGTAAGATAGTCCATCGCATTTATTATGTATCTCACTCTAGATCTATTTTCTATTGGATTGATTGGTCTGATGAAGTCTATTTCCCATTTATCAAAATCATGCAATGTGACCTATGGACATAATGGCATCTCATCCCTCCTAGAGGGATTTGCAACTCTCTGGCATATATCTCAGTTTTGGAAGACATCCTTGGCATCCTTATGGAGAGTGGGCCTAGAACATTCTTTCATACAATATCTTCTACGCAATAGCCTTCCATAGGTAATGACCTCTTGCAACTCATTCATGTGATTCCATCAATATAAAAGGTCTCTTGCGTTCTAATATGCATGTTTATCATATGCACCAAGGTTGTATTAGCATCCTGTTATTAGTTGGTAATATGAGGCTTTTACTACTAGTTGTTTCTTCTGTGTTATTGTATATTCCATTGGGGCTATTCCTATACTTAGAAATTGAACAATGTTTGTGAAGTAATCATCAACCATATCTACTACAAATAGTTATGCATCTAGTAAATTGTCATCAAGGTTTGATACATCTTCTCTAGTCAAAATTTGTGACAAACAATTTGGTCTCGCATTGAGTCTTTCTAGTTTTAAAAAAACCCTCAATTCATACTCTTAGAACAACAACAACAACCATATACATGTTCTCAGCCCCAATACTGGCTTATTGACTAGCTATCTTAGCACAATTTTTTTTGTATACAGATGTCACAACATGATTTTAGGAAATTCAGGTCTTCCATTCTTCTGTCAATATTAATTTCAAATTTTTTGAGTAAAAAGATCTCATGAAAACTTTCCCTTCCATATAAGGAGATAATTATTTTTTGTATATTTCATGACATGATTTAAGTAAATTTAGGTCTGCCATTCTTCTCTCAATATTAATTTTAAATTTTTTGAGTAAACGAATCTCATGCCAAGTTTCCCTTCCATGCAGGGAGATAATTCTTGGTTGCAGATGTCACGACATGATTTAAGGAAATTCAAGTCTACCATTCTTCTCTTAATATTAATTTTTATTTTTTCAAGTAAACGAATCTCATTCCAAATTTCCCTTTAGTGCAGGGAGATAATTTTTGCCTGCAGATGTCATGACAAGATTTAAGGAAATTCAGGTATGCCATTCTTCTCTCAATCTTAATTTTAAATTTTTTGAGTAAATGAATCTCATTCAAAGTTTCCCTCTCATGTAGGGATATAATTCTTGTTTTTGTATGCCATAGCAGGATTTAAGGAAATTCAGGTCTACCATTCTTCTCTCAACCTTAATTTTAAATTTTTCGAGTAAATGAATATCATCCCAAGAATCCCTTCCATGCAAGGAGATAATTCTTATTTGCAGATGTCACAACAGGATTCAAGGAAATTTGGGTCTTCCATTCTTCTCTCAATATTAATTTTAAATTTTTCTATTAAACAAATACCATGCCAAGTTTCCCTTCCATACAGGGAGATAATTCTTTTTTTCATATGTCACGATAGGATTTAAAGAAATTCACATCTTCCATTCTTTTCTCAACATGAATTTTAAATTTTTTGAGTAAATAAATATCATGACAATTTTCCCTTCCATGCAGGAAGATAAATCTGGTTTGCATATGTCACAACGAGATTTAAGGAAATTCAGTTCAGCAATTCTTCTCTCAATCTTAAATTTAAAATTTTTGAGTAAACAAATCTCATTCCAAGTTTCCCTTTTGTGTAGGGATATAATTCTTGTTTGTGGATGTCATGAGAGGAATTAAGGAAATTGAGGTCTTCTCTTCTTCTTTCAACCTTAATTTTAAAATTTTCAAGTAAACGAATCTCATGCCAAGTTTCCCTTCTGTGCATAGAGATCATTCTTGTTTGCATATGTCATGGCAAGATTTAAGGAAACTCAAGTCTAGCATTCTTCTCTCAATCTTAATTTGAAATTTTTTGAGTAAATTAATCTCATTCCAAGTTTCCCTTTCGTGCAGGGAGATAATTCTTTTTTGTAGATGTTAAGGCAAGATTTAAGGAAATTCAAGTCTACCATTATTATCTCAATCTTAATTTTAAATTTTTCGAGTAAATGAATCTCATGTCAAGTTTCCCTTCCGTGCATGGAGATAATTCTTGTTTGTAGATGTCATAATAGGATTCAAGAAAATTTGGGTCTGCCATTCTTCTCTCAATCCTAATTTTAAAATTTTCAAGTAAACAAATCTCATGCCAAGTTTCCCTTCCATGCAAGGAGGTAATTATTGTTTGTAGATGTCACCATAGGATTTAAGGAAATTCAAGGTTTCCATTCTTCTCTAAATCTTAATTTTAAAGTTTTCGAGTAAATGAATCTCATTCCAAGTTTCCCTTCCATGAAGGGATATGATTCTTGTTTGCGGAAAATGGAGCATATTCCGAAATCCTCTTCCTCAAATCGTACCCACAAAAATATGAAAACAAGGTTTATGTACATTCTGAAGTGTAATCCTAACATATAGTGTCATAATTTTTGTAATGCATATACCATTGCTAAACATTCACGCTTAGTAGTAGTGTAGTTTTTCTCTGTTGTCGACATTTTTCAGCTAGAAAATGAAATAGGATGATCTATATCCCCTTCTCTTGGTTGGGTCAACATTATGCCTAAGACTATGGATGAGACATCCACATACACATGGAATTTTTTTCTCTACTCTAGGAAGATTAAAACTAGTGTGGTCGCCAGTTTTTCCTTCAATGTGTCGAGAGCCTGCGGATATTCTTCGTTCCATTGAAAATTCACTTCTTTATTGATAATTTTCTCCAAAGGGGTTGTGATTTCCACATATCCTCGTATGAAATTTCTATCGTAGCCTCTATGACCCAATGTAGTGTGTAACTAACATACTAATTTTGGTGGAGGTAAATCTACTAAGACCACAATATTCATAGGATCGACCAATAATCCTTTTTTTCATACCACATGGCCCAACAAAATGTAAAATAGTGAACAAAAAATACACTTCTTCAAATTTAAAGATATTTTAAGTTTTCAACATCTATCAAGCATAATGCATAGAAATTCAATGTGCTTCTTTAGTAGGTTAAACACTATCTAGTAATCAAGATAAACCTCTAATAGTTTATGTATAAAATATTTAAAAGTTGCAATGATTTCCTTGGAAAATAGTTTCGGTGCATTCTTTAGACCAAAGAGCATAACTATATACTGGATTGACCCCCATTCTATTGCAAAATTATTCATATGCCTATCTTCTGGGGAAATCTTGATCTCGTGGTACCCAAAAAAACCATTTATAAAGGATTGGGCCTCTTGTTCTCAAACACTTTCCAGTACTTCATAAGTGAACGAGGTGGGGAATGGGTCATCTACACATGCATTATTTATTTTCCTCAAGTCCACATAAATCCTAATTTATTCTATTTTTTAATCTTGCAACACCATTAGACTTACCCATTAAGATTCTTAAACTGGCTCAATAATTCCTACTTCTATCATTTTGTATAATTCCTTGCGCACTTTATAGTTGTGTAATACGTTCAACTTATAAGGCTTCTATTTGAATACATTTGTAGCATAATTTAATGGGATATTTATCTCTCTAAGCTCCCCCACTATACCTTTTATCCTTGAGTAAGTGGTTGGAAACAAATATCGATACTTTCACGGCAAATAAGAAAGTTTCTCTATTATCTTTGCATCCCAATAGTCTTCAATAATAACAAGATTTGGATTTTACTATCTTATATCTCCTATATGTTTTCTTTGTGCATCCTTATGATCTTAGAATAGTCTATAGATTCGATTCCTAGACCCACTACTCCACACTCCCTTTTTGTTTCAAGTATCTGCACATTTCTTGAGTCCTCTTCATCATCGTATCCCTCTGTGATATTATATCATTCCATGAACTATTTGAAAGGTTGATATTTTTTATGCGTGAAACAAATAGGCATCAAATTTGACACAATTTTTAGTGTTGTATCTATGGGTGTATCTTTCAATTTAAAGATAAAGGTTACCTTGAAGTTCTGGGACATCTTTCCATAATATTTTGTCCCCCTACGATCCTCTAATTTAGTATATCAATTCATAGGGATAGAATCTAATGTATGTATGAACTTGTTTTCCTTGTTACAACACCCTCCCAAATGTTTCCCCACATCCAAATTTAGGAGCCTACTTTTACTTTGCATACTTTCTTCACAAGTTTTAAGAATCATTACATCTATTTTATCTAAGTTTTGTTATCTCATTTGTAAGAAAATCAAACTGTCATATTTTAGCATGGAAAGCATCACACATCACAAAAATGTAGTTTTGGTTTGTTTCAATGGTTTATCTTTGTGTTAATGATTCATTATTATCATGTAGGCATGTATCACACTCATTTCAAAAGTTTTGAGCAATGTCTCCAAGTGTCCTTTTTGTCGTTGCAAAGTGTATCTTTAGTGTCACACTTGGGGTAAGCCATCGCAATGTCGTCGCATTGAGGGAAGTATGTTGTTAATTTGCTATAAGTGATCAATGTTGTGTCATAAAATTTTCTAAGTGTGTGATCATACTTAATTATTATCATTGTTCACTTTAGCATCATTGA
Source organism: Pinus albicaulis (assembly GCA_034641835.2). Classification (NCBI taxonomy): domain Eukaryota; kingdom Viridiplantae; phylum Streptophyta; class Pinopsida; order Pinales; family Pinaceae; genus Pinus; species Pinus albicaulis. The sequence continues at coordinate 1,023,024,125 of CM076583.1, read as the reverse complement.
TCCCACACTTAGCCAAATTTAGAAAATTTCCTGATGAAGCAACCAAGCATCACTTAGCCTTCCTAAACTGCACACTACGCAATCTCAGTCCTCAAAATTTAACCTTTCCTCTTGGTACTACACAATGTGAAATCCTTACCTTACAGAACTATGCACTACGTAGTATTAGTGCTCATTCCCAACCCTTGAGCTCTAGAACTGTTCATTCCCTACCTTCAGTTAGTATCCTCTATGCATTAGACAGTCTCAAGAATCAAGCCTCAACCTTGAGCCCTTGAACTGCACAATTTTGCAATCCCTAGGCCTATTTACCTCCAGAAGTATGCATTGGGAAACCTCAATCCCTCAACTTGACCACTTGAGCCCCTCAAATGTGCACATGTCTAGACTTGGCCAGCCTGAAATACGCACTGTGTAGTATCAAGGTTAGTCCTAACCCCTAACCTCCTAAGCTGCACAACTACGCAATCCTTGAACCTATCACCTAGTTCCAGCTCAGTTAGTGGTTATCATGATGCATTTTAGACTAGGGTTTATCAGATTGATATCGTCTTGTCATGAGTGGATTTTAGTTGTAGGTATTATATCATGTTGAGACCAGATGATGATGAATATGGAGAAGGATACCCTACTAGAACACACCTTAAAATTTGTGAAAACAAGCAGAGAAATCAAGAAATACAAATGGAAACCAGATTACAACAGTAGTTGAATATCAAGATCACAATGAAGACTCATAATTTTCAATCCATGTGGAGGAGGAAGAAGACGATCATGTTCCATATCTCAAGAAGACACAAGGAAATTAGTAGCAAAGAGTGACTTGAAATTGCCATGTCATCATGTAGTCCATGTCATTAGTGTCCTGTCATGAGTCATCATGTGCCACATGTAAATTCAATATTGTAGAAATGTAAAGTGGAAGTCCAAGAGTCATCCATATAATGTGAAAAATCATGTAGGATTCAAAAGGGCATAGAGAAGTCAAACAGTCATGAGGGTGGTCCAAGAGTCACAATGGAGGTAAATGATCATGCCATTTGCTATATATACACCCTCTTCACTCATGTAAAGGAATTTTCACCTTGGCTCCTCCTACCAGCCATCAAATAGGAAACTAGTTCTTTCGAAGGAGAAAGTGGTTGCTCTAATTCTCCACTATTAGGGCTAGTGGTGTTCAATGTCTTGATGTATATTGGTACTTTTTCTTAATTTAGAAGCTTGTTGAGCCATCACACTTTCATGTGTATGTCGTAAATATTGTAAGATTATTCTTTGAATGTTTGTGATGTATTTTGTTTTCATTTCTCTAACGAAATTGATCTATTTCAATGGCTTTGTTACTTATCTTGTTGAAGGTGTGTTGTATGTGTCACTAACAATCGTTACTTCTATGTGAACTATTTTTCTATTTTTCCAACAATTTATTTACATGTACATTCTCATGTGTATTTTATAGATTAGTACTATTACTTTTCTTTAAAAGGCTAATTTTTTCTCTCCCCTTTTGGTAGAAGAACCTTGATACACTCCACAATTGAACACTCGAAAAGGCATACTCAATTGCTAATCCGAAAGTATCTGTTCATTACTCTCTTGCACTAAAAATTGAATCCAAGGCATATCTTTAAGAATATACGGAAGTAGAGCCTAATTTATTGAAGGGATCCCACACTAAACATTGATAAGTCTAATTGGGACTTTTAATTGAGGAGAACCCCTTGCATGTTGGCAGTATCCAACACCGTCAAAGTTTTCGCGCTAGAAGGAGGGAACCACCTTTTTATGGCTGAAAAATCACCATAAACTAACAAATAGAAGGCAAAAAAATTCCCATTTCCATTCCCACTCATACTCCTAAAAATGAATAAATTTTTCAGTCTAGACTCTAGGCTAAACGACCCATTACTCAAAATTTTGTGATGGCTCTTGGTCTACTCCCTATTGTTGTGATTATACCTCATAAGCCTATAAATAAAGAAGTAACTCCTAATGGTGTACTTGTTTTGTTGATGGAATATTTGGTTATCGTAACCCTCGAAGATTTATTTGAACCTACAAAAAGTCGAGGGGAACTTCCACATGTTGAGTAGAATCCAGACAATGAAGGAGAAGATTTTTAGTTTTATGATGAGGAGCACCCTAATTACAATGTATATATGAATGGTAATAGAGAAGCTTCTTCAAATTCAAAATAAGATGAGGAGGAAAAAGATGAAAACATGGCTGATGAAGATATTGATTGGATGGCCCAAGGGCCACTTGCTCTTCCATACAATCTTCACAAGATGCCCAAACACCTGGAAAACTTGTTGTCAAAGTTAGATCTAGACAATAAGACCAAAGCTTAAGATCATATAGATGAGTTCTACATGCATCTATGAATGCTTGAGGTACACTTTGATGATGATTCTTGTAGAATATTTCTGTATAATTTAGAAGGTAGAGCATCTATATGGTATCACATTCTTCTAGCCAATTCAATCTGAAACTAGAGGAAGCTAAAGAAGCTATTTCTTGATAAATTTGTTGACGATAATACTCACACCATGTTGTTGAAAGAACTTGGGAATTTAAAAGTGGGGGATAAAGAAAGAATCAAATATTTTAATTAGAGATTCATCCGATTGTTGAATAATTTCCCCACTGATGTGCAACCTCATGATGACATCACTAAATATTATTACACATTCTCCTTGCTAACTAACATTTCTATTTTTGTGAAGAGAGTTGCGAAGGAAAAATTTGACTTGAACTTCACAGAAGCTCTTGCTGTAGAAAAATATTTATGATCTATTGGATTCATCATAGATGATGAGGATTCAAAGGACTCCAAGGAAGTTGGTAATAAAAATCAAGCCTCTTCTAGTAGAATAAGAAGAAAAATACTCTTTCAAAATGAAAGGTTTGACCAAGTCTCTGAAGTTTCTCAAGAACGAAGTATAAAATTTGAAGAGATGGTCAAGTGAGGCATCTACTACCAATAGAAAATATTATAGGACATTGTTTTTCAAAATAAAAAGAAAAATTCATAACAAGCCAAATATTCTCCAAGTTCCAATAAGGTGTTCAATATCAAAAGTTTGGGCATGGATAATTTTTGCACCTTTCATCAAGAGAAGCATTCAGAAAATACATACTCACAGTGGAATCATAATATGAACACCATGATGGTTAATCTTGTTGACACCTTATTAACAGAAGAACAACCCAAGAAAAATGAAGAAAAAAGTGAACCTGTCGCGACTTAAGATAGTTTGGGAGTTGTACATTCAGTGCTAGTCTCCCTTCTTTTAGGTTGATTCTTTGTTTTTTCTTTTTCCTGATTTCATTTTTTTGTTATTACCTTGTTCTCTTGTCTTATTTTATTTTCCTTTTTTATAAATTAATTTATTATTATTGTTGTTATTATTATTATTATTATTATTATTATTATATAACCCCCCTTTTATTTCTTTTATAATTTTAGAAATTATTGCTTTTATTTGGTTATTATCAAAAGAAAATAATAATAGTAATAATATTACATCAAAGTAATATTTTTGAAAATTTATTTAAATAACAATAACATATTATTATAAACATTATTTTATTAATACTAAATTTAGTAATTTCCTTTTACATTAATTTTTTAACGTTTATATAGATTATTTTATTAACTATATAACATTATTTTTAATTTATTTATTAATTCCTTTAATGTTAATTTCTCTAGTTTTTTTTCATCTCTACAATATATAATTGTATGTTTGGACGAGTACTTTCATCCAAGTCCTGATGATGAACCACATTGAGTGGTTCGAAACGCGTTGACAAAAAAATTGAAATGTGATTTACTAGAAGTATTCTCTGAAAACATGTTCAGTATTATATACAACGTTGACAAACAAAGTGATGATAAGCGAACAATGAGTGAAGCTCCTCCCAAGCAGTCTGATGATTGTTACAATATAAGGAGAAAAGGACCTGTTTCTGACCAGGATATTAAGAAACAATTGTTGCACAAAATTCTGCCACCTTCCAACCCCACTCAGAATTCATAGAACAAGTATAGAGGTGCTCCTTATTCAAAGAAAACTTCCAACAACAACAAAAACAAGTCCATCACTCCTTCTACAGTAGATAAATTTACACCACCTAACTCGTTAGCACAACCCATTGTGATGGTAAACATTGATTATAAAATTCTTGAATACATGAAGAGAGCTCGCGCGAACATTTCACTCTTCGAGCTCGCAAGGATAATGGGATACTCTGAACTGATTCTCCAAACACTATCATCGCACACTCTAGTAGGTAAAGAAGTTTATGCATCATAGTTAATGTCTGGTAATTCTCGTGTTATCATCAAATCTATTGTAAATCCTATAAATTTAAGTCCTAACACTCTCTGCCCACCATTTATGTTAACGTTCAAAATTTTCAATTATAATGTTCAAAACTATTTAGTTTATTTCGGTGCATCCATGAATGTTTTTACACCATTTTTTGGTCATCTAAACTATTATCATTAGATGGACCCAAGTACACCATGTAAGACCAATTTTACCCTAAGTAAAATTTCTTTCACTATGTAAAATAACTTAATAAACCACATTTATTAGGTTGTTTATGGAAACCCAAAAAGGAAATATTAAACAAACCTATTTTGTTTAATTTTCCTCATGGAATAATTAATTAAACCATAATTTAATTATTATTCCTAGTCATGTTTAACCCAAAAACAAAGAAATTAATTAGATAAACCTTTATTTATCTTATTATTTTCTAGGAATAGTTATTTAAATCTTATTTAGATAATATTCCTTGTTAAATATGACCAAATCACCCACAAATAATTAAATAAATAATTATTTATTTGATTATCCTTCAACCACTTCCTTAAAATGATAAATAAATCATTTATTTATTTATTATTCACAAATAAAGGGATTTGACCCAAGTCAAATACTTTTTCCTCCAACAAATATAATAAAATATTCCATAAAAGGTGGATCTAGATTTGGTTAACATTATTTTAATCATGCACCAAGATCTAGAATGACCCAATATTTTGTTATAAATAGGAGGGTTTTTCCTACCATTCTTCACCTTTGTTGCCTATTAGATCACTCTGGATCTATACACTTGGTCACCATTTTCTGCCATTTGCTGTGTGAGCTCCCTTTGAGTTCCATTCTTTGTGTGGGTTTTCTACACCAACAAGAGAGAGAAATCTTAGATCTGAAGTGCTAAGGACTTCCAAGAACCCATCCCACTGAGGAGAATTGGATACGCCTTCTTGTTTTCCTCCCAGGTGCCCAATTAATATAAAAATTCTTTCAAAAATTGTTCTTGTCTTGTCTATTGATATATGGAGCAAACCCTTGTTTTTTCTGCTTAATGTCTTTCCATGCATAGATCTGGTTTTTGCAGCTCTTTTATGTTCAACTAACCGCAGATCTGAAGATATTGGCAGCCACTTTTGTTGTTAGGGCTATTAGTTATGCGTAGCTAAAGTGGTCATTTTTCGTACACTTCGACAAAGGATTCATACTAACAAATGGCGACTCCACACGAGTTTTAAATTACGACCGCTGTCGTTTTTCATATTCCTGCATATCCAGCTACTTCAGACCCTAGGGTTTCTTTTCAGCTGTTTATTTTTCCTATTTTTATGTTTTTTTCTCACATAAAACCCTAAAACATCAAAATTTCTAACTTCTGTGTGTTTCTGGCCCTATCACAAGAAAAAAGCGAAGCACGCTGCAATCGACGGAAATTTTTCCGCAAATATAAATCTGCCACCGATACAACCGGAACTCGGGGGTTTATTTTGGAGTCTAAAATTGCGACCTCGACCTCCATGTCGCACTTTTCACTTTTTCGCGACCGCATCAAATGTGTCGAACCTCGTGACCTCGGCCAACGCCGCCTATTTTTCCTCAATTTTTTCCGGGTTTTTCCGGCTTCTCGTCGTGCTTTCCAGCCCCTCGCTCCCGGCCCCCGTTTTGACCTGTTCCTAATATTTTTTTCTCATATAAGTGGGAACCTAGCCCACTAATGCTTCAGTACCCTCCACTTTTGGTGGAAGAGTTTTAGCTGCTTCAGGTGTCTGATTTTTCAGAGTTTCAGCCTTCCCTTTTTCCAGATATGATACCTCTGTTTCAGATCCCTTTTAATCAGCTCTTCTCCCTCTTAAATCACCTCCTGAAGATTTGTTTGGATCTACTTTTAGGGCCTCCTCCTTGCCCCTTCTGCTTTTTGCTGATTTCCTCCTTTTTCCACCAATTCCTGCTCTACCTCTCCCCGCATCCGCATCCTCAGCAGCTTATCCTTTAGATCCCTGTCCATTTTGACCCTAGATCTATTGGCCTCTTTTTAAGTGTGTTTTGACTATATTTTTGCCCTTTTTTAGATCAGTTTTGAGCAACCCGCCTTCTTGGGTTGAATCGATTCAATAGTAGCTGTTATTTTTCTGTTATTTCAGCATTATATACTGTTCTCTGCAGATTTATTTTCAGTTACGCAGCACACTTTTTTCTTGCTCTCAAAATGAAAAGGGTTTAAAAATTAACGCACGCCACACACTCACCCTAAGCGAAGAAGAGCCTGGTTTACACCGCCAGGAAAAGACTTTAAAATCAATTGACACTGCACCTATCTGCCCTTGTTTTGACATTGTAATCACTTGATTCTGCACCTCCTCGCCCTTGTGGTAGTTCTTCTTCCCCTTGTTCCGTTTTTGTGTTGTCATCATTGCGCCCCCAAGGCGCACTTCCCGGAGACTTCTTGGCCTTCACCCTCAGTTTCCGGTCGATCGACCTGCTCCGTCCCGTCGTCGTCGAGCCAGTCCTCCTCCGAGTCCACACTCCGACTCCTCTTCTGATTCTTTGGGTTCTCCTTTTCCTTTTGGTTCTCCCCCTGTCACCTTCACTATTTCCCGGTCCGTGCCCAACGCTATGGGTGCTCCCGCCCCACTGTCGCGCACTCGTCACTACGGAAACGGGCCATTGGTGAAATCCGTCCCCGGCCATACCTCGTCGTCGTACATCGTAGGCCCCACTTCTCCCCGATTTCAACCGCCGATCAATGACCCTATCCACCACGATGTTGGTTGGCCTGCTATGCCAACCAAGCTCCCCTCCGACATCCCTAAGTTCAAAGGCCTTGCTGGAGAAGATCCAACCAATCATGTCTGATCTTTCCACATGTGGTGTTCCTCCAATTCCATTACCGATGACTCCATCCATCTTCGATTGTTCCAACGCACGCTTACCGACAAATATTCTAAATGGTATGTCGACCAAGCCACCTCTTCCCATACCACCTTTGCGACCATTGCCCAAGCCTTTTTATCTTACTTCCAGCTCCCTCTCCGATACGATACTGGTACGGAGCTCTTGACCTCTTTCAAGCAAACCTCTTCGACCCGCCTTTCCGCTCATGTCCAGGAATGGCGACGAAGACGAAGCTTATGTCGAGCTCCCCCCTTCGAAGATCGGATCTATATGGACTGGTTCTTTCGCTCTCTCTTAGCTTCCATTGGCAAATATGTCGCCTCCCATTTTCCTCAAACCGAAGAAGCCGCCCTCCAAATAGCCTTGAAATATGACCTGATCTATGCTCAGTTTGGTTATGTTTATACCGTTCTTCCTGACCTCCCCAGGCCTAGTGGCGCTAACGCCCCGAGGGCATCTCATTCCACCGACGGTATCGCTGGAGCCCTTTCCCATCCATACGCTCAACCTCCTATGGGCCATGGTCTCCCTCAAGGAGGGGCCAGCACCTCTAGCACTCTTCCCCTTCCCGGTAGCATGTATCCAGGATACGGCATGCCTCCTCCTTTTTCCCAACCTCCTGCTTACCTCAATGTTGCCCAACCCAACCATTACCTTTATCTGTAGCCTGGTGCGCCAGCTCCTCCAGCATATGCGCTTCCATCTCCCTTGCCTCCTCCAAACCCGCAACATCACCTACAGCCCCCTTCAGGGCAAGTATTTGCACAGCAGGGCACGACTAATCCCCCTTCTTCTCAAAGAAGGCGGAGAGGAAATCCAAACCAATCTGCCCCTGGTACTCGTGGACCCAATCCTCAAGGTGTTGACCCTAACACTACCAACCAGCAACAGGGCACTCATCCCAAGCCGGACAGGCCGCTTCGCACAAATAAGCCTTGTTCGTGTTGCGGTGTTTATGGTCATTACACCCACGATTGTCCCCTCTTACCCCAGATGCGGCAGATGTGGGAGTCTCAAGCCACATTGCGCGGACAACATGCCTCCCCTCATGCTCCTCCTAATGTGGCCCCTACCCAACCAGCTGTTTTTACTGATCCTTTCCCTCAGCAAGGATTCGTGGCTACCCAACCACTTGACGGACAGGTCGCCACTCCACCTTCCATTTCTGGTTCCTCCGATTACCATATCCTCATGATGAACTCTGATCCTTCCCCAACCGTCGGCCTTCACCTGCAAACTCGGTCTCGCCAGTACCCCAAGCCTCCCGCTCAGTCTGCCCCCGAGTCCCCTTCTTCCGGTTCTACAGAGCCTCTTTCGACAACCAATGGTCCCTTACATATCCCTCAACCCAAAGTTGAGGTCCATACCAAGATTCCTAAAGGATCGTTACGTCGAAATGCTGCTTCTGGCCGAGCTGCTCATTCGTATAGCATAGTAGATGATTTGGCGCAATCTCCTGCTGCCATTTCCACACTGGAACTCCTCCAGTCATGCCCTTCCCAAAAGAAGGCTCTACTATCTGCCGTGGGCACTGTAGATCCTACTGATGACCAAATGATTGTGTTCGACGCCCATCAATCATACCATCCTCCTCTTCCTGCTTCCGTTGCCTTCCAAATCCCAGTCAAAATCTGGAACGCCAACGTTTCTCGGTGTATAATTGATAAGGGGACATCTACCTGTGTGATGTCCACTTCGGTTTGGAAAAAAATCGGATCTCCTGAGCTGGCCCCTTCCACGATCACCCTTCGAGCGTGGGACGGCCACGCCTCCCAGCCCATTGGCCTATTTTGTAATTGTCCTATCACCCTTGCCGGTAAGACCGTTTGCATTGACGTCGAAGTCATTGACGCCCCTCTAGACTACAACATTCTATTGGGGCAAAGCTACACCTATGCCATGTCTGCTGTCCCATCCGTATTTTTTCGCAAGATGTCTTTCCCTAATAATGGAAAGATAGTCACCATTGACCAGCTGTCTTACCATGAGCCACCGTCTCAGACCCCTCCGAAGACGACCATCTCTTCTGTAGCCAATAAGAAAACCGTCGATTCCTTGACCAGTGTCTCCCCTGGCATCTACAAAGATTCCTCCCTGCTTGGAACTTTTCCTAGTCTCCCCCCTCCTCATCTCTCTGATCCCAGCTTATCAAATGTTTGCATGATGCAATCGTCTCGGGCTGCCCTTAAGCAACCTGCCTCGGCTAGTCAGCAACCTCAGACACAACCTCGCCCACCGCAACCTGCTCCTAGCCCTTTCTCTCCGCCAACTGGACCTTCTCCTTCTGGCCCTTCTCCTACAGTTGGTGTCCCTAAACCCCTTTATCCCCCTGGATCGGTTCCCCTAGGCCTTAACCATCTCGGAGCCATCCCTCTTGGACATTATCCCTCTGGTCAGGTACCTTTCCTAGCTCACCCTCCCGGAGTCTATACAGTTCCCGTCATGGCCACCCTCTCTCTCCCTAACCTGACCCTGGGCATACCCGTCTGGTACATTGACCCTCCAGCCGCTACCCCACCCGGTCACCCCAAACCTTACCTTGCTTTGACACTGGTTCAACCGGTCCCCCTCGCTTCCCCCGGGCCCCCCGCACCTCCCCAGGACCCTACCCCTGTGGTGACAGCCCCGGGAAAGAAAGGCAAAGCTCTTAAGGGGGCAACCAATCAGGACCAAGCCGCCCGACACACCCTACCCCTCCTCGACTGCCAAAGCACACTATCCAGTGCGCTTTGTGCGATATTGTCGGTCACGCCACCCATATGTGTCCTGAATTTCCGCACCTCAAGATCCTAGTCAACGAGACGTTTCCCGACTCTGATATCCCCGAAGTCTACCTCACTATCCCAGATTCTATCCCGAAACTCAAAACCTTGCGCACAAATCACCCTTGTGCTTTGTGCGATTTCCATGGCCATTACACCCACCTTTGTCCCCACCTTGACGAGTATCGTTCCTCCTTAGACACGTACCACCAATTCAAGGCTATGCACGACAAGATACCTTCTCACTTGTCTGCGTGTTTTACTTCCATAGGACCAGAGGATATTCCTACTCCCATTCACATTCCTCCTTCCACTATCGAACCTTCGACCACCATTTTGTACCTATCATCATCCTTGAGAGATATTTCACCTAACCTTCAACCTGCAGACACTCTCGGTTCCCCCTCAGTCGACCTTGGATCTATTGATGTTGCGCATCTGAGCCCTTCTCCACAAGATGACCAGTCACACATCACTACCTCATCGGGTGATCCTTCTTCCTCCAGTATTCCCATCTTCCAGTCCGATGAAGACATTATGGAAGCCATGACCAACCCTGACTTTCCGTGGAATGATATGCACCATCGCGCATACTTCCTCCCACAGCAGTCCCATGACCAATATGATGTGGAAACTAAAGACTTCATTCCCAATGCAGTCGATTGGTTCAAAAATCCCATCCCTGCACCTAATGCTTTCGAAGAAGGAAACATCACCAACATCTCTCCAACCATTAAAATTGACATTTTAGTCATCTAACCTATTATCATTAGATGGACCCAAGTACACCATGTAAGACCAATTTTACCCTAAGTAAAATTGCTTTCACTATGTAAAATAACTTAATAAACCACATTTATTAGGTTGTTTATGGAAACCCCAAAAGGAAATATTAAACAAACCTATTTTGTTTAATTTTCCTCATGGAATAATTAATTAAACCATAATTTAATTATTATTCCTAGTCATGTTTAACCCAAAAAAAAAGAAATTAATTAGATAAACCTTTATTTATCTTATTATTTTCTAGGAATAATTATTTAAATCTTATTTAGATAATATTCCTTGTTAAATATGACCAAATTACCCACAAATAATTAAATAAATCATTATTTATTTGATTATCTTCTAACCGCTTCCTTAAAAAGATAAATAAATCATTTATTTATTTATTTTTGACAAATTAAGGGATTTGACCCAAGTCAAATACCTTTTCCCTCCAACAAACATAATAAAATATTCCATAAAAAGTGGATCTAGATCTGGTTAACCCATGCACCAAGATCTAGAATGACCCAATATTTTGTTATAAATAGGAGGGTTTTTCCTACCATTCTTCACCTTTTGTTGCCCATTAGATCACTCTGGATCTATACACTTGGTCACATTTTTCCACTATTTGCTGTGTGAGCTCCCTTTGAGTTCTATTCTTTGTGTGGGTTTTCTACACCAACAAGAGAGAGAGATTCTATATCTGAAGTGCTGAGGACTTCCAAGAACCCATCCCATTGAGGAGAATTGGATACGCCTTCTTGTTTTCCTCCCAAGTGCCCTTAATACAAAAAATTCTTTCAAAAATTGTTCTTGTCTTGTCTATTGGTATATGGAGCAAACCCTTATTTTTACTGTTTAATGTCTTTCCATGCATAGATCTGGTTTTTTGCAGCTCTTTTCTTGATCAACTAACTGCATATCTGAAGATATTGGCAACCACTTTTGTTGTTAGGGCTATTAGTTATGCGTAGCTAAAGTGGTCATTTTTCATACACTTCGACAAAGGATTCATACTAACAAATGTTATGCGATAAAATGATTCACGGATCATACGACTGGATAGGTCAATTGTTCAAACCATTGGTGAACTCTGAAATGTTCTTATCTGACTATCATCTAATCACAGAGTTCAGAAGTGTATTAATATCATAGTTGTGGACATTCCCGAAGCATATGGTTTACTAATAAAAGACACTAGTCATGCAAACTCCAAGGGTACTTTGTGATGGACTGGTCTCACTTATAGCTTCCATATAAGGGTAGAAATAACTAGATTTGAGTTCATAGTGAGCCTGGCATGAAGTGTATCGTGACACAACTTGAAGAGAAAAACGAACCAATATTCTTGATAGAAGTGATCTTCGGAAATTGTTTTCTTGAAGTGGATCATAGGTGTTACCTAGCTCAGCCTTCACCGGTCCCAACAGATAAACAGTTGGAAATCATTCCTAGAAATCCAATTGGTGATAATGACATTTGTAAATTAGTTATTTTTAGTACTAGTGTAGGATGTAGCTATATTTTTTATAATACTTGGATTTTATATTTTGATGGTTCGAAAACACAGGAGGGGTCTGGAGCTGGTTGCATTTTATTAGACCTTCAAAATAGGAAACATTTGATCTCCTATCACTTGGAATTTGAGTGCACTAACAATATCGTAGAATATGAAGCACTCATATTGGGTTTGAAGAAATCCATCAACCTGAAAGTTGAGGTACTCAAAGCAATAGGTGACTCTAAAATAGTGATACAACATGTACAGAATAATATACATTGTGTGTCACCTATTCTCAAAAGTTATCAACAAGAAGTATGTCATTTAATTTCACAATTCCATGATTTCAATATTGTTAATGTTCCTAAGATTCATAACATTTTTGAAGATACATTAGCAGATTTTGCTACTAGGTTGTCACCACTTAGAAATGTATTTAAATGGAAATTATTTATAGGCCATATGTATGTGATGATATCACTAACTTTTTTATTTTTAACGATGACCATAAAATACTAGATTTTATGGCGAATTTTGATGTGTTCAAGGGTGCATCCATCGATGAGGATGAGAAGGATAAATCATTGCAAGATGCAATTTAAGCAAGAAAATAAAACCCCATGCCCAAGGGCATGGTGTCACTTGAAAATTTGTATGACTTGCAAAATCACTTTACGGGGTTGGTAAATGAAAATACTCATAGTTCAAATTTGTCGCGTGAATAGATTAATCTGGGTACAAAACAAGATACATATTTTTTCAATCTTGGTACTGCTACACACCTCAAGATCAGCAATATTTCATCCACCTTTTCAAGCAGTACCGATATGTTTTCGCATGGGCATATGATGATCTAAAAACTTACAACACGAATAATCCAACACGTGATTCCAATCAAGGAATGGGCCAAGACATTTCAGCAGAAGCTACGAAAATTTCATCTGACGCTTGAGCCTCTCATTCAAAAAGAGTTGAAGAAGTTGTTGGATGCATGGATCATCTTTAAAGTGTGACAATCAATGTGGGTCTCAAATTTGGTCCTGATCAGGAAAAATCCAGATAAATAAGTCTGTGTGCATATTTTTTCAATCTTAATTGCATCTTAGACAAAGAAAACTATCCAATGTCATTGATGGAATAGATTCTACTAATAGTATCAAGGTTTCAAATTTTTTCCTTCATGGATGGATTTTTGGGCTGCAATGAGGTTCTAGTGTCAGAACTTCACAGACATAAAACAACTTTTCAAACCAAGAGGGGCATTTTTTCTTTCAAAAGAATGTTTTTTGGACTTATTAATGTCGATACTACTTTCCAACATGTGATGGAAATCACATTTCACAATCTGATTAGTCAGAGTGTAGTGATCTATCTTGATTATGTAATGGTGTTTTCGAAAATAAGATTTGACCACTTGTGCCATTTGAAGCATATTTTTGAGTGATGTTCTATATACATAATATCTCTTAATCCCAAGAAGATAATTTTCACAGTGTTCTTAGTAAATATTATGAAAAAAAGTGGGATTAAGGTGGAACATGAAAGGGTCAGAGCTATCACATAGATTACCTTCCTAGTAAACAAGGAAGCTATGCAGTCCTTCTTGGGAAAATTAATTTCCTCTACAAATCCATCATTGACTAGGCATAGATAGTGAAACCACTACAGGAGAAAAAAAACAAGGATGAAATACAAAAGTGGGGTAAAAGGGAAAAGGATTTGTTCTCCCATATAAACCGAGTGATCGCAGAAGCACTAGCACTATACATTCCAGAATTCAAAGAACATTTCTTTCTTTACAATTTCTCTTCTGATACTTCCCTTGTAGTCGTTCTTACACAGAAATATGGTTATAATAATGAGCGGCCTATATCATTCATGAGTGTCAGCTTCCAAGGTCCTAAAATTAGTTATCTCGCCATCGATAAACAAGCTTACATAATCTACAAGGAAGTAAAACACTTTCAACCTTATCTTCTGAAAAATCATTGTATTATCTTTGTGCCACGCCTGCTATTAGATCATTTTTTATTCAATAATATTTTGGTGAAAGAATAGAAAAATATATGAATGGTTTATAGGAATATGATCTTGAGTTAAAACTAGTTCACACCATCAAAGGCCATGGTCTATTCCAGCTAGCAGCAGAAGCAACACATGCACCAAAAGATGACCCTTCTAGATGGTAGCAGGAGATTGAATTATACAATGTTGAACAAGCTACCCCCACTAACACACCAACTTCTTAGTATGAAGACATGTGACAACATCTTAAGCATGGTACTCTACCATATCATTTATCAGCGAGACAAAAGAGGGAAATTAGATTGAAATATTTATCTTATCATTTGGTACATTGAGTGCTTTTTGGAAAGCACCATAACGGAGTCCTGCTCAGATGCTTGGAAACACAATATTTGGAAAATGTACTATGTGACCTCCATGATGGACCAGTCAGAGGACATTTCGTAGGTGACACTATTGCACAAAAATTTATGCTGACTGGTTTCTATTTGCCCACACTTTTCAAAGATGCTCATGCTTTTTCCCACAAGTGTCCGATTTTTCAGAAGTTTCAGTCAAGAAAAGAAGTTAGTTGCCCCATTACATCCCATCATTGTAGAAGAAATATTCCAAAAATGGGGCTTAGATGTTATCAGTGATATTTTTCCGCACTTATCGAAGAAACATTGCTATATCCTTACTGCTACAGATTACTTCACGAAGTGGACAGAAGAAGTTCCCCTCAAGCAAGTGACTGATCAGAAATTCATTAGCTTCCTCAATCAGAATATCATTACCAGGTTTGGCTTTCTGAATTCACTTTTTCTTGACAATGCAACATATTTGTCATCTCTAAAACTTTATGATTTTTCATTTGAAAATGGCATCGTATTAAAACACTCATCTAACTACTACCCACAGTGAAACAATCTTGTTGAATCAACTAATAAGAATCTCATTTGTATCATTAAAAATATTGTCTTCTCTAAACAAAATAAACGACACTCTTATTTAGTGAATTCCATATGGGCTAATCATGTCATGCCTAAAATTTCCCTAAATACCTCTCCTTACTTCCTAGTTTATGGAAAATAATCCATCCTACCTCAAAAAATTTACTTGCCTTCCCTTCAACTTTCCCAAGAATCCCAGGGTAAGCCTTTTCTCTTGGTTTAGAGTAGGATAAACACTCTCCTTAAGCTATAAGAATAAAGGAATAAAGCAAAAGAAATTTTTCTCTTCACCATAGTCATATCAAGAGATGGTTTGTTAAGAACTCTACAGGGAAAACTGAATTCAATGTTGGTGACTTGGAATTGAAATGGGATAAAACCCATGAAGATAAGGGGAAACACACTAATTTCCAATCCAAGTGGATCAGGCCATTTACTGTTCATGAGAAGTTTTGGAATCATACTTATTTTATCCAATCCTTGGATGGGAAGACTAACTCTCTTCTTGTAAATTGCGAAGATTTAAAACAATATTTTCAATGAGAGCCTAGGGTTGTTCCCTACCATATGTACATGGATTTTGTTTTTGTTTTTTTTCATGTTTAATATTTTTGTTTTTTTTCTCTTGTTGTGGAAGAACGATTCCAATAAAGGGGCATAGATGTTATCAATGAGATTTGTCCACAATCATCGAAGAAACATCACTATATCCTTATGGCTATAGATTACTTCACGTAGTGGATAGAAGAAGTTTCCTTCAAGCAAGTGAATGATCAGGAAGTCATTCGCTTCCTCAATAAGAATATCATTACCAGGTTCGGCCTTCTAACTTCACTTTTTCTTGAAAATGAAACGTATTTGTCATCTCTAAAACTTTATGATTTTTCATTTGAAAATGGCATTGCATTGAAACATTCATCTAAATACTACCCATAGTGAAACAATCTTGTCGATTCAACTAATAAGAATCTCATTTGTATCATGTCTTCTCTAAAAAAATAAATGACACCCTTCTTTAGTGAATTCCATATGGGCTAATCGTGTCATGCCTAAACCTTCTTTGAATACCTCTCCTTACTTCCTAGTTTATGGAAAATAAGCCATCCTACCTCTGAACATTTACCTGCCTTCCCTTAAAATATCCCAAGAATCCCAGGGTAAGCCTTGTCTCTATGTTTAGAGTAGGATAAACACTCTCCTTAAGCTATAGGAAGAAAGGAATAAAGCAAAAGAAAAAAATTATCTTCACCATAGTCGTATCAAGATATGGTTTGCTAAGAAGTCTATGGGGAAAAGTGAATTCAGTGTTGGTGACTTGGCCTTGAAATGGGATAAAGCCCATGAAGAAAATGGGAAACACACTAAGTTCCAATCCATGTGTATCAAACCATTTACTATTCATGAGAAGCTTTGGAATCATACTCATTTTATCCAATCCTTGGATGGGAAGACTAACTCTCTTCTTGTAAATTGACAAAATTTAAAACAATATTTTCAATGATAGCCTAGGGTTGTTCCCCACCCTATGTACATGGTCTTTTGTTTTTGTTTGTTTTCATGTTTAATATTTTTGTTATGTTTTCTCTCGTTCATGTGAATAAGCATTTTTTGTAAGTGTGTTTTGTGGTTCTAATGCATGTGATAGAATTGAAAAGAGGCTTGTGACGGTGCAACATTTGGCTAACATTCAGTCCTCATTCTTTGTCTTCGTTACACCTTTTATTTGATGATGTTTTGATGGAAAATATGATCCTTACGTAAGGAAATATTTTTATCGAACCATGATACCCGTGTTTATTCTTGAAACCTCATGCTTACACTTGGTTCCTTATGTTTTGGTGTTTTCCACGTTAATCTAATCATGCAGAGAAGGAAAAGGGGGAAATATAAATGAGTAAACCAATATCAAAGGTTTATATATTTTTCTTTAAAGAAAAAACCTATTCTTCTCTCAATAATTCAGGATCCCTCTTCCACCCATGAAATGAATAAGTGTTTATGCATAGTCCTATATAAATAAATAAATAAATAAAGGGTGAAAGAAGAGAAAGGCTTCCTCCACGGGGAGGTGAAGCAAGAAAATTCGTTAGGGTATTGTCCAGGATCACTAGAAGCGAAGAAATGTTTATGTTCCTAAAGTGAATCCATCAGGGTACTCTCCAGGCCCGCTGGAAGTGGAGAAATGTTAGAGATGAAAAAATATACTCTGAAAATCTAAAGCTCGCGAATAACATTACCCTTCTCCTAATTTGAAACATTACAATATGGTTGTCTCTATGAGTGTGTTAAACCATGGAAGGATAAAAGGAAATATTTTTATGCATGGGGTAAGTGGGGAAACAAAATTGATCTTAACAATGAATCAATACTCCCTGAGGAACTAGACCCTACACAAAATAATTAAACAAGGCAGAGAAACTAGAATTCTACTAGTTTGTTTCCAAGAGTTATCGTTGCTACAAAACCCTCTAAAATTTTCGCCTGCATCCAAATTTCAAAGCCTAATTTTACTTTTCATACTATCATCGCAAGTTTTAAGAGGCATTACATGTGTTTTATCTAAGTTCTCTTGTCTTGATTGGAAGAAAATAAAAGTTTCGTATTTTAGCATGGTAAGCGTCGCACATCACACAAATCCAGTTTTTATTTTTTCAAGGGTTGATATTTGTGTTAATGATTCAATATTATCATGTAGACATGTATCACACTCATTTCCAAAGTTTCAAGAATTGTCACATAAGTGTCATCACAAAGTGTATCTTTAGTATCACATTTGGGGTAAGTCGTCACAATGTCGTCTCATTGAGGGAAATATGTTGCTCATGTGTTCTGAGTGATCAATGTTGTGTTGTCCATTGTTCTAAGTGTGTGATCAAACTCAATTTTTATCACTGTTCACTTTTGTCTCATTGATCCCACACTTAACTAAATATGGAAAACCACCTGATCGTGCAACCTAGCATCACTTGACCTTCCTAAACTACACATTGTGTAGTCTCAGTCCTCAAGCTTCAACCTTTACTCTTGGAACTGTGAAATGTGCAATTATTTCCTTCCATAACGGTGCACTACGTATTCTCAGTGCTCAACCCTGACCCTTGAACTCCATAATTGCATAGTCCCTGCCTTTAGTAAGTCTCCTCTTCACACTACACAGTCACAGCATCAAGATTCAACCTTGATCCCTTGAATTTTGCAATTGTGAAATCCGTAATCCTCTATCCCTATGGAACTGCATAGTGGAAAATCTCAATCCTAAAGCCCTTAGTCAAACATCTTGATCCCCTCAATTGCATAGATGTCTAGACCTGGTCTGCCTGAGTTGTGCATTGTGTAGTCTCAAGGCTCAATCCTAGCCCCTGCACTCCTAAATGTGAAACTGCACAATCCTTGAGTTGGTCACCCTGTTCCATCTCAATCAATGGTCATCATGAAGAATTTTAGACATTGGATTTATCAAACTGATATCGTATTTTCATGAGTGGATTACAGTTGCAGTTTTTCTATCATGTTATGACAGGAGGATGGTGAAGAAGAAGGAGAAGGAGAGCTTGTTAGAAGACACCTTCAAAGCTGCAAAAAAAATTTGAGAAATAAAGAAAGACAAAGGGACACCAGAATCCAACAACAATTGAAGATCGAGATCACATTGAAGACTCCTTGTTTTTAATCCATGTGGGGGAGGAAGAAGAAGAGCATGTTCCATCTCTCAAGAAGACACAAGGAAAGAAACAACAATGAGTGACTTGACATTTCCATGTCATAAATGTCATGTTGTGTCATGAGTCATCATGAGCCACATGTAGATTCAATATTGGATAAATGTAATGTAAAGTGAAAGTCCAAGAGTCATCCATATAATGTGAAAATTCATGTAGGAGTTTAAAGGTCATAGAGAAGTCAAACAATCATGAAGGTAGCACAAGAGTAACAAGGGAGGTGAATGATCCAAATGGAAAATGGAATCCACCCATGGCATTCATCCACCCATGTTATCCATCCACCTATGGAATTTCCCCATGGTATTGTAAATGGGATCAACCCATGGTATTCATCCACCCATGGTATTGTAAGTGAGATGCACTTCCATAGGTGGATGGATAACATGGGTGGATGAATACCATGGGTGGATGCCATTTTCCATTCGCACCAGTGAATAATCACCCCATTTTTTATATATACACCCTCATTGCACATGTAAAGGACTTTTTACCTTGGCTCCTCCTACCAGGCATCAAATTGGAAACTAGTTCTTTTAGAGGAGCAAGTAGTTTATCTAATGCTCCACTATTGGGGCTAGTGGTGTTCACTATCATAATGTATCTTGGGACTTTTTCTTAATTCATAAGCTCATTGAGCTAGCACACTTTCATGCGCATGTCATAAATATTGTAAGACTATTATTTAAATGTTTCCGATGTATGTTGTTTTCATATGTACTAATTAAATTGAACTATTTTGGTGGTTTTGGTACTTAGCTTGTTGAAGGTGTATTGTATGTGTTTTAACAAGCATTTATTCTATGTGAACTATTTTTCTAGTTGTATAAAAATTCGTTTTATTGTACATGCCCATGTGTATTTTCTAGATTAGTACTATTACTTGTCTTTAAAAGTATCACTTATCCTCTCTCCTTTTGGTAGAAGAATCATGATACATTCCGCAGTTGAACATTCCACAAGGCATACTCACTTTCTAGAATTACTCTCTTGTGCTAAAAATTGAATCCAAGGCATATCTTTAAGAATATATGGCAGTCAAACCTTAGTTCCAGAAGGGCTCCCACACCAAACAATGTGAAGTATAATTGGTAATTTTCATCGAGTAGACCCCATTACATGTTGGCAATATCCAGCATCGTCAACAGAACCTATTCACCAACTCTTCTTTTTGTATCCTCTTATTGGCAAGGAAAATGTTAAGGATGGACATTTATCTTAAAGTGTAGAAACCTTGGCGAATCTTAGTAGTCCCCATATGTAAATTGTAAAAAAATTTATGTTATTTTTATTAAAATATTTAGTTTTCTAATCATTTTATATTAGTATATATAAAATTTTGGCGATTTTTAAGGTAAAATAATTTTATACTATAAAAATTGGGTGAATCAATTTTAAAAAAAAAATGGAAATTGGCAAATCGTTTTTTTGGAAAAAGCATGGAAAATTAGCACACCTACGAATATTAGCCCCTAAAATTTTCCCTACTTCTTGGTCCATGCTACGACACACCCCTTCAAATGAGTGGTTGGACATCCCAAGCCAACATATTTACATCTTTTTTTTTATTCAGTTTGAATATTATTTGCAACAAATTTATACAAATCAACAATTTTTGTATCCTCTCCTTATGCGCAACCTACCATCATGTCAGAGTTGCTTTCAATGCTACATCTAAGGCCAAAAACCTAATTTTCTTTGATATCTCTGATTCAAATTATTTTACATAACTCATTCCATCGTACTTAGGGGGATCCCGCACCTCTATTTTGATCCATTTCACTGCATGGGTAATTCAGGCACATATTATGGTGGATACTTTATGTATTCTATGATACTAATTTTCAAAAGTTGCTTCTGATTTTGACATGCGAGAATTAACACTTCACTAGCTCAACACTCCATTAGCAGTTGGATTAATGTAATCTTCTCTACATATTATTACATTGTAAAAATTGTGAATTCTTCTTCACTAAATCCATCCCTCACCGGTTCCACATATCGATATCATTCCATAGAATCTAATGGTTTTTTTACCTTCAAGTCTCTTGATTCAAAGATCATATTCCTTCTCTTAAGTTTTATCATAACTTGATTGTAAAAGGCCCAATCAATCCAAAGTAATTCCAAATAAGGATTAGTGGTGTCTACAATCTCAATTACCTCGAATCAAAAATGTTCTTAACTCTATCAATATTAAATTCTACCCCCACCAACCTACCAATATGGAATATTCTTGATTGATTGGCCATTCTTAGCTAGAAAGGTAACTGAATAAACTTCAATATACCCATCATCTCCCATGTTTCCTTCAAAAAAATGTTTACATCTCATCTCAGGTATAGGACAATATGGTCCATATTGTATGCTCCAATATACGCATTAAGTTTGAAGTCTTGGCTCATTCTCATCTTGTGCATAGTTTGCTTAACTGCACACCTTAGGTTCCTTTTTATAGGCCCTTCCTATCGTTATGCACATTGGTCAATAATTTTGTGTAGCTCATCCAAAGTTGATCTTTATTTTATTATGTCAAACAATTGTCCAAGAAACTCTTGATGGGGCTTACCTATAATCCCTTTAATTTCGGTGTATACTTGTCATATATTGGAGGCATGTCATATATGAGTAATTCTTGTTGAGAAATTGAACTTGTGAGACCCCATTTCATCACAACCAACTCTTTTCATGCTTTTTTGTATGTTTCTTTTTCCCTTACTAGATAAAACTTGGGAGGTGTCTTTGCTTATATTCTCACCCATTGCTATGGTTGGTTCCCTAGTCCACTGGTATCCACTCCCATCCTTGTTCATCCTTGCATAATCACTCCTAATTGTGCTTGATCTATGCACTCTTTAGCTCTCATCATCTGCACATTGTGTCCCTTCTTTTCCTACAAATTTGAAATAAGTTAAGGAAATTCCTAAGTAACATGGTCCAATTACTTAAAATAGGTACAAGTCATGTAGGGGTTAAGCTAGTCTCGCAGTAATGTTATGTTTTTTCGTATTTGTAACAAATTAGCAGGCCTAGGTCCCTTCCAAATCCTCATTTTCCTCTACCTGGAAATCCTGTACCTTTTACCTGCATCCCCTGGACTCTTCCTGGATTATATTCTTTGGGTGTGTTATCCATTGGAATTATGGCTTTAAAACCTTCTACCTCATGCACCTTGTATGTATCAGTAGTGTGCACTCTCAGTAAGTCCAATACATGACACATATGTAAGGCATGCCCTACTAACTTACAAAATTCACAAAAAATGTCTTTACTAAGCCTTGATGCTTCTACATCATTGAACAAGACATATGTATATGTCCCAAAACTCGGAAAAACTTGCACCATAATCCCCTACCTTGCACCAATGGATTCAAAACTCATGTAGCAACATAATATGTGACAATTGGGCATTCATTCCTATGGTTTCACTCCTTTTTTCATATGGTGTGTTAGAATTTTTTATGCTTCTCTTGCATTTTTCCAAGTCCTATAATTATATTTCCCATGATGTCAGCTACGACTAGAATTTTTCCATTCATGCACTACTTTCACTACTTGTAGGGGGTGATTCTAGCTTCATGGTAGTCTCTAGTGCTTTAAACTGTGTGGAAAATTTGTGTTCAATCAGTAGAATACATATATGCACTAAAAGGCCTGCAATAAACCATTCTCAATGCTCAACATTAGGAATTGGAACTAATAACTAATCTAACAAAAATTTGAGACTCTAATAAAAGGCCCATACTCTCTCATCAACATGATCCTTAATCTCCTAAATCTTTGTAATGCATTGAGATCCAAACTTTGGTATCTAGAACTCCTTCAAAAATTCTTTCTTTATCACTCCCAATCCCCTGTCTTTTCCTTCAAATGTGGTATCCTTATATTTCATATACCAATTCAATGCACAGTCCTTGAAAGTGGTCTCCAACTATGCTACCTTTGTCTATTTAATTAGAACATGCTTGACATTCTAAACTACCTCACGCATAAAAATATGTTTCCCAATATCCTCGGATCTGACGTTGTGGAAGAAAAAAATTCACATGGAAGGCTCAATTTATGTTAGCATTCTTTGTTCAGGTGTGATCTACGATACTTTTGGTTGGTTTCCTGGTATCTTGGGTCATGTCTAACTACTTCCACTATTGTGACTAATTTTATTATTCTCTATAGTAATTGAGTTTAACTGCAATAACTTATTGGGTGATATTAATTCCTAACTTGGTGATGTGTGTGAGGTCATGGGTTTGATGCAAAGTATGGCCTGATCAAGGTCATCAATATAAATTGGTTCCTCTCTTTCCAAGTTGAGTTGAGGATCTCTTTATTTATCCATTTCCTTTTCCTTGCACAATATCTCGTTATCCTCTAGGTGTGGCACTCCATCAAACAAGTGATTGGCATGGATCTCTTCCAAATTTCCACTACTGTGTTTCCTTATTGTTCCTTCTACGACCCTTCCTATTTCCATTCTACCTGTCGCAAGTTTCAACACAAAAATTTCTCTCACTTTACTACTGCATCTAAATCTCACTCCACTATGCAACACTCCACTAACTTCTTTTTTCGTGTTCTCTTCTTGTGCCAATGTTTGTGCTTTAACCCTTCATGTATACTCTACACTTTTATCCTATAATGTCTCAACATCCTTAGTCCATATCATTCATTCTTTTGCATCCCTTCCCTTTAATTCCTCAATCCATCCATTGGTCATACCCCAGTCTCCCCATCGCGCACAAAGAGATTCAGTTTCTCATGGTATCATATTATACCAACATCACTCCTTTGTCACACAACGAAATCTTTATCCAAGTAGATATTGATTTCAAAAATATCCCTCATATTCCTTTGCAAAAAAATCCTCTCAAATTCATTATATGACTAAGTAGCATCTATCAAGAATTCAACAATATACTCTTTCATTATTTTTTTCAACTATAAATCGACTACATGTGAGACTTTATTGTTTACCAAATTTTATCTTCGGATCAGTTTTGGATTCCAATTATATGGTACCACGGTGCGCCAATTTCTAAGATTCTCTAATAGTCTTGGAAACCACTTAGTTATAATTACAGGAAAATCAACAAAGAAAATTTCATACAAGTCTATAAAAACGTATCTTTGCAACCACTTCTCGGGATCAATTTGTTGGTTTCTATATTTTTCTACCACAAATTCAATTTCCTTTGCCTACATCCACTATTTTATCTCTTCCTTAGTCAGCCTCCACATCTCCTTCAATTTGAAATATTGGTCCTAATAAGGGTACCATTTGTTGGTGTGCAAAGGGAAGACTCGAGTTTAAAGTGAAACAACCAACAAAACCCCTCATACATAGACCCTATCAACATCACTGATGAGCGGGTGAAGTCTCACCCAAGGAACATTACGAGGTACTACAGGAACCTGGACAATTATGTAGTGGTGAAGGATACATGGAGCCTATGTTATCGCTATCATTCTCAATACAAAAGAAATTTTAAGTATACCCCTAAGTCGTGCAATAAATCAATAATTAACACAGTATAATAGATAAATCATATCATTCATAGCATAATGTGCAAAAATCACTAATGAACCCAAATATATATTACTATTACTTTAGGAAACTCCTTCATTGCATTGCAATTTGCACAGCTCACTAGACTAGTCCATCAAGTTACAGTGCAGAAAATACCCTCTATCTCTAAGTCTATCTTCATCTATCTTTATGAATGCATAACATGATGAAAATTTATTACATCGTGGATTGATCTATTTATAGTTTTATATTAGGTAAAAAATCCAACAATCAACCTACTTATACCATGGGAAATTCCTATTACTATGGATAAAAACCCACAAACTAACCTATTGTATTTCCCTCTTTCCCACATTTTTTCCATTGACCTTTAGACAACTCTTCTACACATAATCCTTTTACATGATTATGCTCTACTTTTATCCCAAAAATACTTCCTCAAAACTGTTTCTCCGAAAGGTGGCTCAAGGATGGGAATTTGGTGAGTTTTGATGTAATGGACCATTGGAAACCTTCAGTGGTGCCTCAATTAATGGTCATGGTATCTGTATGGTTATGAGGCTCTAAGGAGGGATTCAATTATGTCTCGAGTGGAGGACCGTATTGACATTACCAAGTGGAAAGGTTAATGTCAAAAAAATATAATATTAGGATTTGATATGTTCCATCCTAGGTTGATTGAGAACTAGAGTAGGGAAAAAATCTTGGCCATCATTGGTGCCCATGTACCATTGGGTGGTAATTAGGTTCCTAAGCATATTTGTCTACAAAGGTGGGGGTTGAGTAGAGGATGAAGGTGTGTAGTTTCCATGCTTTGAATTTTCCATTACTTTCCATGCATAATGAAATTCTAGAAGGGACACTCATAGGTATAATTACCATAATATGTACCACGACAAGAAAAAGGCATATTCATTCAAATAATCTTGTTTTTCTTGGGTTGATGTAGAAATTTCAATAAATTTTCTACTGCTAATGAAATCAAACTAAAATCAAGAGAAAAAGATTTCTTCTACTATTTTGTGGAAAGGAAAACACACAATAGAAACACATGAAATAACTTGAAACAGTTGAAACACAAGGAAAAAAATGATTTTACAAGGGAATCCAACTGGAAAAAAACCCTCCACTTCTTTTCATTAATTCAGATAATAAAGAGAAACAATTACAATGGCTTTCTTCAAATATGAAGCACATTGTGCATTGCAAAACTATTCTACTACTTCCTGACCTGCTCTGTCTAACACTTAACCAATTCAAGCCTCAACCAACCTCCTATTTCCTTGTGCAATCCTCAAGGAATTAAGCTCATAAAAAATAGGTAAATTCCCTATTTCCTTGCGCAAATCCAAGGGGAATTGATCACCTTCTCAGTGCAAAATAATTGTACACTCAAAAATATACAATTATCAATACAAATGTGCCTTTTCCATCCACTCAACTAGGAAATTGGAAATCCATGCATGGGTCTATTTTTAGTTGAATGACTAGTTAACTAAGAGATAAGTCAGTTAATAATAGTAACTACTCAACTGGCCTTCAACTGACTCAACTAATAAATAGATATTAGTTAACTCAGTTCAACTAATAATAACTCAACTAGATTGCTAGATACTAGAAATCAACTCATGCAAAACTCTATTTCTAGCCTACAAACTTGATTTAATGACTTAACCAGTAGACAAGGTCATGTCACTTTAGATAATTGCAATCCAAGTCATCTTGCTAATGTGGAAAATAAAATTTTATCCATTTGAAGAAGTCACTAGTCAAATGAAGCATTTTCTTGCTGCAATTTCAAAAATCCCTCTTAGCAAGAAAAATGTTTTGCAAAACCCCAATCCTGCCCGTGTAGGAATGTATTGTAACACAACTCCCTCTCACCATTTTCATTTCTACTACAACAATTGCAATTGATAAGCATCCAAAATACTGAACCAATTGTGTCTCTGATCTGCAACTATCTCCTGAGCATAAGACTACTACTTTTTCTCTCCACTATCTACTGGGAAATTTGCGGTATTGTTGAATTTTTTTTTGAGCCTCCTGATCTGTTGTCAACACTTATTTGTGCTCCTTAGTATATGACTACTCCAGCTAAAATTATTCCTACTGCTACTGAATACTATGAGCCCATGTAGCAAGGGTAATGGTCCATGAGAAGAGTATATTGTAATTGTTGTTTCTCTCATATGGACCCTACCCAAATCTTTGTAACTTTGGGACTAGGTTTCTACATCGCACCACCTCACTCCTAGAGGTATATTTGCATGCATGGAAAAATGTACCTCTAGCTTGTAGATATTTTTCACTATAACTACAATCTGTTTCACTTTCCCTGTAGCTACATGCTTCATAAAATATCTTCCCTTGCTGAACACAATATCATAAGTTCTATCCTCTAATACAAATACATAAATCATTTTTTTTTCATTCCAGGAACATACATTACATTTTTCAAGTGAATATGTGAGCCTAAATCCATCTTAAATGTGAAAATACCAATTCCTTTTGGATTATACCTACCATCATCTCCAAATTCTATTTGCAACTTGAGATCCTTCTCCTCTACGATACTGAAGAATTCTATGTTTCCTATCATATGATATGAGGCACCAAAATCTAGGTACCACTTGCTCCCTCTTATTTTTATTTTCATGCAAGAAAAGAGGGTGAAATCTAACTCGAATTGAGATGGCAGAGAATCTCCTCCTGCTCATGTTGTAGGCTCCTTCCTAGATTTATTGTGTATACACTTGGTTGTGCAGTTTCTGAATTCATGGCGGTGAAAATATTTTATTTTATTGAGGTCCTTCTTCTTGCCATTTTTCTAGCCAGAATCTGCCTCACCTTGGGATTTCATGCCTTTAGCCTTCCTTCCTTTTCTAGTTAGAGCACATTCATCTTCCTCATCTGCAGTGGATGTGACACCATCTCTAGTGTTTCTTATGATCTCTTCTTGCAACAAATCAGACAAAATTCTCTCCCAATATGGTAGTTTGTCTCTTCTATTAACTGAATACTAATAGGTGTGCTAGGATTTTGGAATTCCAAGGAGTGTTAAGCTCACAAGTTCATATGATGGCACATTTTCTCCTACTCCTCCAAGTTCATCTCGAACCTGAGTGAATATGGATAGGTAATGAGGAATGGTTTCATTTTTCTGCCTACAAATTCTCTTGATTTTATCTCTCAATTCCAATTTCTTGGCATCAGTGCTACTTTGGAATAGATCTGTGAGAGTTTTCCACATTGCGAAATGAGTCTCCTTTCCATGAAAGTTTGAAACCACATGATCTCTTACACCCTCCAAAATAATCCTCCTACCTTTTTTTGTGTCTTTCTTCCATTAAGAAAGTTCGTTTTCATCTAATGTTATTGGCTTTGTAATATCATTTTGAGTGTATTCCCATACTCCATTGTCATCCAAGACAACTTACATCTTGTCTTTCCAAGCACAAAAAATTGAGGTGCCCTCCAATGCATACTCTGGCCTCAATTCGTTAAAAGATATTTTTCCTGCACTAAAGAGAATATGCACCAAAAAATCTAAAAATTGGAATATATTTAAGAGAATACCTAGAAAAAAGGTTTCTATGTAGTATTTTGATGCTTTGATACCATGTAGAAACTGTAAGAAATTTTATACTGCTAATGAAATTGAACTAAAATCAAGAGACATAAATTTCTTCCACTAATCTACGGAAAGGAAAACACATGATAGAAACACATGTAATAACATGCAACCATCAAAACACAAGGAACACAATGATTTTACAAGGGAACAGAACTGGGAAAAACCCCTTCGTTGCTTTGCATTAATTTATATGAGAAAGAGAAACAATTATAATGTCTTGCATCAACTCTGTAGCACACCCTACACTGCAAAATTGTTCTCCTACTTCCTGACCTACTCTAGCCAACACTTATCCAATTCAAGCCTCAACCAAACCCCTATTTCCTTGTGAAATCTTGGAGGAATTAAGCTCCTAAACAATATAGAAATTCCATATTTCCTTGTGCAAATACAAGGGGAATTGATCACCTTCTCATTGCAAAAGTATTAGACACTCAACAGTACACAATTATATATACAAAGGTTCCTTTTCCATCCACTCAACTAGGAAATTCGAATTCCATGCATGGTTGGGTCTATTTTTAGTTGATTGACTAGTTAGCTAAGAGATCAATGAGTTAACAACAGTTATAACTACTTAATTGGCCTTCAAATGACTCAACTAATGACTAGAGCTCAATTAAATGAGTTCCACTAACAATAACTCAACTAGATTGCTAGACCATAGCAATCAAATCATGCATAACTCCACTTCTAGCCTAAAAAATCGAATGTAATGAATTAACTAGTAGACAATGCCATGTCACTCTAGCTAAATTAAACCCAAGTCATACTATTGATGTGGAAAATCAAATTTTCTCCGTTTGTCTAAGGCACTAGTCAAATTAAGCCTTTTCTTTCTACAATCTCAACATTTGATTACCCTATTTCTAGGTTGTGGTATTCCAATTTCCCCCATTATTAGCATTGAGTTTCTGGCCCTTATTTCCTAGGTTCTCTAATTATAGGCATTCCATTTTCCCTTCCCCTCGTTATTTTTCTTTCAATTAGTGTCTTATTCACATTTTCTTTTGCATACCCTTGGCTTTGTTGGGGTGGTGCATGTTAAGCTAAGGGACCCTAAGGTGCTAGTGTTATAGGTGCTAGAGCACTTAGTTGTCAAAACATGTACTAAGGGTTTGAAATTTCACTTTGAAATGGGAGGTTGGTTAGGCACATAATGATGTTAATGGGTATATGTGTAATAATTACTAGTGCCTCCTTGTCCAGTGATGCGAGAAGGATCAAGAGGGTAATCAAAGTAGGAGGTACTGGTTCCCACTTAAGGATGGCCGTATATTATTCATCTAAGTAGACTTTGGTGAGGATGATGGCATGTGATAGAGACAATCATAATATTAGTAGCATGGGATTCCCTAGGTATTGATGTGTCACCTGAGTGAAAGCATGGAGCATTAAAGATGATGGTATACAAGTAGCTTGACTATGCATAGATTGAACCATATCGCATGGCCTTATAGATGAAATATTCCTATATTATAGGGAATGTAAAAGAGACGTCCTTGGTGATTAGAGTAAGGAGTAACTTTAGGAACTAATCAATCGAAAAATTGTCATTTAGTTATGGGTTCATGCATAGGCTCTACCATCTACACCACTCATGAATATGATCAATAATTTGAGTGCCCATATTCTAGTTACGAGTTGTAAAAAATTCAATGCCAATATTATGGCACACTAGTAACATAAAGTACAAAATTAAGGCATTCACAATAGTTGTGAATGCTTGTTGGGTTTCATGGGGTTATTCAACATACCACTTCACCGCAACACAAGTATGTGTGCATCGAAATATAAAATGATGAATTGAGTCTTCCATAATGGATTTTGGTGAACACCATATATGGAAGGACAAAATGTGGTTGGTGGTATCCTCACTATAATTCCCCGAAAACTTGGAGATATCTAAGTGTTGATAGTGTTGGATGGCACCAACATTGCAACGGGATCTCCCCAATGTGAAGTCCAAATTAGACCTCACACCATTTTCTATAGGATTCCCATCAAGTCATATGGTTTGACCACCATTTCGAAGGTTTCAAATATATTCCTTGGTTACACACACAAGATAATGCAACACCTCTTTGGGGTAGCAAGTATGTCAGCTTTGTGAGACACCCAATGTAAGGTGTATGAGGGAGACTTCCATGGCTAGTAAGAATAACGAGCTACCGGTTAGAAAATTCATAGTAATATCCTAAAGGGGGACCCATGAAGGAAGAGAAATATGTGTTGATTACCTACAAATTATTCCATAGAATAAGCAACAATCCTTAAAGCATAACAACACTCATTCAATAACAAACCTAGCTAAGCAAAAAATTATTTCATTAACCTAGCATGTGATTAAAGTAACATATACTATAAACATAACAATAATAGTCCTACTATATCTACGATACATGTATGAATAAATGTCTTCTCATAGAGCTTTTGATTAAGAATGAAAGATCCCAAGTACATTGTTACACATATGAAACACTATATCCAATAGTGTAACATGAAGCCACAACTTGCTTCTCCAAAGAATTATCTATGTCTTATGTTCTACCAGAGAAGCCAAGGCAAGACCTCTAGAATCCAAGCCCCTTTTATTAAGTTATGTGGAGCTATTTATAACAAATAAAAATGACCTTTGAGGTTCCTCATGACTATTAAACTCCTATGACTATTTGTATTCTATAAATGACTTATTACATTCCATATGTGGATATTCACATCCCACATGTGTCCCTTGGATTTCGTTGCATACCATTTATTACATAAGACAAATTATACATGAGAAGGTGGCTATATATAAGAAAAAATTGATAATGGGACAAAGGCTCATAAAATTTATAAGTAATTTTATTCCTCGTGGAGCTCATTTTTAATGTAAGAGTGCCATGCCCCGAACTTTGTTGAGATGCCTTTGACTTGAGCTAGAAAGTCCCCTATGTAGCGCATCTTCACCTCTAGTGGCTCTGTTGATATGTTCCTGGAGTTTGATTGTACATTATTCTATAATAATGAATTTTTTATATGAGCTTTGACTAGTGTGATGTTGTACTGTAGAATAATGTATTTGGTAACCTCCAAGCCTTCATGTTCTGTTGCTTTCTTGATTTGCTCTATGTATTGCCTAATCTCCTAGAAGATGTTTTCTCTGCCTTTGATTGCTTCAAGTGTCCCTATCGAAGGAACTCCATGATTTTTTGTTAGAGACTCAAAACCATTGTGTAGTCGACTATATGCAGAAATAGTACTAATTGATTTTTCTCCAAGACACATGTAGTTTTAATGGTGGAATCTCAGTTAAACTCTATCTATCTCTGCAGAAATATTTTCTTTATTTTTCAAATGTTGTTGAGCAGCTGGATACTTGGCATCCCACTCCTAAAGATGGTTGATTGATCTATTTTCTACTTTTAGGAGTTTCATCCCTTCCTATGCTTTCTTCTAAATGCTAACAAGAGGAGCCACCACTTGTTGTAGAAGGATCATCTCATCATATAACCACACCATGGTTTCCTCCATTGGCCCCAATTCC
The DNA here is from genome assembly GCA_034641835.2 of Pinus albicaulis. Taxonomy (NCBI): domain Eukaryota; kingdom Viridiplantae; phylum Streptophyta; class Pinopsida; order Pinales; family Pinaceae; genus Pinus; species Pinus albicaulis. The sequence continues at coordinate 1,022,992,502 of CM076583.1, read as the reverse complement.
TCCTACATGGTTGATTTCCATTTTATGGTGTTGAAGATATGTGATGACAATCGTTGATTATCTATCATAAGATATTTTTGTTTTTGCTTCACCGCAACAAGTTCTCTCCTTAGTCTAGAATTCTCATTCAACAAGTATTCATAATTATCCTATGCTGCTATATTGAAAGAAACATTTGTTGCCATAATTTCTATGGGATTCATTTTGGTGTTGGAATTTATCACCTCCTCTGTAGAAACTGAGCCTATATTATGAGGATCACCCGAGAAGTATTTATGCCTCTATTGCACGATCATATTCTTAAGTTGTTCAAATGTTACACTATACACATCCATGACTATGTCTGTCGATGGAGGTTTGATTCCCATTTATATGAATGGAAGATGACCCCCTGTGAGGGGAGGTTCTTCTGGAGAGCCTGGTTCATCATCCATGGGTTGGATCGTATCCTCTTCCTCCAACTCTCCCTCTCATACATCTCGAGTCAATTTTTCTTCTTCCAATATTTGTGTCACTTATTCCTCCTGGGAATGTATCTGATTTTCCTCCTCTCTTCTGTTTCTTCTTCTTATTGCTTCTCCAACAACTCATCTCTCTTCCTCTTCTCCTCTTCTCCTCTTCTTCTACTTCTCTCCTCTCTTGTTCTTGAATAGATCCTATGTTCATAGGGCCAGCTTTCCATTTCTTGTTTCTTTCTCTTGTCGAATCATATCGGATCCTTTTCATAGAAGCAATATTTGCTTGAAGATTTATCTGCTCTGCCTCATACACATGCAAGTCTTCAGTTGGTGGATCTTGGGGTGAGTTGTATCCATCCCCAATGATCTGTGTATGAAAACTTGAAGGTTTTTATGAAATTTTACAAGTGAAATTTTATGTCTGTTATGCAATTAGACAAGTTTCCATAGCACATAAATTAAGTTTTAAACTTAGTTTTGTAGCACAAAATAGAGACAATAATACCATAACAAAAACACAAGACAAAAACATTATGAAGGAGCTCACCCCTCCTAGGCTACATCTCTTGGACCAGCTTCCAATGTTGGGCCTCTTTCATTATCTTCTCAAAATATGTTTTTACATTGATTTGCAGTGCTAAAAATGAAAAAATACTATCTCCAATGGCTCCAGAATAGTAAAAAACCCCTAGTTGAGCTCTTTGTGCACTCAAATCAGTTAAAATCTGACTAAGTTATGCTTTAGAATAACTTTTCTACTAATTGTGCTATAATTAACACCCACCTACAATGCATCATACAATTTGCACAAATTTCGGCAACGTGGAGTGACAAATTCGTCCTGCACAGGCAAGATTCACACCAATTCAGGTGCAAATTGTTGCCTCTTTAAATGGCAAGGTGACCTCCACGAATGGATGGATCAAGGCCACGTGGTAGGTTCTGCACTGTTGGATGTGGAGTCAGTTTTAAAAAGTGTGCCAATGGTTGAACTGTTGTTTTACTGTGGTTTGGTGTGTTAACTATGGGTTGGGGTTATCAAAACCTCGCCAAAACCTTTAAACTTAACTTTCTCCCATTATCATGGTTGATTTGCAATGTGGTTTGGTTATGGTGCCTCGTGTTAGTTCACCTCATTCCTGTTGAAGTCCAATAAGAAATTGCAGCACACACACTAGTGTGGGACCAATAGGTCCTAGCAGCACACACACTAGTGTGGGCCAAATTAATTAATTAATTTGGTGCAGATTCTAATTTAATTTTTCCTTAATTGAATTGGACAATAAAATGTAATCTTATCTCATGATCACTTGTAACAATTAACTGAGTGTGATAAACTCAGTTAGCTCATGTATTTCGAGTTGAGGGTGGTTGGTGAGGCATGCAGAGTAATTCTATTAGTTATGGAATTCAAATTGCAGTTGGTGCATTAGTTTAATGCATGTGTAATCAATTAACTCAGTTAGGTGAGTTAGAGTCAATTGAACTAGTTTTAACTATTTTTTGCACTAGTGAGAGATCAAGTGAATTAAATATTATTTAATTCACAATCATTGATATGCCATGCAACTGTTGATTTAATAGTAATAGTTGCATGCAACCAGAAATCCATTGGAGTGCCCATGATCCTTGCATAGTTTAGGAAGGCCAAAATTCCTAAATAATAGGGATTGCATTCATCAGGAATTGTGCAAGAAAGGCAGTCTGTTTAGAGGCTGAGAATTGGCTAAGTGTTGGTCATTTTTTTCCAGGACAGTGTTAGACAATTAGCAGAGTGTAGGAGACTCTTGCGAGAAGAGTGCATTTTAATTGTTTCATGATTCCATGGTTAATATACAATAGAAGATAGAGGGGTTTTAAGTAGCAATCTTTCCCCGGGAAATTTTCTGTGTTGTGGTTTGATTTGATTCTTTCTTTGCTTCATGTGATAGAATATTGTGTTTAATTTCCACAATTGATTTTTAGAAGTGATTCGGTATCTAGATTTAGTACATTGTTAGATCAGATTGAATCCATTGATACACATATGTTTGTATAATTTCTACATGGTATCAGAGCATATGAAATAACTATAGTGGAGGAGAAGTTGAGTTTGTGACTGAATAGAATTCGAATTTGCAGAAGACTTTCTTAGTGCGACAAGAGATTCGGGACCAAAATGGTTGTCAATGGCTTGAGATTGGAGTATGCACTCGAGGGAAGATCTAACTATATTTCTTGAAAATATAGGATGGAGGCAGTACTAGAGGAAAATTGGTTGAAATAATTCATTGACAATGATGTTCCAAAACCCGTTGTCGCAGATGCTACAAATCTTGATGCCTGGAAAAAGAAGGTTGCAAAGGCAAGGAGGATATTATTAGAGGGAGTACGAGACCACATTATCTCACATCTCCATGGAAAAGAGACACCATATGCAATGTGTAAATCTTTGACATATCTATTTTAGAGCAATAGTGATCATAGAAAATTGGCACTGGAGGATAAACTCAAGAAGATCAAAATGGAGAAAGGAAAAACCATGCCAAAATATTTAACAAATTATGTCCAATGTCAGGATGAGCTTGGGAGCATCTGCATTACTATCAATGATGATGATTTGGTGGGCCTAGCTCTTCTATAACTTCCCAATAGTTTGCATACTTATCAGGACTCTGTCAATGGAAGGGAAAAGCTGCTAGATTGGGAATGACTTTGGTCGGATTTGGTGCAAGAATAATTTAGGCTGAATACCAGGGATGGATCTTCATCTAAGAATGAAAATGAAGAAAAATTTTCTTTGGCTTCCAAGGAAAATAAGGGGAAAGGAAAGAAATTCGATTCCAAATCTGAGTCCGGTAAAGATGGCAAGAAGCGTGACATGTCCAAAGTGAAGTGTTTTCACTATCAAGAGCATGGACATTATGCCACTAATTTTCCACAAAAGAAGAAGAACAAGAAGGCTTCAAGATCTGTAGCTAGTGAGGCTTTGGCCTCACAATTTGAGCTTGACTTCTTGCTCATTGCATGCATGGTGTCGAGTGCAATGGGATCAATGTGGTACTTGGATAGTGGTGCTTCCTTCACATGAAGAGAAACAAATAATTTTTCAATATATTGGAGGAGAAGGACCTCTAGATGTATATCGAAATGGGTGATGATGGGCGGTATAGTGCTACCAGCATTGGTACAGTTACCTTCTAGAGACATTCAGGTAAACCCTTTCAATTAAAAGATTTAATGCATCTACCAGGCTTGAAGAAAAGTTTAGTCTAGTTGAAATGTTGGAGGATAGAGGCTATGATGTTGTTTTCAATGAAGGAAAAGCTTTCCCACGACACAAAACAACGGTACAAGCCAAGAATATTGGGGCTCGAGTTAAGAATCTCTATAAACTTGATGTAGATGGCTGAAAAACATTTATGGGTAATGCAAAAAAGTTGTGAGCCGAGATGAGGGTGAGTTATGGCAAACGAGATTGGGCCATCTTCACCACGGAGCCTTGAAGGTCATGTACACTACAAGGAAAATACCCTCTATCAGATGTTTTTGAGGAACCCCTTATAAAAATACCCCATACATTCATTTCTAGCAGAGGTTACCAGAGGAGGTTGGAGGGTGGAGGGTTTTGTGGATGCTTTCCACTCGGTGTGCTTATCATTCAACATCACACCAGTGCTCCTTACAAGCAAAAGCACCGGTGCGCACAAAACATTGGCACACCAAAAACCATGCACTCCATACACACCCGCTCGGTGTGTCGTATTACTGTAGAGCACCAGTGCTTCAAAACTCTTTTGCGCCAGTGCATCATAAAACACCGCACCAAAACTGAAAACGCCCGGTGCGGTATTAAGAACCCGCACCGATGCATCATAAAACAATGCGCCAAAACAAAAATTGACTACCGCATTGGTAAGAAACAACACGGGTGCACCTATAAAGCATGCGCAGCGGAAAAGGGTTTTAAAAAAAAAAAAAAAAACTAGATTTTTCACATTTTTCAATGCTCTAGAGCTCTCAATCACCGGTGTGCTCTACAAGAGAAGGCACAGGTATGCACAAACTCTTCTGTGTCAGTGTGTCATAAAACACCACTCAAAAACAGAAGCGGACCGGTGCGTTTGTCTGAAACAACACCGGTGCACTTATAAAACACGTGCACCGAAAAAGGGTTAAATAAAAAAAATTACTGCCAAAAAACTGCATTTTTCACTTTTCTGCTCCCAATCACTAGTGCGCTCTACAAGAGAAAGAACCAGTTGCACAAAAAATTGGCACACCAGACACCTTGCACTTCATACAGACATGCCCGATGCATCCTATTACTGTAAAGCATCGGGGCTTCAACTCTATTCCACCCCGGTGCGTCATGAAACACCGCGCCAAAACTAAAACAGCCCAGTGCGGTGTTAAGTAATCGCCCCGGTGCATCATAAAACAACACGCAAAATCTGAAACATCCCGGTTCTTTCTTAAGAAACCACACCAGTGAACCTGTAAAACCCTGCGCATCGGAACAGGGTTAAATAAAAAAAAAAAAATTACGGCCAAAAAACCGCATTTTTCACTTTTCTCAGTACTCCAAAGCTCTCAAACACCAGTGCAATTTCTCCTTCTCTAAACCACCCTGACATCGGTGCTCCTATTGCACCCATTGCACACACTTCTACTATGCATTGGCCACCAATCTCCAACTTGCATTTTGCAAAATGGTGGGAAAATTTTCTCTTGCAAATTCTACAGCCAATATGCCTCCTTGACGGTGAAATGTACAGGTATTTTTCTATTTTTACCATAATTAAGCTTTTCTAGCAGATTAAAATTTGAAATAACCTTAAAATTAACCATTAAAAAATAAAAATAAAAAAATTTTGTGTTGTGTGCATGAACCATTCGGCTCGCACCGAGAAGAGGTGCTACCTGTAAAATTTACAAGCCGCACCGCAACCGGTGCTAACGGTATCCGCACTGTTTCCGGGGCGGTACCGAAAGGTGCCCCACATTATTTTAAAATTTAAAAAATCGGTGCGTTCATTTAGCTATGTGCACTGTTGACAATGGGAATAGAAACGCGGTGTGTTGACGGATATATCCGCCTTAGTGTCTGTCAGCGCATTGCATTTAACATTCTGACAGGGTCAACGACGCGGCCGGGTAAAAGACCACACTGACATGACTATACACTCCAGGGCATATATTTTAGTCAGCTGACACCATATATATTCAATGGGGCTTGAGAAAATTTTAGGTGCACTGCATATGGTGCATTTTATATCATATGGGGCATTGCCTTTGGTGCTCTACAAAAAAAAGCTGCACTAGAACCAGTGCATGACTGTTTTTGTGGCGCACTGAAGGGTCTGTTTTTTTTTCGAAAAAAAATATTTATGTATATTCCTAAATATATGTCTGATTTAATAAAAAAAAATATTTAATATGTCAATGATTCAGAGAGAAGAGGAGGAACAACAGCAACAACAGGCGGAGCAGTATGACATGCTTCGCCAATGGGAGGCACGAGAGAGGGAGAGAGATGCGTACCCTCGCCCTATTACAGCAGATACCCAGGGGCTCCTAAGGTAGGTAGGCCTCCTCAAGTTATATGAGGAGGCTACTTACCTAAAGGTCCATAGTGTCTTTTTGAGACATATTATCCACAGGTGGAATGCCCACTGACAGGCTTTCCAGGTTGGTCTTGACTAGTGTTACACACCCACTGAGGAGGATATTTATTTCATTACAGGGCTATCAAGGAGAGGGGTGGATTTTCCCTCGTTCCCAGAGGTTACAGCTGGTTGTGTAGCACAAATTCAGTTAGTTTACTTCCAAAGATACATTGGAGCAAATGTACTATCTCCTTCAGAGTTTTAGGTCCCTCGAGGTCAGCTACGTATTGGTGCATTTGGTAGATAGGATGTGCAGTGGCTCTCACTTCTCATTTTGACCATTTCACACAACACCAATGATGGGAAACACATTATTTTCCCACTTATATATTATGTTGATTCTTTAGTATAGGAGCCACAACTTGTCAGGTGGTCTACCATTTTTTTGCGGCATTTTTGTATGGCCTTAGATAGATGTCGTGCTCATGCACAATGGAGGGTCAACTTCCCTTTTGCTTAAGAGCATTTTTGTTTATTTTTTGAGAGGTTTCCAGAGATGAGGCCTGCTTTTGTTCGGCAGCCTCGTAGGCCAATGTTGGAGGCCTGAATGCACATGTGGGGGCAAATAATGCCCAAGAGGGGAGATACTATGTTTCCAGCCAGGATATCACATGATGCACTGGACTTACTAGCCAGTGTTGACGAGCTGCATCCCTTTATTATGGTCCCCTGTCCGTATGGTGGATTGGATTGGCGAGGGTGTGCCAACATCCTCTTCATAGCTGATGAGCCGCCAGATGATAGAGGTAATATTACTATTTTATATATTTAAATTTATTCTAGCATGTTCTTTAACTTGTTTTTATTAAATTGTGTAATGAAATTGTCTAATTATTGTTGTGTACTTGTATATATTTTGCAGACATTGGCTCTTTTGATGGCGAGGAGATTCCAGAAACACCACATGATCCAGGTGTGGATCCTGATGACGATTAGGACATGGCAGATGCCGAGGCTCATGATCAGGAGACCGGTGGAGAGAGACATGCTCCTCATGTTGTTGCGCCAATACCGCCTTTTGCTAGGCACAGTCGACCTGATACTCAATATAGGATGGAGTTGGGTGACCAACTTAGTGCATTGATTATTGAGGTGGGCATCAGGCCCACTCATTACAGAGACATTTAGGCCGATGATAGGCTAATACAGATGTGGTGAGGCATGACGCGTGACATGTACAGCCTGATGCGGCATGTCATAGGAACTACGACAACTGTTACGCAACTAAGGAGGATTGTTACACATTATAAGAGTGGTCGAGCCGCAGCACGTGATAGATAGTCCATGAGCAGCGACTCATATCATGATCGTTCACCTCATGCCGCACTTGATGAGCATGAGGCTCCATTAGCATCTAGCAGTCATCATGGAGATGAGGCTGGACCATCGGCCATGTCCAGTCATCAGCAGCCTGCAGCATCCATTAGTACTAGTCATGATCATGAGCAGGCTAGACCATCGAGCGTCAAGGCTACACCATTGAATGAACATGCCTCCACTAGTACTGCTTATATTGATGTTGTACTACCACCAGCTAATCCATCCATCAGTACTAGTCATGATCACGAGCAGGCTCAACCATCGATCGTCGAGGCTGCACCATTGACTGAGAAGGCCTCCACTAGTACTACTATTGATGTTGACGTACTACCACTAGCTGATCCATGACATTTATATTACAGTTGTATATTTTTAACATTATTCAGTTATATATATATATATATGGTCCACGTATTTTATGTTCATGTTGCAGTTGTACTTAATTTACATGTTGGTGATCATCATGATGTATATATTATTAGGTCATGTTAGATATGTTCATTTAATGTTCAGCTTGCAGATAGATGTTTATGTGATATCATGAGTTATTTGACATGAGATGTATATATATTTGATGTTTGTGTTGTGATGATGTTAATATATAATGTTAATTTGACGTTTGAATGTTTTTTTAGTCGAATATGATGTTTGTACGATGGTTATCATGATCGTGATGTTTATTAATTAATTTAATATTTAATGACCATGATATTTATTAAATGACCATGATTGTAATTGAAATTGAAATTTTAATTGTATGTAAAATTGTAAATTATATCTGTATATGTAATTGTAATTTTAGCTGTAATTGTATGTAAAATTTTAATTGTAATTTTAATATTTAATTTACTGTGAAATTATTGTAATTGTAATTTTAATTGTAATTGTATATATGACACATTGTAAAATTGTAAATGTAATTGTAACTGTATGTAAAATTCTAAAATTGTAATTGTATTTGTAATTGTAATTTTAATTGTAATTCTATGTAAAATATTTGTAAAATTGTAATTGTAATTGTAAATGTAATTCTAATTCTAATTCTAATCGTAATTGTATGTGAAATCATAAAATTGTAATTTTAATTTTAACTGTATTTGTATGTAAAATATTTAATGTAAAATTTTAATTGTATTAATGTGAAATGATTTTATTAAAAATATTTAAATTTTGTAAATTTCTAAATAATTGTAAAACAATAAATCTAGAATACTATGAATTTTTGTAACATAATAAAGTTTAGAAAATAATGCAAATACATTCATGTACTTTAGAATTATCATTATTTTATTATGATCTTACATACAAAAAAAAATAACTTGATACAGTCTGGTGCGCTTATCATCATAACACACACTAGTGCATCTTATTACTTCGACGCACCAGTGCTTCAGAATGCTTCCACACCGGTGCGTCATAAAACACCGAACCAAAACAAAAACCTCGATCTTACAAACCGCCCCAGTGCACCTATAAAACAGTGCGCATCATAACAGGGTTATTCTGTAAAGTGCAGTATTGGAGCAGCGAAGAGTTCGAATCACGGGCAAGAATTTTTCTGAGGAAATGAGGGTTTGAAAAGACGAGAGTTCAAATTTCGACTGAGAACTTTATAGTAGAGAAAATGAGTGATTCAAATAGAAAGACGTACGAATACGCTTACAGGGATGAAAACGGGGACAGAGCTTGACAGAGTACAAGAGTACAAGCTGAGACTGGCAGAGAGCATTCGGTTGAGGCCGGCGATAGGTTTAAGAGGTCCCATGATGGATAAATAAAGAACAAAGTTGATGGCAGAGAAAGATCAATCGAGGCAGTTGATAAAGCCAAGAGGTACCATGAAGGGAAGGTTTATCATTCCCTTAAGGACAGCAGAGAAAGATCAATTTACGTTGTTTATCGGGCTAGTAGGTCCCATGAAGGGAAAGATTCTCCAGAATGCGTTTAAAAGCAGCTGGGAGTATTATCCGAGCTTCGATTGGCTTACATAAAATTTTACCGGAGAAGATGACGTCGCATAAAATCACAACTTCGGCTTTCAATTGAACCTGAATGGCATCTCTAACTTGTCTAATTTGTGGTCCTATGGATGAAACCAGTGAAAATTCTGCTTGTATTATAAATGGAAATCTAGTGACTATTTCTCAAAATAGCATATAGACACTGCAGTTTGTTATCTCTCACCATACAAACCGCCTTCTCATTGAAAACAATGTTAGTAGGGGGAATTGAGGTATAAAATGTATTTTGAAGGAAATTATAAAATAATAGTGGAAAAAATCAAATAAGACTTGATGACATCATCAAATTTTAGAAGGAAAATGGAAAACTACCAACTCATATTTTCAACTTATCCTCTCAATGCTTTAACATATTTTGTTTTTATATTGTTAATGCGAAATTTACCTCATCCGATGAGTAACCATGTTGCATACCGATGGTTCTATTGTATTTAAAATGAGAAATACATAAAAACGTGATTACAATCACGTTTTTTATGTATTTCTATTTTTCGTAGTAGAGTTTGACGAAAGTATGCAACATGGTACCCCTTGGAGATGAGAATTAAATTTCGCATCCAACAAGTACCCCGCTCAAAATTGAGTAAAATTTTTGGGAGATAAGTTGAAAATACGAGTTGAAAAAATAGTTTTATTATTTTATTATTTTTTAATATTTTTACCCTTTTATTTAAAAAAAGGTGAATCATCCCCCATGGTTGACATCATCATCTTGAATCCTATTGGTTGTTATAAAGTTTATTTTTTTTGTACATTTTTCTTAGGAGGCCCATCTTAGACCTCAAAATTCCCCTAATGAATAGCCTATTTTGCAATGTCTTTCCTCTACTTAACCCTATACTCATTTTCTATGGGAAACCATTGCCTCCATATGTAATAACTGCATCGTCTAGTCGAAAATCGGTCTTCTTCTACTAACAAATGTAGAATGAAGGACTCGTTGTCATTTCTCCCAGAACATTACCCTTCTGCAGATTATATGTACTAATTGCTGGCAAGCCATCCTTCTATCTACAGATTATATTCTAAAACATATTGGTTGCAAATAGTTAAGTGAAAATTATAACAGTTTCACATGCCACAATTGCCCACTTGGGCCAGGTAGTATTGCATCTTCACACGCCCCACATTTCATATTCTCCACATAATTAGTGGGGACCTCCTACAATAAATAAAATGCATTGGAAGAATAGTTATTTCCATCAAGAATTTATCCAATTCCAATTCTCAATTTTAATTCTAATTCTAATTCTCAAGAATAAACAAAATTATAATTCTCAATTTCTATGGTTGGAGTTCACTAAATTTTGGTGTACACACCTAAAAGTAATTTCGGTGCCTTAACCACAAATCAGTACTACTGTACATATAACCGCACCGGTGTCGGTGTTACAAAACAATGCACTAGTGAAGTGCTATTAAGTGACGCATCGATGACAAATAAACGCAAATAAAAAAGGTGCAACTCTATTTTATTTAAGTGAAAAAAAGCGGCAAATTGAAAAATGGGTGGAAAAATATTTTCGAAAATCTAATTTCACAAAATAATTCTTTAAATACTAAACATTTTTCATTATTTCACTATTTTTGCTAAAATTTTCTGCGAGATATTTGCAGGAGACATACCTAGAGCAAGAGAGCAGGAGGGCACTGTGGAGTAGTGAAATACGTTCAAACAAAAGTATTCAGACAATCAGAAATCAAACATATAGCTATTCAAACCGTGTATCATAGAATTTCAAACCCTCTCGTGATTAAATTTGATTATTTTTTACTTTTTTTGTAGTTTTATCCATTTTTACCCTAACCCTTCATTTTTATTTTTTTTCCCTTCTTCTCCCTGTTGTTGTGATTTCAGAATTAGAGCTTTTCATTTTAGGTTGACATCAAACCCATGGGACAACTTGCATATTCAGATCTTAATCCATTCAACCATTGCATGAATTTTTGGAAAAAATGGATTTTGTTTTATCAGTGCACCCTGCGTAACCTAGCACACTGCGCAAATACTATAATAAAAATTTTCAAAACATTTTTTTTTAAATCAGTGCGCCATATCTAAAATAGGGCACCGGTGCTCCATGTTACGAGGATAGCACCGTACGATCTATTACAATGTTTGTGCGGTGCATTTATAATACCCCCATGCACCGTACGGTCTATTATATTGTTTTTGCAGTGCATTTTTAATACTACGACGCACCGACGGCGGTGTGTACATCATGAAAGGTGCACTGGTTTCTTGAGATTTATTTTTTACCTCAAAATTTGGCAATTTATTTATAAATATACTAATGAATGATATGGTACAGGTTTCAAATTGATAAAGAAATGACTGACAAGATATCAAGTAACAAAAATACTGATAACACATCAAGAAAATAAAAAAAGGCAAGTTCTTTATAAATTCTTTATAAAAAATATTATTTTTGAACTATATGTAAGTTTACATAATATGTATTGTTTAATGTGTATCATGCAGAGCCAAAAAATGACGAAGCTCGATAATTTTATTTCTGATATAGGACTAGAAGAGCGTAAAAGCTTGATGGAAAAATTGCAAAAGGATGAATCAGGTGAATGAAAAAATACTATCGATCCAATATGAGTTTCTTTTTTTAATTATCATTAATAATATAATTAAAATTTTTAGATAACATGTGTCAAACAGTCTATTAATTCACATATGTTTAATGTTCTATAGGGACCAACAACTCAAAAAAGGAATGTTATTCTAAGAAAAGAAAAAAAACAGAACATGAAAATGAAAATGAATTGCTCCTTAGCTCATCTGGAGTGGTGCTAGAAGTTAACGAAAGGGGAGAAAACTTTTACAAAAGTTTGAGGGATCTAGTGGAACGAATGTATAGACGCTCTTTCCACTTACAATACAAAAATCAATCCAATGATTCCAAGAACCAAATTTATCTAAACTACAGGAAGAGTTTCCAGAGAATTGGTTAATGAGACATATCAGAATTTTAATAGCAAAAACGTACAACAACAAAAATAAGGAATGAAAAAATAATTATATTCCTTTAAATGTTTGTCTAGAATTATATATAATTATCACTTTTGTTATATTTACTTTTCATATATCAATTAAAAATTAAATATTTTATTGTCATGTTACATTCTCAGGAAGATTATGAAACTCTCAAAATATGAAAGAGCTGATATCAGAAATATGCTAGTAGGAATGTCCAAAAAGGTGTAGAAGGATATGGTCAAACAAATGGACAAAATTGCATCACAAGAGGAGCCATCTCAACAACAACGTGCTTCAAATGTAATATGTAATCATTGAAATTTTCGATCATTAGGCACAATAAATAAACAATTTAGCATTAAATATTAATTCTCGAGAATTTTCTTGCATAAAAGAAAATTAAATGGAACCCATTCAGCACATAAAACGGGACGACAAGGAAGAAAAGGGTTGATATCTAAGTTTGTGAGTAATTGTTACTTCCTTATAACAACTTAACTAGATTTCATTTTTGTATTTTCTAACTTGTTTTACAAAATTCATCATTAAATATCTTCAAACAGGTGCTAACATACAAAGAAGAACCATCAAACAAATTGATTGAAATTGGGTTAAATATGGGCTGTGAGTATATGTTGGCATATTAGAAATTAATTGTGGAATTTGTAAGCATCTATCGATCTTGTTTTACTTAGCTCTGTCTATAATTAATAGAACAAAAACATCTTTTATATTAAATATATGATTTTTTAAGGGGTATAAAACTTGTAAGAAACAAAGTATGGAACTGCGCCAATAGATGAAATTTTGAAAGATGGCATGGTACATGGTTTTGAAAGAATGTGTATAGTTTATGAGTCAATTTTTGCTATGGTACGTCATTTTTCTTTTCGATTTACATTGATGTATATTATTTAATATTGAAATTTTCATTATTCTTAACAATGTATATACACTCATTTCAGTTTATTTTTATGTTTGTAGATGGAAGGTGAAGAAGAAGCAAACAATCAACATCGTAAACAAAACATTCCTGAAAATAACCCAAGTCATGGAAGTAGCTCTAGCAGTGACAACAGTTCAAGCGAAGAATGATGATCACTATGTTTGGATATCAAAGCAAGGCGATGTATTTTTTGAAATATGTCTGTGAAATCAAACATTCTTTTTAATGTAATGGACATAGTGTCCCAATTGAAAGACAAAGGGATACCAATGACTGTCCCATTTTGTATGATAAATATTGTCTTATTCATATATATTATATATCATAAAATATGTTTTAATCTATTCTATTGTGTTCTCCATTGTCGTTCTCAAATGCACTAATAAAAATTTAATTCATATGAATATTGTTATGAGATATATATGTGTCGACTTTTGATGAATAATGAATTTTAAAAAACCACAATAATTATGATATGATATAACAAATTAATCCAAACATCACATTCAAATGCATTAATAAGAATTTAATTAATATGAATATTGTTATAACGTGTGTCGACTTTTGATGAATAATGAATTTAAAACAATCACAATAATTGCACTGTCACAGGTCGATGTTTCTACAAAATACAAAATGAAACCTAGTGCATGCCAGTAACTATACACCGGTGTGTTTGTATTAAGAAGTGCGTCAGTGTGTTTCTACAAACTATGAGCACCGAAAAAGCACCAAAACCAATTAAAAATATCGGTGTGTTTGTGTGGTATGACGCACCGATGCGTTTATGTGTCTATAGGCACCGACGTCGTTGTACAATCTATGGGCACCATATGAAAACCGATACCAATTATAAATCCTGGTGCGTTTGTGTGATATTGCGCACCGGGGCATTTAAGTGTCTATAAGCACCAGTGCATTTGTATGACCTATGGACACTGCACGAATACCAATACCAATTATAAATCTCAATGCATTTCTATGATACTGCACACCAGTGCGTTTCTATACGTCTACACACTGGTGCGTTGATACAACCTATGGGCACTGCACAAATCCCAAGGCCAATTAGAACCACCCTATGTGTTGTATCACCAACACTACGCCCAGTTCGGTTTTATACCTTAATGGCCCAGTGCATTTTGCTTCGACCACCATGGGGCGCCTTATATATGTACACACCGGTGTGTTCAAGTCAGAGTAGTGCACCGATGAAAAAGACATCTGTAATAACCTCCAGCCACCCATTTTTTTTTAGTTGTGTTGAATTTCCATTAAAAGCTCCGCCAAAACCTCCGTAACCATAAACGGATGTTGTAGCAAATGTTTTTTTGACAATTTTGGCCAATTTTATAACACTAAAAACCTCCTTTATAACCTCCACTAGAGGGTCTTTTCCTTGTAGTGGTAGAAAATTTCTATGGGTCTTCCCAAGGGTACAATTGCATAGTCAGACACACGCAAGGGATGTACTATGGGAAAGTATGAAAAGGCCACTTTTCATGAGAAGGAGAACCGAGCTTTGGAAATCATTGAGAGAGTTCACTCAGACGTGTGTGGACTATTTTCTACTGCTTCGATAGCAAATCATAAGTACTATGTGATATTTGTTGATGACTTTTCTCGGAAGTGCTAGATCTACTTCATGCAGAAGAAATATCAGACGTTCTCAAAGCTTCTTAAGCTCAAAGCATTGGTGGAGAAATACACATGGAAGCATGTGAAGGCTCTTAGGAGTGACAAAGGTGGTGAGTACATCTCCAATGAACTCAATAAATTCTTCAGAAAAGAAGGAATTCAGAGAGAAATGATTGCGCCTCATAACCCATAGCAGAATGGGGTTGCAGAAAGAAAGAACAGAACAATTGTGGGTGAAACACGAGCGATGTTGCATGATCAGGAATTATCGTTGCATCTATGGGCGGAGGCATGCAACACAACGGTATTTGTGCAAAATCATTGTCCTCATCGGATACTTGGCATGAGTACACTAGAAGAGGCTTTTACTGGTAAGAAACCTATTGTTTCACATTTTAATATTTTTTTCTCATATGTTTAGGTGCATGTGACCAAAGATGTTGATCAGCGGTTGTCATTGATGTCAACCCAAGCAGCACCAGGGGCTACCCCAATATTGCATGGGAATTTTTACCTACCAAATTACTATATTCTAGGTCAAGAATGCTTTTAATGGTTTCTTCTTGTCGAGATGTCTCCGTTGATATATGGCACGCCACGTAATTCTTCATGGTTTGAGAGATATTCATGTTTGAAGTTGGTAACCCCAATTAGTGGGCTAAAACCCGATGGGGTTGTGGCATGGGTCATTGAAAAGTTATAATTAATATTTTTTAAGCTCCTAAAATCCCTCCCATGTTCACTTGTTGAAGCCCCTCTCAACCTAAGCATTTATATAAATTTTGATCCTCATATCCTCCTTATGTAAGGGATTTCGCTATCTGAAACAGTTCATCTTGGAATTTTTTCTCTAACTTTTGTTATACGAAGGTGCAAAAGCTGAAATTTTTATGAGGCGAAGCTGAAATCATGAGGAAGCTCCTATGACAATTTCAGATCAAGGTACGTAATATTTTTAGAGATATGATCAGTGGAAGTCAATGTTTTTGCAAGCTCCTAAAATTAATTTCAAAGAAGTGACCTTGGGAAAATCATCATAACTCTCTCTCTGAGTATCATATTGGAATTCCATAAAAAATGGTAGATATTTCACAGACTGTAGGTTTTTCTCTATCAATTTCAGAGCTGAATGAAGAAACAGTGACACGTGGAATGCCATACAAGTTCTCTCTACTGAAATAGTCCATAATTAGGGCATTGTGAGAGATTGGGCATAACTCTCTCTTGAAGAATCCAAATTGGGTCAGACCTATGGCATTGGAAATAAGACTCAGATGAATACTATAGGACTAAAAATCACATATTGGGGATTTGAAATAATAGAGATACACCAGATTCAATATCGAGCTCCTAGAAGGCAAGAAAAAGCTAGATCATGCATTGTCAAGGGTTGCAAAGGACCAGATTTTCTAGAGCAGAAAAGCAAAGCAAGATGCAGCAGAGGGTAGCATGACAAGAGTAGAAACCAAGGTGTGGAATAGAAGCAAGAAGTTCATCACATGAAGTCTTCAAGTGGGAAGCACTGTATACAGTCACTGTAAAGGTATCATTGTACTAAGTCATTGTAAATACATTATTGTAAAAAATTGTACTAGTGTCTATCTGCCAAGAGTTGAAGAGGCAGTTTCAAGAGGTCTAGGATCATCATTAGGTGGTTGTCTCATAGTTGGGGTTATGTTCTAGTGTTTCTTATTCTTCTACGTCATTCTATATCATTGTAAAGTGGACCATTATCCCTGGTACAAGAGTCCATTCCTCTTTTATTCTTCTATAGGGTGGTAGGGTGGTTCTAAGGTGAGTTGTAGCTCATTAGTTGTTGGGGCATCCATTCAGTTGACTACTGAAGAATCTTGGGCGTTGGAGCATCCATCTAGTGGGAGATGGAGAAGAATTATTTTCTATATTCTAGGAAGTTGGAGCTTTATTTTCAATTGGAGTTGAATATTAACAAACTATTAGAAACGCATTAGGTGGTTTTTGTCCCGGAATGGGTTTCCACCCTAAAAAATGTGTGCATTTGTGTTCCTTTTTTTTACTGCTATCATTGTACAAACACTAATAATAATTGAATATTAACTAATGCTCCAATTGAAAGGAATACGGATTCAACCCCTCTCTCAGTATTTCCGAAAATTGGTATCAGAGCTTGGTTCCTTCAATAGCAGTTTAACAGCTGGAAGGAGGTCATGGAGCATACCAAGAATGGTGTACCTCTGTTCAATGAAAATAATTATGCACTCTGGAAAGGAAGAATGGAGGTCTATATCTTGGCGCAAGGTTACGAAGTATGGGACACTATTCAAAATGGATTTACATCAACCGTGGATGAACAAGGTAAGAAGAATTTGGTAAATGATGCAAAAGCAAAGAATATTATTATCAGTGGACTTATTGAATCTGCTTATCATAAGGTGTTGGGTTGTAAAATCGCCAAAAATGTATGGGACAAGCTTGAGAATATATATGCAGGTGACTCAAATGTCAAAGAAGCAAAGCTTCAAATCTATAGAGCAAAATTTGAGCAACTCAGAATGAAAGAAGATTGCAACATTGTTGCATACTTCCAATATGTTGATGAAATAACCAATACTCTGGAAGGATTGGGAGAGCCAGTTGACGAGAAGACTATTATATGAAATATTCTTAGAACGTTACCAGGGAGATTCAACCCAAAGGTATCAGTCTTAGAATACAGTGCAAATTTGGACAAACTCAGCAAAGAGGAATTACATGGAGTTCTCATAGCATATGAAATGAGACTTGATGAAGAAGAGGGTACTTCGCATCTAGAAACTATGTTTGTTGCATCTAAGAAAACCAATAAGGACAAAAAACTTTCAATTGAAAAGACATGCACTTGCAAGTGTGAAGAAAAGGGAGATGATGAAGAAGGTCTTTCAGATGAAGAATATGCTTACTTTACGAGAAAACTAAAAATTGGTAAGGGAAAATTCAAAGGTAAACTTCCATTGATATGTTTTGGCTGTGGTGAGGTTGGGAATTTCGTAGCAAAATGTCCAAACAGAAGTGATGGAAAATCAAAAGGAAAGAAAGGCTTTAAGAAATTCAACAAGCAAGGATCCAAAAGGAACTTTCACTCTAAAGAATATAGCTCATCATCTAATGAAGAAAATGACAGTGAAGAAGAAGCCAATGAGAGAGTATTTTTTATGGTCAAGCACAATAAACAAGAGGTATCAAACAACGAAGAAGAAGGATTGACCATAGAAGAATTTTCTAAGGAAGAAATCAAGCTTATAAAAGAGCTCAAGGTAGAGAAGATTTGTTCCAATATTCTTGAAGAACAATTTCAAGGCCTCAAAATTGAAGTTGAAGAACACAAATGCATTGAAGAGTCACTTCAAAAGAAGTTGGAAGAAAGCAACCAAGAAAGGGAAGAATTAGAAGCCAAAGTAGTCTCGTTGCTTGAGGAAGTGAAGAAAGGAAAAACTATCCAAAACTATGCCAACAACTCAAGGGCATTGGAAGAAATCATCAACAATCAATGATCTTACAATGATAGAACTGGCATCAGTTACAAAGAAGAAGAAGAAGGACCTTCTACAACAAAATAAAATGAACCTATGAGATCTGACATGCATGTAGACTTCATTGGACAAGATTCACAAGAACAGCCTTGGAAGACAATTCCTCGATGAAGATTTCCATCCAGGTACCAACATATTTTTTATGGCTACTGTTATTCATGTGGAAAATTTGGTCATAAAGCTATAGAATTTCACACGTATGCCAGGAACGAATACAATTCCAAGAGATCTGTCAAATATGAACCTCCCAGGGCTCAACGAAACATCAATAGATTTGAACATTTAAAAAATAATGTTGAATGTTACAAATGTCAAAACTTTGGACACATAGCCAGAGACTGCAGACTTGAAAATCCTCCAGAAGAATCTTTGAAGCCACAGAACAAACGAACATGGAAGAAGAAGAAGATTAATAATTGTGCTCTTGCTCTCAAGGCTCAAAACAAAAAATTTGTGTGGTATGTTGATAGCGGTTTCTCAATGCATATGATTGGAGATAGAAAGAAATTTATATCTCTAAAAGAGAAGAAGGATGGAACTATGTCCTTTGTAAATGATGGATCTTCAAATGTTATAGGATCAGGTACCGTCAATCTCGGAAGAAAAGATGATCTAGTCAAGAATGTTCTATTGGTTGAAAACATGAATCACAATTTGCTCAATGTTGGACAAATGTGTGATCAAGGACACACAATACTATTCAACTCCACAAAATGTGAAATTAGGAAAGGCAGGTATGGTGAAATTGTGTCTACAGCAAGTCGAGCTCCAAACGACATATATGTTCTGGATGAAGCAACTAAAGCATGTCTAATAGCTAAAGAGGATGATATAATATTTGGTAGAATTGATGATCGACTAAGTAAGAAGTTTTCTACGAAGATGCAAATTGGTTTCAAGATGTCTTTACTTGGTGAGGTGACATACTTCTTAGGGCTTCAAATATCTCAGCAAGATAAAGGAATATTTATATGTCAAGCCAAGTACATCAAGGAAATTCTCAAGAAATTCAAAATGGAAGATTGCAAACCCACCCTTACTCTGATGGTAACAGGTTGCAAATTGAGCATAGATGACTCATTTAAGGATGTGGATCAAAGGTTGTATAGATCTATGATTGGTATTCTTCTATATGTAACAGTCTCCCGGCCAGATGTTATGCAAGCATTTGGACAAGTAGCGAGATTCCAAGCAGCACCAAAAGAATCACATATTATTGCCATCAAAAGAATTCTTCAATATCTAAAGGGAACAATAGAATATGGATTGTGGTATCCCAAGGGTAACAATCTCATTATGCATGCCTTTACAGATGTAGATTGGGCAGGAAGCATTGATGATCGTGACAGTACTTGTGAAGCATTGGAATATCTTCACCAGAAGCTTTGGATTCTCCCAAGTTCTCATTAGATTTTCCTTATTCAGAATATAAAGGGGGAGTGGAAGTATGTACAGGTCTGCAGGATGGTTGTGTGTCAGGGGGAGTGGAAGTGTGTACAGGTCCACAATATGGTTGTGTGTCAAGAGGAGTAACCCTTTTCCATTAATGTCAAAGGGGGAGAGAATGTTGTAGGAAGAGGTGTCATGATCGCAAAGGGAGTACTTGTGTTACCATCAATGCTAAAGGGGGAGATTGTTGATCAGCGGTTGTCATTGATGTCAACCCAAGCAGCACTAGGGGCTACCCCAATATTTCATGAGAATTTTGACCTACCAAATTACTATATTCTGGGTCAAGAATGATTTTTATGGTTTCTTCTTGTCGAGATGTTTCCGTTGATATATGGCACACCACGTAATTATAACCGGTTTGAGAGATATTCATGTTTGAAGTTTGTAACCCCAGTTATTGGGCTAAAATCCAATGGGGTTGTGGCATGGGTCATTGAAAATTCATAACTAATATTTTTTATGCTCCTAAAATCCCTTCGACGTTCACTTGTTGAAGCCCCTCTCAACCGAAGCATTTATATAAATTGTGATCCTCATATCCTCCTTATGTAAGGGATTTCGCTATCTGAAATAGGTCATCATGGAATTTCTGCTCTAAATTTTGTTTTACGAAGCTTCAGAAGCTGAAATGTTTATGAGGCAAAGCCAAAATCCAGAGGAAGATCCTAGGAAAATTTCAGATCAAGGTGCGCAATATTTTCGGAGATATGATCTGTGGAAGTCAGTGCTTTTGCAGGCTCCTAAAATTCATTTCAAAGAAGTGACCTTGGGAAAATCGTCATAACTCTCTCTCTGAGTATTAGATTGGAATTCCATAAAAAGTGATAGATAGTGCACAGACTTTAGTTTTCTCTCTATCAATTTTAGAGCTGAATGAAAAAACAGTGACACATGGCATGCCATACAAGTTTTCTTTACTGAAACAATCCATAATTAGGGAATTGTGAGAGATTGGGCATAACTCTCTCTTGAAGAATCCAAATTGGGTCAAACCTATGGAATTTGAATAAAGAATCAGAGGAATACTACAAGACCGAAAATCACATATTGGGGATTTTAAATAACATAGATACACCAGATTCAATATCGAGCTCCTAGAAGGCAAGAAAAAGCTAGATCATGTGTTGTTAAGGGCTGCAAAGGACCAGACTTTCTAGGGCAGCAAAGCAAAGCAAGGTGCAGCAAAGGGTAGCATGACAAGAGAAGCAACCAAGGTGCAGAATAGCAACAAGAATTTCATCACATGAAGTCTTCAAGTGGGCAGCATTGCATACAGTCATTGTAAAGGTATCATTGTACTAATTCATTGTAAATACATTATTGTAAAAAATTGTACTAGTATCTATTTTCCAAGAGTTGAAGAGGCAGTGTCAGGAGGTCTAGGATCATCATTAGGTGATTGTGTCATAGTTGGGGTTATGGTCTAGTTTTTCTTCTTCTTCTACATCATTCTATATCATTGTAAAGTGGACCATTTTCCCTAGTACGGGAGTCCATTCTTCTTTTATTCTTCTATAGGGTGGTAGGGTGGTGCTAGGGTGAGTTGTAGCTCATTGGTTGTTGGGGCATCTATTCAGTTGACTATTGAAGAATCTTGGGCGTTGGAGCGTCCATCCAGTGGGAGCTGGAGAAGAATTCTTTTCTAGATTCTTGGAAGTTGGAGCTTTATTTTTAATTGGAGTTGAATATTAAAGAATTATTAGAAAAGCATTCGGTGGTTTTTGTCCCAGAGTAGGTTTCCACCTTAAAAAATATGTGCATTTGTGTTCCTTTTTTTTACTGCTATCATTGTACAAACACTGATAATAATTGAAGATTAACTAATTCTCTAATTGAAAGGAATACTGATTCATCCCCCCCCCCGCTCTCAGTATTTCCAACAAAAGACGCCATAAAGTAGCCTGAACCAAAAGCTGTGATTGGGATAATTGTGGGATACACTGAAACTCCCCACAACTATCGGGTGTATTTTCCAAACAACAGAATGATTTTTGTGCAACGGGATATAAATTTGATGAGGAGAAATCCATGCAATTTTCCCTTTAGAGGGAGCTATATTTGCATGCAGAGGAGGAACTCTTGGTTCCAAAGAATGAACCTCAATATGTAGAGAAACCACATGTGGAGGATCATGGAGTGGTAGAAAACACTCATGCAAAGCCATCCATCAGAAATGGTAGAAGCCGCACCATGGAAGCTGATAGATTGAGACTTGATGCAGGAGAGAATGTAGGATTCCCTACTTCACTATGCAGACTGAGACAGTCTCCAGATAGGTTCACTAGATACATAGCTCTTATCAACAAGTGTATTGTGACAAAACCTTCTTCCTTTTAGGAAGTAGTGCAATAGCCAAATTGTGTTGACGCTATGCTAGAGGAGTATGACTCCATCGTCAAGAACAGTGCATGGGAGATTGTTCCAAGACCGATCGGAAAATCAGTAGTTGCATCTAGATGGATCTATAAGGTGAATCAAGCTACTAATAGGAGTGTGGAGAAGTACAAGGATAGATTTGTGGCTTGGGGGTTCTAACAAGTTGAGGGGATCGACTATGAGGAGACTTTCACACTAGTCGTGAGATACTCTTCCATTATATTATCCTTGCACTCTCAGTGTAGATGGGGTCACACATTCATCATAAGGATGTGAAAATTGTGTTTCTCAATGGATTTATTGAGGAAGAAGTGTACATAGAGCAGCTAGAAGATTTCAAGATCTTTGACAGTGAGTTGCATGTGTGTCGACTCAAGAGAGCATTGTATGGGCTGAAGCAAGCACCTCGTGCTTGGTACACTCGGATTGACAGTTATTTCACTAGGTTGGGCTTCACCAAAAGTGAAGTGGATGCAAACCTGTAACAGATTATGGTTGGTGGTAAGCTCTTGATTATCGTACTTTATGTTGATGATCTAATTTTGACAGGTGATGAGCAAGTGATAAACTCATGCAAGGAGGATCTTGCAAGGGAGTTCGAAATGAAGGACATGGGACTCCTTCACTATTTCCTTGGTTTGGAAATATGGCAGCATGAGGGTGAACTTTTTTTTTCTCAAGGAAAGTATTCCAAAGAGATACTGGGTAAGTTTCACATGTAGAGATGTAAACCCATGGACACTCCTCTTCCATGAAATTGGAGGAAAGAGGATGCTACTTCTAGAGAAGTATTGGATGCTACTGTCTACAGGCAGTTAGTGGGTTCACTATTGTACTTGGTGAACACTAGACCAGACATTTTCTATGCAGTTAACGAGCTGATTAAAGCTATGGTTAAGCTGACCAAGCTCTTTTGGAAGGCGGGTAAGCATATATTGATATATCTCAGGGGCACTACAAAGTATGGATTATAGTACAGACAGACAAAGGGAGTGAAGCTTCAAGGCTTCACTGATGCAGATTGGGTAGGTAGTCCATCAAACATAAATATCACATCAGGAGGGATCTTCAGCATAGGATCAACAGTAGTTTCTTGGTACAGAAGAAAGCAACAATCTGTGGCACTCATTTCACCCGAGGCAAGGTACATGGTAGCAAGTCAAGCTACATGTGAGGCCATTTGGATGAGAAAGATCCTGGTTGGTTTGTTTGTTTCTCATATGGATCTGACAGTGATACATTGTGATAACCAAAGTTGCATTAAACTCTTGGTTAATATGATGTTTCATGATAGGTCCAAGCACATAGAAATTTGGTACCACCATCTTAGATATTGTGTTCAGAGGTGCATAATGTTACTTCACTACATTCCTACAGAAGACCAGGATGCAGATATTCTGACGAAGTGCTCACCAGGAGAAAATTCAAATACCATAGAGGTAGGATCAGGGTGGCCCCTTTCTTGTTGAGAAGGAGTGTCGAAGTCCAACAAGAAATTTCAGCACACACACTAGTGTGGGGCCAATAGGTCCTAGCAGCACACACACTAGTGTGGGCCAAATTAATTAATTAATTTGGTGCAGTGTCTAATTTAATTTTCCCTTAATTAAATTTGACAATAAATTGTAACCTTATCTCGTGATCACTTGTAACAGTTAACTGAGTGTGATAAACTCAGTTAGCTCATGTATTTCAAGTTGAGGGTGGTTGGTGAGGCATGCAGAGTAATTCTATTAGTTATGGAGTTTGAATTTTAGTTGGTCCATTAGTTTAATGCATGTGTAATCATTTAACTCATTTAGGTGAGTAAGGGTCAATTGAACTAGTTGTAACTTTTTTTTGCACTAGTGAGAGATCAAGTGAATTAAATATTATTTAATTCACAATTAGTGATATGCCATGAAACTGCTGATTTAATAGTAATAGCTTCATGCATGTCAGCTCCAGTGGAGACCCAGTTGAGACAAAGGTGAAAGGGAGGTTAACTATTAGTTGCATGATTAGTAGGTTTCTTGCATGCAACCAGGCATCCATTGGAGTTCCCATGATCCTTGTGTAGTTAAGGAAGGCCAAAATTCCTAAAGAATAGGGATTGTATTCATCAGGAATTGCGCAAGCAAGGCAGTCTATTTAGAGGCTGAGAATTGGCTAAGTGTTGATCATTTTTTTCTAGGATAGTGTGAGACAGTTAGCAGAGTGCAGGAGACTCTTGTGTGAAGAGTGCATTGTAATTGTTTCATGATTCCATGGATAATATACAATAGAAGATAGAGGGGTTTTGAGCAGCAAGATTTCCCTAGGAAATTATCTATGTTGTCATTTGATTTGATTCTTTCTTTGCTTCATGTGATAGAAGATTGTTTTTAATTTCTACAATTGATTTCTAGAAGCGATTCAGTACCTAGCTTTAGTACATTGTTAGATCATATTGAATCCATTGATATACATATGTTTGTATAATTTCTACAATTCCAACGAACTGTGATTGGTATCATGATATGTGCTTTGGGGACAGGGTTAACCCCATGCCTCTGGCTTCCTAGCTATGGTCTCATGGTATGGGTGGACCGGGGGCTAGAGGTTAACCCTGGCCCCGACCCCAAACTTGTCATTCATGAAAGCTTAAATAGAAGTTGCGCACCATGGTTAATAAGGAACACCTGTGGAGGAGTGGTAAGATTTTTCATTTTCGGTTGGTAGGTTTCCTGTTCGATTCGCATAGAGGTCAATTCAACCCATACAAATTTTTAATACACCATCAAGAGGTCACATGGAAGCCAACAATTAGCCCATGTGGCTCTCCACCATTGGTCGATCTGTCAACCAATCAAAAATCACAAGGTTTCGACCAACCAGAATGATACACTTGGTGCACAACCATTGGTCCTGAGAAACACATTTAGCCTACCCAGTTACCTACCTAGTCAACGTATGAACAGTTGACTGTGTGTACCTATAACCCAACTACAAAAAAAATTAGTTGCTTGGGAAAATGGTCAAAATGTAATATAGGGAGCAATTGATATCTGTTTTGAGTGATTCAAGTTGCGTTGGATTCAGGGAAACTAGATATTCGTTTTAAAAATGGTTTCGATAACTTTTGAACAATTTGAGTTTTGAGCACTTTACTGATCCACTGGAGTATTCCTCCCCACTAGAAGCTTTTGGACCTCCAAAATATTATTTTCATTCAAAAAACAGATGAGGGTATAGTTTCCCTCACCCTTCAAATCTCAATCCATTTGGATTTTCTTGGATTTTTTCCTTTGAGCTCCACATGAAGGTACTCCACGTTCCCTCGTTTTGAAGTCATTTTTTTTTTTGTCAAGGATGGTGTCTTGTTGCAATTTTTCAAGATACTCAAGAGAGAAATATTGAATTGAAGGAATCTAAACATTCTCTCCTTGATATTCAATCAAAGGAGGCTCATACAATCTCAAATTCTCAACATTAACAACCTCATAAATTTGCATATATGAAGGCAAATCCAACTTGAAGGCATTATTACCAATATTTTCTAAAATATTGAATGGAACATATCAAATTGGTTTTAGTTTTTTACCTTCCCATTGGAGTATTTCTTTGCTAATGTGAAGCCAAACTTCATCACCGACTTGGAAACTATGATCCACATGATGCTTATCATGTACTGTCATGTACTTGGCTTGACTCTTTTCCAACTGTTCTTGAACTATTTGATGCACAAATTGAACTTTTTCCAATGAATATTTTGGCCTTATCTATGTCACTATGTCTATCAATAGCAACATCCTTCCCAAAGATAAAATCTAGTGGAGATTAAGGAAAGTATCCAAAGCATGCCACAAATGGTGATGTTTGAGTCGATGAATGATTGGCCCAGTTGTAAGCTTGTTGAATATGGTGCAAATTTTCATCCCAAAACATAGGATGCTTGCTACACCAACCACTAATAAGATATATCCCCATTTTGTTCACCACCTCTATTTTTCCATCTGTTTGCGGATGGAATTTTGTGCTCTTTTTAAATTTGGTGTCCATGAGTCCCCACAAGCTTGACCAAAAGCTCCTTACAAAGTGAGAATCTCGATCACTAACAATGGATTTGTGTTACACATTAAATTTTCACCCTGCTCACTTCCTATCCCTGATCCTGAAGTACCCTATGACGAATCATGTGCAATATATCCACCTAGTAAAAATACATAAAGACCTCCTATAAAGACTAAAAGAAAACTGCCCTGAAAGATCATTGAAGAAACTTAGCTAAAACCCTAAATTTATGGGTCAACTTGCTTCTCTACTTGCCTACCCGTGTCGATATGTGCTGACAATTCTATCCTAGCACTGTCAACGCTCTTTTGACTGAAAAACCCACGTTGAACCATTTTTGGTAGTATTTCCTCAAATCAAGGAGAAGTTTTTACCTCTAGAACTTTTCCAGGATGATGAGCTAGATGTTATTCAGTGGAGATAGGGTCAATATCTCTCATTTGGAGCTTTTGAGCTTATCTATGGGGGTTTATCCCTTGAAAATTGGGCCTTCATGCTTCTTTCATGGGCTCCTAATTCCCTCTCCCTTCCTATAAATTGATCCCCATCCTTCCACTACTTGTTGGTCCTTGTTGGGTTGGTCTGATCATTCATTTTCCTTTGCATTCCTATATTTTGATAATGCCTAAGCTATCTCGGATAAGGATTTCTTTAAGAGATTCAGTGAAGGAATTTAACATCAATAAAGGGAGGCCTCCAACATCAAGGCCACGGTTGTAAGCTCTTTGTTTCATATTTATTAATAAAACATCTGGTGTTTTCTTTCTATATTTTTCTAATATTTTATACAAATAGTCTAATGTTCCTTGATCTGTTAGATATTTGATACTCAATATATATTTTGTATTGGATTATGTTTGTTTTTTTCTGTTGATCTCCTGCAGGTAATCGTGTGCCACTAGTAGTATGGAGCGAGCCAGAGGGACTGTGGATCGAAGCCATCATCAAAGGATTCAAGCATAGCATCAGGAAGAGGTAGGCCTATTTCCTTTATCATCTTGTTTTGAATATTATCTAAGAAATATTGCATTAGGTAGTCTCGTAGGTTGCTAGACCCACTCTAGGGCTAGAGAGATCGCCTCTGTCTGCAGAGGGGATTTATCTTCACAACAGAATTGGCGACTTTATTGGGGAACTTTAGCCTCTTTGTCTTCCCTTTCCTGGGTTGATTTCTAATCAGTTTTACTGATCATTGAGATATGAATCTACTTAGGTCTCTATAGCTTTGCATAGGATTTTATAGTTATTTCAGTGTCTCAGATCTAGTTTTAGTGTGAATTTTTTTTTTTTTCCTTTTTTTTAGCGCTCAATGCATTTTATGCCTTACAGTACCGCTGAAATCACTGTTTTATACAAAACAACTGAGTTGATCCCAGATATAGGAGAAACTTAGGGTTTCCACTTATCTTTCCAATGTGTCTTGACCCCTAAGAAAGTCTGTTGATACTGAATGACCTCCTGCCATTGTGTTTGGTTTGTTTGTGTTGTTTTAATGGTTGGTTTCGTCTCTTTGACTTGCTTGTGGTTAGAGTGAAGTTAAAATGTTTTCTAGGTCTTTTCGGTCAATTGTCCTTCGCTTTTCACTTGTGTTTATTGTCAGAGAGTTATAAGGCTCTTCTTTAGAGTTCTATTCCAATCAGCTCGAACACTGTTTCACATTTCTTCAGCCTTCTTTTGAAGTTGTTTTTGTTTGCACTGGTCACCACTGCACTTAGAGATCACCTTCAATTAAGTGTCAAACATAATATTATGATTGTTTGATTTTAAAATTTGGAAGAGTGCATCTTCTCTAGTTTCTGAATTCAAACAAGTAAATTGAAAGTGATTTCCGTTTTGAAATTTTTATTTGGTTTTTTTTTCATCATTTTGAAAAAGAGTGAAAGTGATTTTCATTCGTGCATTTTTTGAAGCGATCTTATTTTCCATTTGATAGAAAGAAAAGTGAAAAGAGTTCTTTCTCATTTCTTCATTCGTTTGGTTGATTTTACTTTAGTTCATTGATTGCATTTGCATTTTTAGCTTTCAAAGTAAAAGAAAAAAAATTGTGTATATTAGTGAAAAGAGAAGCAATTTCATTTTTTTCAGTAAGTTTTCATCTTGGAGAATAATGAAAGTGAATTAGATTTTAAAATTTGCATTTCAATAGTTTTGAACTAGTTGGTGAGCATCATTTTTTTTTGCATTACTTGCACTGTTTTTTGCAATTCTTCCCTCATTAGTTTAGAATTCGCCGAAATGGAAAGAATCTCTTTCTGCATTTATTTGCATTATAGGGTTCAGGTGACATCGATATTGAGCCTAAAATTGAGACCTAATTGAAGATAAACTTTAAAATTTATCCAATTAACATTAAGGAGCATTTCAAATTAATGCAAACACCTAGAGGTCTAGGCTAGAGACGTGTTCCAACATCATTAAGCATAGAAATTATTGCTAACAGTCAGTGTTACATTCTAGGGGTGATATATTGTCCCACGTATGGAAGTATATATCACTATGCTCCACGTATGAAAATTATAAGGGGACACTCTCATCGTACAGTTACACATTAGATAGTGCTACTATGGAATAGACTCCCACATATCGTCGAGCATATATTGGGAGACCCCACTAGGTTGCAAACCTGTCATAGGTAACTGAGTCAACTACCTTGTAGACGTGATACACCGAACACAAAATTCACGGATATTGGTTTTTGTATGTTAAGTCCTTGGTAAATTTATTTTCTAAGGTGTATATTTCAGTTCACGGATACATCATTAATCCTTTATGCCTAGTTCAACATTTTTTTATTTATTTTGTGTTTAATTTCTAAAATTTACCTCCCACGGAATAACATTTTACTTGTGCACAACTCCTTAGCAGATCTTTGGTTGGGACTTATGGTAATAGTTCCTGAGTTTACCAATCAAGGAATCCCCTCAGATGGTAATCCTGGTCCTTTTCCTTCTTTTGGAAATGTTGGCGCTCCCTATATGGCAACGTTGTCCCTCCCGGGATTAACCACTAGTTTTCCAATTTGGTTATTTTCAACCCCCATGGTTCCAAATGTCCAAGCTTCTTCTCAACCAAGTTAGCCTCCACCTGAACAATGTCAACCTCATGTTGATCCTAAGGTTGACCCCTCAGCTTCTTAACATGTTTCTTCACCCCGTTCTTCCTCTTCGCCTGGTGAAAGTATGGATTCTAATAACCTGGAAGCTAAGAAGAAGAACAAGAGGATGAAGAAGATGAATCAAAATAAGCAAGGGAAAACCAAGAAACCATTGCTTCCAATGTAATTGATGTTTAAAAACCTTCCACTCATCCCCGCAAAGTAAAATTCCCTTGCAATTTATGCAAGGGTGACCACCTTCTTAGGGATTGTTCTAGCATTCCGAGGATATTAGAAGTATGGTCCACCGGCTCACATCAGAATTTTCCATTGACCTCTGGAGATCATGCTGGTGACAAACCCACAACAAGTGATAATAAGGTCCATGGGAAAAAGGGGAAAGTCAAATTTCCCTGTAATTTATGTGAAGGGAATCATCCCATTCACCTTTTTCCTTACATGGATGAAGCCTCCAAAGTGTTGGATAACCTTATGACTTCTCAGTCGTGACTTCTATCTAATTATCAGAAGATTTTCCCTAATCCTCTATTAGTTGATCAAGTTATTGATTATAAATCATCTATGGTCAATCCCACTCTCCTCGAAAGTGAACCCCACGAGTTTGTTCCCAACCAACGATTAGTTGAGAAAACGGTCAACCTGATTCCACATTCAATTTATCAGACCATTCCTGTAGATAATTAAACTCATACCACTCAAATTCTCTATGTTTATTTATATTCCCATGGATTGGAGGGAAATACTCCCATTCCTGTAGCACAAGGGGGAAATTCTCCCATTCCCTCGGCACCCACTCCAAGTAGTATGGTCGCTTCCTTTAATTGGAGTCGACTGACAGGATACCGTATTCCTTCTTACATTCCCTTTGAGATCAGGGTACAAGCTTATAATGTGGCCATACCTAGCACAATAATAAATGAAGGCGCATATGTTAGTATTTTTTTTCTCAACTACTTAGCAAGATTTCAATTCTCTATAGCTTGTGCATGTTACCTTGAATCTGTTGGATTTTAATAGAGGAACCATTTAAACATTAGGGATCCTTGTAAAGTTTCATATTACTTTGGGAGGAAATATTGTCTATATATACATAATGGTTGTCCAAGGCATCTTGGATTTTAATTTACTCCTTGGGTGTGACTATACTTATGTCATGGGAGCTCTAGTCTCTTCTCTCTTTCGTTTGATGTGTTTCCAACATGAAGGAAGAATTGTGACCATTGATCAAGTGTCGTTCATTGGTCCTAATTTGGCTCCCACTAAACCATCATCCCTACATGGTAATTACTTGTAATTTGTATATTCCCCACCACACGTTAATTATATGGCTACCTGTTCCATGCCTGCATCTACTAATGATCTAGTTAGTGATATAGTGCATCATGTGTTGGGCGCATTGGACCCTGATTTCCATAGTGTTGTTCTCCCATATGATGAAAACATCTTGGACACCATGAATTCTTATAGGTCATGATTGTGTCTTCAGAGCATAATTCCTTTTCTTGTGTCAAGCTCCTTAAAAAATGAAACAAGCTCTTCGGAGCAAAGTTCCTTGTCTTGTGTCAAGCTCCTTAAAAACTGAAACAACGTGTCATGAGCATAGTTCTTTTCCTGTGTAAAGCTTATTAAAAAATGAAAAAAACCCCATTTCAATCCAAGTTCTTTGATTATATCTCGTAAATTCCCAGTTGATGCTTTCACTTGATCTCGTAAATGAGCCTTCATTCTGTCCACCTCTTAGTAACCAGTAGTCGACTTAGGTGAATGAGATGAAGCTTAGGGGGCATGCACCTCGAATTGATTCACCATGTTGGGGGCATGCAAACTTTTTTTTCAAGCATATTTTGTACATGTTTCAAGCTTGTGTATAAATAAAACCATTCTCATCCCCATTTTACGTCTTGTGATTTCCATTTTATCTGCCTCTTATGCCATATGAGCCTTGTTTTTCTCTTTCCATCGTCACCACCTGTCTGGCCGATCATACGCTTTCACTTGGTTGTTTTAATCATGCCTGGGGAACCACTATAATGATTTTTCTTGTTATCCAAACTCTTGACCTTTAAGTGTTTTGAGAAGTTCCATCATTACCGGAACTAGTTGTTATCCCTTTATACCATTCATTCCTCCAGGAGGAGCCATCTTTCAGCTTTTTTTTTACCCTCGAAAAATGAAAAGATTGTCGAGTACTTGTCATTTCAAACTCTATTACCAGGATTAATCCCTCTTGTGAACAAGAGCGATCTCTCTAGTACTCTAACGAGTAACTAGAAACAAAGTTCCATTTGAATATCTCTTTCTCTAGATTATTTGTATTTTAAGATCATTATAATAGTAAAGTAGAGAGGACATGCTCCTACCTTTAAATCCAAATGTTTGATGTAGCCATTTTTCCGTCACTCCAAATTAGTTCTCCAATGATGAGTATAATCTGCAATCAAAGACAAGACAAATAATCAAATCATCTGCAATATATAATAATAAAGAATACTAATCCAACTTAGTGATCAAGGAATCTAAGTATTGACTTCATTCCCATGAATTCAGAAACAAGACAATGAAAAACAGAGATCCATATGTATTATCATAAATTAGAAAGAGAAATATTACAACCAGATGCCTTGATGTTGTATAGATACCTCCCAAGGTCTAAGCAATCATTCTCCTTCAGCTTGATAAGCCTTCCTCTCTAGAATAACCAGCCTAAAGTCATGGGTACAAAGGTGTGATCTTAAATGTGTCAACAACAACTCACTAGTATAGAAAGTATGCACTCTATGAACTATCTCCAGCTAAGAAACTATACAGATCAGTATCTATTCACATTAATAAGTCATGTATCTACCCTTGAACCTGAAACTTGGGCTCAATTTATATGGAGATTGAAGTAGTTTCAGATCCATTAAGAGAGGGATGGATTCCTCCCATGAAAGTATTTGAGTTCCTTGGACTAAGGGATAAGCTCCATGAGTGGAGGGATAAAGCTCAAATTGGTGCAACTCTAGAGGCTTCCAGTTGGGAGAATATTTGACCAACTAGGCTTCTAGAAGTTACTTTTTCCTTTTACTTTCTTTTCACGGGGGTGCCCAGGTTTTAGTGGCAAAGAGAGCAGTGATCGTCGAGGCTAATGGAAGGATCATCAGCGCATGCACAAGGAAAATCTATTAAAAACACGTAGGTATACTTTTAAGGGTTTTACAGAGCTTTTCTCCAGTCCAAGACTTGATTCAGGAACATGTATTTTGTGTAGGGATGTTTTCTGGATTAATCGCATCCATTCTTGATAAATTCGACATTTTGAACCAAGTCACCATGATTCATCTTCGGTAAAAGATCCATGAGTAAGACTCATCTCACAATTTAGGTATAAATATGAGAGAGAGGGATGATGAATGGCAGGGAGATGCAAGGGAGGCCAACCAAATTTTGAGGAATGTGAGATCATAATTTTTTCTTGCAATCAGAGGTCTGTATCGTTCAAAAAATTGAACTTCTTGTAATTTTTCCCTTCTGTATAGGTTTAAAATTATAGGTTTGAGGCTTCTGCGATTAGTATTTTGTGTAGATATCTTTTCCGAATTAATCAAATCCATTATTTATAAATTTGACGTTTCGAACCAAGCCACCGTGGTTCATCTTCAAGAAAAGATCCATGAGTAAGACTTATCTCACAAGTCAAGTATAAATATGAGAGAGAGAGATGATGAATGACAGGTAGATGCAAGGGAGGCTGACCAACATGAGTGTTTTTGACCTCTAAGGGAACATGATATGGATGGTTATATACCCATATGAATAGTCAAATGTCATGGTGACAAAATGACGTGTAACAGATTTCCCCCTAAAGTGCGAAGTCTAAGAGTTTTTATGAAGAGTGAACTGATTTATCATTCCAAGGATTGGATTGGAGATGTTGGTCGAAAACCTGTAAAAACATTCAATGAAAATATATATCATCGTTGAGATAAGCATTCCAATACTCAAATCAAAACTAACTAAATGTTCTGGTACACATATGATTTTAGTATTACATCAAAAGTAGACACAGTATGGGCATAGCCATATGTCATAAGCACTCTACTATATCATGAATAATAAAACTCCTCACAACCTGGATGGTGGAAACGATATATAGGGTCTCGATTTCCGCTTCTCTAACTAGTACGAATCTATCCATGCGATTGATTTTGTCGAAGTCGAACATGGTAGAAACCACTTGATTAAACAATAATGAGGAGAACCATTAACAAGTGTGAGAGAAACCATCAATAATGAAAATGGGCTCAAATTACTTCAATACAATATATGAAGTGTGAATAAGTGATATGCATTCAAACACTCATAGAATTATTCGATCGAAGGTCGTTGATGAAAACCTATCATCGAAGGCGATAAACCTACCATTAGGGCATGCAGATCCCAAGGTATTGATAGGATTCTAGTTCAACTTTCTAGATAATGAGCTGATGTCGATAGAAAGTGATCCATTGCAGGAAAGCCTACAACACTAAAACATTAAATCAATTTTTAAAGAAATTTTTGCAAGTACTAACTCAGGGATGGTCAACGTGAAATGTTTGCAAGTATTGAACTTTCTCTTGAACACATAACAACACTGTAAATGGTTTGGTAGAATTTGACCTAAAAAAAATACCCAGAAACCAATTGAAGACTTTCAATGTGGTTTGATTAACTGTTAGACAAAGGATTTCACAACCCAAGTACAAGTGTGACAAAGTGTCGTGTTCAAGAGCGACATGTTGCTTTCTAAAATAAGGATGACAAATGGATTTTTTTTCTCTCTTTCCCCCCACCATTACTGGCAAGCACCTCTTTATTTTTGTCAAGCTTGAGGAGGATAACATTTGCTTATTTTTGTAAGCTCATCCTTTGGATGATTCCATATTAGTATTAAAATCGAACCCTAAAAAGGAGTGGTTCAGTCCTGTTGTGATCGACAGGTCCTGTACTGTTTAGTTTGAACGAGTTCAGTATAGGAATATCTCGGTGTTTTTCAGTTTTAGGGAGTCAGAAGAAAAACATAATTAAACTCCATGATTTTTCTTTTTCGTAAATTTAGTCCCTCAAGCTCGAAAAAGGATAAAATAATGTAAGAGAGAATATTATTGACCATGATTAGTCAACGTATACCTTTTTTCGTAATTAGTCCAGTTCAATTCACAAAAGGGGTAAAATTATACTGAATGGACGACTATTCATTTACTTTAACGAGTTCAAATAGTCAAGTACTCGGCGATCTTTTCATGTTTCGAGAGTTTGAAAAAGGCTTAAAAGATGACTTCAGGATTTCGCTTTTTCTTATTTTTATGGAGTCCAAATAAGTGATAAAATTGTACTCAGTGTCAATAATTATTTTCACCAAAATCCTATATCCTGCACAAAAACTCAAACAATTACGAATATCTGCTCTCAAAAATTAAAAATATTTTGGTTTGACTTTTTAAAAGTAAAAATAAATAAAATAATATTATTTTATTCAATTAAAACTACAAAAAGGAGTTTAAAAAAGTCATTTTCACCTTTTTCTTTTCAAAACAAAGCAAAGAGAACTTTTTCCCAAAAATTTCTGGAGTTGATATTAGAAGAACCGACCGACCATTTCGAGAACCATTCAAACCAGGTAATTCAAATCATCATTGTCTTTTTTTTCCATCTATTTCATTTCTTATTTTAAGCTTTCATGGCATTTTTTAGAAGGAAAATATGTTTTATAATCTCCCCTCAGGGGTGCTCGGGTTCTCTGGGTGAAAATCACGCACCATCACAAGCTCTGTGCATAACGCGTGCGCAAAAACACATTGTGAAACATAGGACTTGCACAAGTGCCATGGGTTTTTTAAAAACATAATTCTCTCTATAAAAAATGGCTCACACTTCCCCCAACTGATTTTTAATGTTTAATTTGTTGATTGGTAGGTCTTTAATCATGTTGGAATGGTGGGAACGCGAGCATGAACTCGTGGAAAATGAAGACATGGATGATCCGAAATCTATGTGTGCATTAAGAAATTGTGGCTTATACAATTTTTGGGTGATTCAGGGCATGAAAGCACACGTTGATCTAAGGACTTCGCTTGTGAATGCATGTTATGTACAAGATCAATGTCTCATAATCAGAGACCATCAACTTTTGATCGAGCCCGAGGACATATATTTCCTCACTAGATTTCCTCGTAGAGGGAGGAACATTTTCTTATTTGGGACTAGACAAGGAGGTCTTCCCACTTCGACTTACAAGGCTCAGTATTGTAGCCGAGATTTAGAGCTAAAGGATGATCGCATAGACATCAAAACTATTGTACGACTGGAACTCAAAATCATAGCATTCACGATTACCAAGTTGTGTGGGAGTGAATCTCCCCATGTGGCTACCAAAGCACAGATGCAGACTGTAGTTGAGTGTTTTGGAAGAACAGTATTCAACTGGAGTGAAGGAGTGTTGGCTAATATGAAGGGCCAACTCAGGAGGGCCAAGAATAGGAAGTTGAAAAACTTCGAGTATGGTGCCATTCTTATCACTTTTTCTTTAGAGAGGATCCCACTCCTTGTGCCTCAAAAGTCTCTAGTGGATCTTGGAAGTCCTCAAGAACCTTGTATTGTGTGTTGGGTAGCATTGATGGCTCGCCATGGTGGTGAAGGTGGTGTAGTTCTTCAATTTACTCTGCAGTATTTCTCATGGCTTAGGAATCATATCTTCACGATTGAATATTTTCCTTATGTAGGGATGGATTATAGAGGTGATCCTGAAACATCTCTCCCACAAGGGGCACAGTGGGATGAGACAAGTAAGTGAATCATTTTGAAGTTTTTAACTAATTTTTATTTTATTTTTTAACGTCCAATACTGAAAACAATTTAAATGCAGATGTCGGTCCAACACGACCAGCAGCGCTTCGTCGCTTTGATAGGCAACCCTATAGGATGATGCAACAGAGATCCTGGCAGAGCTAGAGCACAACCTTGAGAGGTTGACTATTGATATTCATGAGACAAGAACATATGATATACCTCTCAGGCTCTAGATACATGTGACTGGTGTTTTAGGTCCACTCAAGAGATTTCTACACAGGGTGGCATGTGCCATAGTTTTATATCATGATCATCATCATGGATAGCTGATGGTCAATGTAGATTGAAATTTTGTTTCTTGTATCAGTATATTTTAGATCATAAGGTGTTTGAACCTATGATCACAAATGATGTAATATTTTGACACAAACGTATTTAACCTAATGATATTACTATCGTTGTTCTCTAAGTATCTTATTCAACATGGATTGAATGTTGGTGTTATTTTTTTACTTTTTAATGTTGCAGATGTATATTTAAAACTTGATTAGCTAATGCATCACCCAATGTGTTTAAATTTCTTGAAATGTGTTGATATTCAATATAATCAAATTTTCTTTCATGTTATTGCCTCAATCTACCTCAGGCTGAAGGAAGGCAGAGTTCAGGGTAACATCAAACCACGCTCAGTCTGGTAGCTAGCCCTACCAGAACAGGAGAGGGCTCTCTCCAGGTCAATATCAGCGGAAAGTAATAAATAGGGCTTGAGATGACTGAAATAAAAGCTAATTTTAGGCTAGGTATATAATAAAGGAGTTTGATTAATTTTTGGGGGTTTTCGTTGGAAAAATGGAAAGGCAGTTTTGGGTGCGGGGATTAGGCCTAGTTTTTGTAGAGTTCTGATTGGGGCGAGGAAGAAAAGTGTTTAGATGATTTAGATTGATTGAATGGATGGATCAGACTGGTGGGGAGTTGAATAGGGCAAGAGGGTCTCAAGATTCCTCCTCAAACAGATGAAAACATGTAAAATTAAACAAAACTAAAGGCAGAGCAAAGCAAGCTACTGAATTCTACCTTTAACACTAATTTGCTTAATTTAAGAAGAAAGGAGTAGGAAAATGGTACACATAAACATCAGTGAACTTACAAATACATGGAGGAAAACACCATCAAAACACAGAGCCACAAGGATCCCAAAGAGGGCTGCAAACCCTAGTCTATTCCTTTGCCAAAATTGCAGAATGAATGTACAATGAAGTGCTATGCAATCCCAAATTCCCAACCCTGAAAATGTCTCAGAAAATACATGATATAGACCATCCTAACCCCTTCCCATGCCTCTAGGGGTCGAGCTCATCCTTCTAGGAGTTGTTTCAACCAATTCTAAACTAGGAACTGAAATCTAGGCAATCAAACAACTTGCCTCTATATGCTAGGAAACTGATTCATTCATTTAATTTTCACTTTTTAGTGAATGAATCCTCTAGAACAAGTAAATATGTGCCAAAATTACATCATAGTCATCAAATTACATCAAGATAGATCAATAGTTACATCAAAAAGTAAAACTAGTCAAAACTGTGCGAATTTCTGAGCTGAAGAGCGAAAATGAGGCCAAATTTCTCTATGCGCCGCGCCAAAAAACTCAACGCGTCATGCCACTTTGGAGCCGATTTTGAGGCACTTGTCGAAGCCCAAATTGAGCTTATGATAGCTCGTTGGAACGCCCTGCCTGTATACTTTCCAACCCAAGTGGAATTTCTCGATTTTTATGTCATTTTCCCCTCCAAAACTTCAAACTCCCAAGATTGGTTCCTGTGCAAAAGGTGGCAGAAAGGCCATTTTCAAGGTGTTTTTGACCCTTTAGGCCACCCAGAACTTGATGAAATCCTTAGGCCATTCCTGAGCATGCATAAATTTTCATAAAAAATCCAAAAATGTCAAGTTTTCCTCCAGAAGATCTCTCAAACGTAAGCGCGCGCAAGGTGGCACTACGCGTTGGGCAGGAAAATCTGTTTTGTGACCAAAAAAATTCAAAAATGACAAAATTTTCTCCAAATCTGCTAAAATTTGGAGTGAAGGTCCCTCATCAAGTACCATGCTCAGCCAAAAAAAAAATCAGCCAAGATTTGAAGCCGATCATGCCTTTTGCCCCTCCTCTGTGCCCTCCTGGTGTATGCAATTCCATGGGATCATATGATGAATTTGTGTCTATTTCCATGATGTTGCAATGTATGACAAGTGCATGTTTTATTGGTTGAAAATGAAAAATGAGGACTTGGTGTCTTTGTTTCTAAGTGCCAAATGTGTGCCAAAGGGAAATGAGGGACTGTGAGGAATATGGAACAATGGAAAAGTGGGGTTTATCAAGTGAAATTAAGGTGTGCTAATAGTCACTTGACTGTTTGGGGATTTGGGATTTAGGTTGGGATTTAGGAATTTTGCAAATGATTTGGGAGAGTGATGGTGATGGGAATTGTAGGTTTTAGGAATAGGGAAAATGGGAAGATGAAAATAAGTGATATGAGTGTTTTTGGAATATAGGAAAATAGGAAAGGGACTGTATAATGATGTGACAGTGAGGGGAAATGAATCACAGGTGAGAAATGATAGTATGACAGTGAGTATTCAGCATAAAAATGATTTTTTTTTTATAAAACACCATTTGAAACCCTAAGGAGAAGCCTTTGATAAAATGAGAGGGTTTGTGATTTCAACATTCAAACTCTTATAACCAATCTTGAACCCACACCAAACATCGTTTAATAGCACATAGAAGATGATGCAAACTTACATGGAGTGAGGAAAAGTGAGTAAAGCTGAGTTGATTTGAGTTTTTATGGAGAAATGATGAAAATATGTGTTTCGGGCCTGTGCGCCACGCAGTCAGCCCAACGCGCCATGCGCGCCATGTGCATCACGCCTGTGTAATTTTACACTGCGGAAAATGGCCCTATGCGCCGTGTGCGGCCAATGCGTCGCGCCACTTAGCCAATGCGCCGCGCACCAAAATTCACACAGTTTGCCTTCAATTTGATTGCGTTGCTCCTCCACATTTCCACTTTGGCTCTTTGTTTCTCTTGGACTGAATGGTTTGATTTTCGCTTGTCTTGCAGGGATGAATGGCCTGGAACTTTGCAAAGGTGACCAGGGTTGCACCTGAAGATTTTGACAACTAAAAATTTTGAAAAATATACATGGAATTTATTACAAAAGACGAAATGGCGATTTTCTTCAAAACAGGGTTTTGAAGAAAAGTCATGATCAATCATTGTAACGATGAAATTTCTTGAGATGAAAACTTATTCTGATCCTCCCTCTGGCCTACTGGCATTATTAAACATTTTGAAGACTGAACCCTAGACCTAATGACTGAAAAACCCTAAAAACTCTTTGTTGATCAAGAGATCAAACAGGACTGTAAATGACCTTAAAATTAATTTTGATGAACTTCGATAAACAGACCTAAGCCAGCAGGTACAAGGCACGAGGGGTATGAATGACAAAACCCTTCCGTCAGAATACCGATGCTCCTAATGGAATGCAACTGATTGGATGAATGAGACACCAGAAATGAGATGCAACAAAGAGTTTTTGATCTCAGACGGAGGGATGAACAGACCGACTCTAACATTGACTCCAATGGGGATGGTAGCTCCTTGGAGGTGCCAAGGACCGCAGATATTTGGGAGAGCAGACAGTGCCTTCATCCATTGGGCAATGGAGTCAAAATACGAAAACCGACATTATGCAGACTGACTCAAGGCTAAAACTGAAAACCATAAATAAAACCAAACATGACTAAAACCTAACTATCCAACTGGAAAGATGCTCATAATTGAGCTTATTCATCAAACCTACTCTAATTGTTCTTTTCACCATCCAATCAAGTGAAATGGAACAACCAATGCAACCATGTAAGCATCCTGGCTGCTATTTGATTTCCTCCCAAATGCTTTCTGATACCCAGGAAAAGGGAAGAATCGAAAGGCAACTCCCATGGAAACTTGGAATCAAGTCGACTGCTGATAAACTTGCAAATCATGAATTGACTAGATGACTTCAAGAATATTGCGAAAGGATATTTATAAACATAGATATTGATTTCCATTAACACATTACTGCTCTGGTCCAAATAACCTTCATAGCTGGATATTAAGATCTTTCTCACATCTGTGTTGTCTTTCTTTGGTGATAGAAGCAAGCTGTCAAAAGGATCCTGAATTTCGTGAATAACTAAACTATGTTGCTAATTCCAAACAGAACAAAATTCTCCTTCATCAATCTCCTCACATAACTACAAACCTTGATATGGACTTTGTAATGAAAAATCTGTTAAACAAGACAATGAAGCTAAATTTGGAATAAGATTATTATCAACATTCTTTTCGGACACATGGTTAGCCAATGGAGAAGAACTTTTACAACAAACATCATCCAACACACAAGCAATAGGATCATCAAAAACTTGAGAAGACTGCTACGATGTATCCATTGAAACTATATGACATCCTACTGGCTGTTCATCTTTTTCCTTAGAGATATTACGAAGATTTTGCTTTATAAACTGAAATGCTTCAAAACAAAAGGGTACAAAATCCTCTTGCATCATTAAATCATGTATTTCGGCTTCCACGCCTTCATCCGCAATCTGACCTTCAATTTTGTTTGGTGGCTGCAAATCTGGAACTAGGAAGAGTTTTGTATCCAAAATGATCTCATCAGTTGTTTCAGGGGAAGATTTCTCATTAACAACTTGCTCAAGAATTTTGTTACCTGTCTCATCTTCAACATTAACACTGAGAGATTGTTGATTTCTTACAGGCTGCTCATTTGAAGATTTACTATGCAATTTACCCTTCAACAACTAGAATGATTCAAAAAAAATGGTACGGAGTCACCTTGTAGCATTAAATCATATGTGCCAACTTCCATGTTTTCATCTGCAACTTGACAATCAATGACATTCAGGGATTGCAGATCTGAATATGAGAAATCTTGAACAAGGTTTTCATTGCCCTCAAGATGGTCCAAATCAAGACTTTTTGACAGTTGATTTCTGATTGTATGGAATTTGTCTCTGATGAACTAAAATGAATCAAAACAAAAAGGAAAATATCCTTCACTTACTTCAAAATTTGATGCACTTTCCTCATCATTGTCATAGCTGATATGCATCGGTTGATCACTATACTCGAGCTACTGAAACTGAACTTCCTCCTTCCACAAACTAGTTGTTGATAAGCTGTTTGGAGAACATAATCGTCATCATACTGATCAAACTAAAGCAAATAATCAATATAAAACACATCATCAAGCATACATGTCATATCAACAACTCTCTCTTCTCCAAAATGATCTATAAAATAATCACTATGACAACTGGAATAAGAGACAAAATGTTTTGGATCAGCAACTTGTTCTTCTTCAATCATCGAGCCATGGGCTTGAACATTATACTCATTCCTTGTGGTGATCTTTTGCATCATCTCTTCTACTGCACTTACCAACATGTCAAGCTTTACCTCTAGAGATATCGATTTATCCGGATCTACGTTTTTCATCTCTTCTTCCTTCAACCTTGCCCTTCGGATCAGAAAATGAGCCTCTACATTTACTTCATTGTTCTGCATCTCTTGAGGTGTTGCAATATTCTTTTCTCTCAGCTGAAACTCCATTTCCAGATCAAAGGCACCCGAGTAGTACAAGAGAGCAGATCTAGGAGAAGGTCTTATATCAGCTGGCATCGAAAAATATACTTGGTTAAATCTGGTAGAAAATTGTTGTAGTGTCTCCCCTGGAAGTCTTTTCAGCTGGTTATACTCTTCTATAATCAAGAAAAGGTTTTGTCTTATCACCCACCTGTCAAGGAAAACTTCGACGAACTGCTGGAAATTTGAGATGCTCGCATCAAGAATGGCTTTAAACCAACTCTTGACTTTGGCTTGCAAAGAAAGAGCAAAAAGCCTAATACTAACATCCTCTTCATCAACTTCAAAAAGGTCTAGGAAAGTCTCAACATTCTTCACATGTTGCTCAGCGTTGACATTGTTACATTCACCGTCAAATCTTGGTAGATATAGGTCATAATTTTTAGGGAAAGCATGAAGAACAGAAGGTAAAACAAGAGGTTTATACCTATCTGGGACTATATAAGGTGTAGAAGTATATACAAGAGCTACGGGATCAGTTTTGTTTTCAGGCTCATCACTCTGAAGAGAGTCAACATAAGATGTGGGAAAAGTAAGGAGGCCAGGATCAAAGGGAAACTCAATATTTACACTTTTTGAATAGGTCGAGTGAAGATTTTGATCACCTTTATCATACAACAAATTCTGAAAAGCTTTCAGGATATCTTCAAGAACAACAAAGAAGTAATTTACAAGAAAGAAGATTAGATCCTGAATACTATTCCACTGTGGATACCTGAACTTAGTGTAAGATCCTTCCATTTTCTCAGAGAAAGAGTCAGTCCTCCAGTGGAGTCTCTACATTGAGTTGGAGTCACCAGGTGAATGATTTCAGCCTTCTTATGTCTGATCGTTGTCCACCATCAACCATCAGATCTGAACTTGATACATATACTGGGGCAGTTTACAAGTTAGATGTTACATTCACAAGCTAGCCCGGAGATTGACTGAAGCAGCGTTTATCTACTTTCGCTAATGCAAAGCAAGAGCATTTCCAAGGCTACCTAGAATAACTTCAGGCTCTTTCTGTAGCTTATGAAACAAATAACACCAACAAGAAAACCATTTTTTCCCCATTATGGTCGCCA
Organism: Pinus albicaulis; assembly: GCA_034641835.2. Lineage (NCBI taxonomy): Eukaryota > Viridiplantae > Streptophyta > Pinopsida > Pinales > Pinaceae > Pinus > Pinus albicaulis. Next base: position 1,022,949,371 of record CM076583.1, on the reverse strand, counting down.
CTATGTTATTGCCTCAATCTACCTCAGGCTAAAGGAAGGTAGAGTTCAGGGTAACATCAAACCATGCTCAGTCTGGTAGCTAGCCCTACCAAAATAGGAGAGGGCTCTCTCTGGGTCAATCTCAGCGGAAATTAATCAATAGGGCTTCAGATGACTGAAATAAAATCTAATTTTAGGCTAGGTATATAAATAAAGGATTTTGATTAAGTTTTGGGGGTTTTCGTTGGAAAAAGGGAAAGGAAGTTTTGGGTGCGGGGATTAGGCCTAGTTTTTGCAGAGTTCTGATTAGGGCGAGGAAGGCAAGTGTTTTGATACTTTAGATTGATTGCATGGATGGATCAGACTGGTGGGGAGTTGAATAGGGCAAGAGGGTCTCAATATTCCTCCTCAGACAGATGAAAACATGTAAAATTAAACAAAACTAAAGACAGAGCAAAGCAAGCTACTGAATTCTACCTTTAACACTGATTTGCTTAATTTAAGAATAAATGAGTAGGAAAATGGTACAAATAAACATCAATGAACTTAAAAATACATGGAGGAAAACACCATCAAAACACAGAGCCACAAGGATCCCAAATAGGGCTGCAAACCCTAGTCTATTCCTTTGCCAAAATTGCAGAATGAATGTACAATGAAGTGTTATGCAATCCCAAATGTCTAACCTTGAAAATGTCTCAGAAAATACATGATATAGACCATCCTAACCCCTTCCCATGCCTCTAAGGGTAGATCTCATCCTTCTAGGAGCTATTTCAACCAATTCTAAACTAGGAACTGAAATCTAGGCAATCAAACAACTTGCCTCTATATTGAAGGAAACTGATTCATTCATTTAATTTTCACCTTTTAGTGAATGAATCCTATAGAACAAGTAAATATGTGCCAAAATTACATCATAGTCATCAAATTACATCAAGATATATCAATAGTTACATCAAAAAGTAAAACTAGTCAAAACTGGGCGAATTTCTAAGTTGAAGAGTGAAAATGAGGCCAAATTTCTCTATGCGCCATGCCAGAAAACTCAACGCGTTGTGCCACTTTGGAACCAATTTTGAGGCACTTCCCGAAGCCCAAATTATGCTCATGATAGCTCGTTGGAAATCCCTACTTGTCTACTTTCCCACCCAAGTGTAATTTCTGGATTTGGATGTCATTTTCCCCTCCAAAATTTCAAACTCCCAATACTGGTTCCTGTGTGTGTGCAAAAGGTGGCAGAAAGGCCATTTTCAAGGTGTTTTTGACCCTTTAGGCCACCCAAAACTTGATGAAATCCTTAGGCCATTCCTGATCATGCATAGATTTTCATAAAAAATCCAAAAATGTCAAGTTTCCCTCCAGAAGATCTCTCAAACGTAAGCGCGCGCAAGGTGGCGTTACGCGTTGGGCAGGAAAATCTGTTTTGTGACCAAAAAAATTCAAAAATAACAAAATTTCTCCAAATCTGCTGAAATTTGGAGTGAAGGTCCCTCATCAAGTACCATGCTCAGCCAAAAAAAACTTTGGCCAAGATTTGAAGCCAATCATGCCTTTTGCCCCTCCTCTGTGCCCTCCTGGTATATGCAGTTCCGTGGGATCATATGATGAATCTATGTCTGTTTCCATGATGTTGCAAGGTATGAAAAGTGCATGTTTGATTGGTTGAAAATGAAAAATGAGGACTTGGTGTCTTTTTTTCTAAGTTCCAAATGTGTGCCAAAGGGAAATGAGGGACTGTGAGGAATATGGAACAGTGGGAAAAGTGGGGTTTATCAAGTGAAATTAAGGTGTGCTAATAGTCACTTGACTGTTTGGGGATTTAGGATTTAGGTTGGGATTTAGGAATTTTTCAAATGATATGGGAGAGTGATGGTGATGGGAATTGTAGGTTTTAGGAATAGGGAAAATGGGAAGATGAAAATAAGTGATATGAGTGTTTTTGGAATATAGGGAAATAGGAAAGGGATTGTATAATGATGTGACAGTGAGGGGAAATGAATCACAGGTGAGAAATGATAATATGACAGTGAATATTCAGCATAAAAATGATTTTTTTTTATAAGACACCATTTGAAACCCTAAGGAGCAACCTTTGATAAAATGAGAGGGTTTGTGATTTCAACATTCAAACTCTTATAACCAATCTTGAACCCACACCAAACATCATTTAATAGCATATAGAAGATGATTCGAACTTACATGGAGTGAGGAAAAGTGAGGAAAGCTAAGTTTATTTGAGTTTTTATGGAGAAATGATGAAAATCTATGTTTCGGGCCTGTGCGCCACGCAGTCAGCCCAACGCGTCGTGCGCACCATGTGCGTCGCACCTGTGTAATTTTACACTGCGGAAAATGGCCCTATGCGCCACGCGTGCCCAGTGCATCGTGCCACTTAGCCAACGCGCCACGCACCAAAATTCACACACAGTTTGCCTTCAATTTGATTGCGTTGCTCCTCCACATTTCCACTTTGGCTCTTTGTTGCTCTTGGAATGAATGGTTTGATTTTCGCTTGTCTTGCAGGGACGAATGGCCTGGAACTTTGCAAAGGTGACCAGGGCTACGCCTGAAGATTTTAACAACTGAAAAAATTGAAAAATATACATGGTATTTATTACAAAAGACGAAATGACGATTTTCTTCAAAACAGGGTTTTGAAGAAAAGTCATGATCAATCATTGTAACGATGAAATTTCTTGAGATGAAAACTTATTCTGATCCTCCCTCTGGCCTGCTGGCATCATTAAACATTTTGAAGACTGAACCCTAGACCTAATGACTGAAAAACCATAAAAATTCTTTGTTGATCAAGAGATCAAACATGACTGTAAATGACCTTAAAATTGATTTTGATGAACTTCGATAAACAGACCTAAGCTAGTAGGTACAAGGCACGAGGGGTATGAATGACAAAACCCTTCCGTCAGAAGACCGATGCTCCTAATGGAATGCAACTGATTAGATGAATGAGACACCTAAAATGAGATGCAAAAAAGAGTTTTTGATCTTAGACGGAGGGATGAACAGACCAACTCTAACATTTCCAAGAGACGAACCTTCAAAAATAATCTTAACAAAGCTGGATTTATGATAGCATATAATTCGTTTAAATTTAATACAATGATTTGTGAGTCTAACCTAATGTTCAAATGTTGAATACCAAATGTAATGGCATCAGATAATAACTGAATGACTACGCTATATTCTGCAATATTGGTCGTTGTTTGACCAAGGCATATCCCATGAATAGAGACTAACTCATCGGTGGGTGAATAGATAACCCAAGCCATGGAAGAGATGTTCAGTGTACTACGATAGGCGTTGTTAGCAAAACCAATGTAAGTTTGAAGGGATGTCGACATCTGCAATATCAAGAGTAATCAAGATAAGCAGCAAAAGCAGTAACCGTTGTAAAAAAAAAAATAACTAATTCTAAGGCACACTTCTCTAATATAAGGCACACTATTCTAAAATGTAACTAATGTACAAAGAATATATTCACACAAAAATTCATGCATAATATCTCTTGAGATAAAGACCATTTCTGGGTTTATCTAAAGAGACGTCGTCATAATCAATTAATTCATAGGCTCCTTTTGCAAGCACATGCTTGAAAATATAGGGACCATGCCACATCAGTTCGAATTTACCAGCGCCTAACTTATCGTTAGCTTGATCATGTACTAAAACTAGGTCACCTTCTGAATGAATGTGAGGGTTAACACTTTGATCATATTGAGCTTTAACATGTTTCTTCTGAGCTTCAACAGCTAATGCAGCGGTGCGATGAGTCTCATCTAATTGTGTTAGGTATACAAAGTGTTTCTCCTCTTCAGAGGTAGCTGGTAACAACTCAATGGCTAATTTGAGTGATAGTATTTCACATTTAATGGGTAACACATCCTCTAAACTGTAAACAAGTTGAAAAGGAGTGAACCCTGTAGCAGTTTTTGCAAAGGTAAGGTATGCCCATAATGCCAAAAATATCATCATATGCCAATTATATTTATGATTTCTGAAAATCCATTTAATCATGGTGGTTAAAAACTTGTTGATAGCCTCAACTTGACCATTATCCTGTGGGTAATATGGTGTAGAATTATCATGGCGTATTCTACATACCCTCTTATTCATCAAACAGATATTTATGGGTCTCCATACCCTCTTATTCATCAAAAAGAGAAGCAAAAACAAAATTTAATATTCCAACTAGCTCATGGCTAATTAGGAATATTACAGTCCTCCCCTCCCAAATGTTGCTTGTCCTCAAGCAACTGTAAAGGTGAGTATTGCAACTCTTCTCCTCCGCCATTGGTGACACCTCTATGTGATACACTCTCCTTATAATCCAAGTGTCTCCCAATCAATCCCTCCATGACATGATCCTCCCAAGTTCTCATGAGATGCAAATGACTCATCCCACAAGGAAGCAGAAGATCCAATTAAGAAATCATGGTTTGCCCAATGTTCCCCTGAAACATGTAGCATAAGAAACATGGAGAATCTCTCTCCCAAAGGGCATATCCACTCCTTCCATCCTCCCTCCAATCATTCCCATAAAAATAATAAGGACATCATCAATGAATGGGATCAAAACCAATGATACAAAAATAGCCATATGCAATCATGGAGGTGGATCATAGTCCCACATGTGGAGCCAACACAGTATATCTCTTGACTGCATCAAATAATGATATGGTAAGTGGTTTCCCCACCACTTATTTGCTGCCATAGTCTCCTCAAAATTTTTGAGAATGTGAGTAATTTTTGGTGCCTTTGGTGCACACCCAAAATGATACATCATCTCCCTATATCCTCCTAAGGAGTGGCCATGCTCAAAAAAATTTATGGCCTAAAGTTGGCAATGAAGTTTGTTATTACCAAATTGAGTCCTGTTGGGTTGCTTCAATGGTCAAATTTGAGTAACTATTTTAAACCACTTGTAACTAGAAAATAGCCTTTCCATTCTAAGAGGGCTCTCTCAAAGGATAAAGGATATTCAATGAAAAACTTGAAAGTAGATGGCTAACTCTAAATTGGATTGAATGTGTTTTTGTGTAGGTGAAATATGTATAAGGTTTACTACCATTGGGCTTATGGAGTCGATATGAAAACTAAGCCACAAGTTAACCTATCTCATGGAATCTGAGGCAATTATATTCTTATAAAACCACACATGAAGGACAGAACAAAAATATATATGCATACAGGAAGTTGGAGCATGTCATCATGAATTCCAAGTGATTATACATAAGCAAACTAATAAAACATGACAAAACAAAAAACAAGGTGTATAAAGGAAGTTGGAGCGTGTAATCATGAATTCCAAGTGATTATACAACTAGAAAACTGGAGAGAAAGTAAAATATGGATATATCAAACTTACATAAGAATACAAAGAAGAATCACAGGTCTGAAATATGCATGTTGCAACTATATATTTCTGATATCAAAATATTACAATAGCGGTAGTGTCAAGTAACCATCTCCAACCTCTTCAAGCTCTTTCCTCTCCCTATTTATAGAGTTAGGAACCTTTACATCATGTTTACCTGTTGGGCTAGACCATTGAATATCTTCAAGGAAACTTAATCCAACTAACCATTGATTACAAGGAGGAAAATTAGAGATAATTCTGTTTTCAAGAATTAGAAACCTAATAGGACTCTTTCACTCATTAATACCTTAACTAACTATTAAAACTCCCATACATAAAAAGGGCTTATCGAGACAGCAGCCTTATGAGGTGGAAAAAGGCATGATTTAACCATTAAACATCATATCTATAATTTAGGAATTGTTCTTCGGATTCTAATTAAAAGTTGTTATGTTGATGATGTGGCAGCATGATGAGTTTGCATCTCCAAACTACCCTTATGACAAGTGTTTCCTTTCAGTAATCATCTGCTCTAATAATCCTTGACACTGCTCTGATATTCTTTGACATTTCCTATGTGGAAAAACCTTGGAAAAATTCTTACCCTTCGGACATTTCCAAAAATTGACTTTGTTGCAAAAAACAGAGTTTTTAGGTACTTATGTAGTGAGATTCTGCAGTGAACACATTTAGGCCACCTGTGTTGTACATATGCTGCTTCTGAACATTAGATGGTGTTAAGTGATAAAAAACATTTAAATATAGGCCTTAGATTTCCTTAAACAAGTCAAAATAAGTGAATTTGAACCAAAAAGACATATTCAGAAATTTCGTAGCGAGTTTTTGTAGCGTATGAAATCTTGTCTTTTCATGCATATCCTTGCGAAATTTGTTGTTCAAAAATCTTTACTATGCCAAGACACCTTGAAAAAAATAAAACTCCCTCCATAATACTTGAAAAAACTAGATTCCCAGGTAAAAATTCACCTACAAAAATTTTCGTAGCGTTTTTTTGGCTTCAAGCCTGAAGCATGCTATGAAACTGTCTAAAAACCATTATTGCAGATTTTTCCTATTTTTTTCTGAACAATAGGTCTTATAAAAGTGCTTATATCTTCAAATACGTGATGTATTTTTCAAAACTGGAGGAATTTTTTACCTGTTGGGCATTAGAAAAACATGTATAAAACAAGAAAATTCTAAATTCTAAAAATAGGTCCCAAAGACTCCTTTGAATCTCCGAATTGGTAGCACCTGTGAGAAAAATGAAATAGGTTATTGTTCCTTGTTCTGTGCTTCATAATAACCTCTCTCATTATTGCAGAAATCTTCTCTATTCATCCATAATATTCTTTTGAAATTGACTGCTCCCATAGTCCAAAAATGCAGTAAATACTGTTGTAGCTCCAGAAAATTCAAGCAACCTGAACTGGTGAATGCTTTAGTAAAGTTAGGGTCCTCCATGAATAGCTTAAGTTCATGAGCTCCTATCTAACCACAGAGCCTCCTTTGTATTCCTTCTCCTTCATGGCCATCTCCCTTTATAATGAAGTTGCCCTCTTAAAAAGGTGACACTTGTAAAGACAAATTGGACAACAAGTTGCTTGGTGTGGTGAGGCAGCTCTCAAATAGTGACAATGAGATGCTTCACATGCCAGAATGAATATTTAATGACAAGTAGTAGCTTAGGGTAAAGTTTTCAAGGTGATTTTGACAACTCAGAGTTTGATGATGACACATGACAATAAAAGGCAATAGAATCATTCATAATGAATTAAAATGACCTCACCCTTCACCTATTTAATAAAAAAGTGAAACCTCACACCATTTTGTCCCTTTCTGCAGAAAAACACATTTTCGTAGAGAAAATAGTCTGAAAGCTGACAGATTCGCTACGAAACTATTAGGCAGTTTCATAGCGAATCTCCTGATTTGTTTTGTAAAACGCTACGAAACTGTGAAAAACTGATAGGTGGAGTGTTTTTTGATTTAAATGCATGGGAATGAAAACTAGATGATATGAGGCTTGACCTAACATAAATTACATGATCATAAGGGGATATTAAACCTTAAGGTAAACACCAACAAATGCAATTTAGTCATAGATTTCATGAAAATGTTTTATGAGACTCCATCAACCTAGGTGAAAAATGCATGACCCAACATGATGTAACATGAACCCTATGGTGACCTTATCAAAAAAAAAGATTGAAAATTTTGAAAGTGGCTCCACTTGGGATGGTGTGCCCCTGTGGTATAACAAAGAACTAGTAGTTCCAGTGCCACCTCCATTGGGCTGCTCCCATCTTCAAAATTAAAACTTGCAACATGTTCTCACCTGTAACCTTGGCACTGAAAAACTAGTAGCTACTAAAGAACTAAAAGTACATGTGCTAAATTTAAAACTGAAACTAAAAAAATTCTTGTTCTTCAAGCTTATTTATATACAAATGACCATACTCTGCTTGCTCAGCATAAAAACTAAATCAAGTGATCTCACTCTTCCAATGAAGCCAATCAAGAAGTTGAGTACTAGGTTGGAACAAACATTCCACTTCTCTGATCATAAAGCCATTCTTGAGAGATGACAAGTTAGTCCACCATCTGAACTTGTATACATAACAGAAATTCAAATTGATATTCATTCCTATAGAAGATTCCCGCAGAGCTGCGAAAGGTTCTCTAATAGTATGCACGAATAATTCTTGGTGATCAACAAGAAAGTGTGCGTAAATATGATCCTTTGATGGTGTTCCTTGTTCAGATTCTTCATTATAACCCTTGTGACCTTTCTCAAATAAAAAAGAAAAAATATGTTGATCATTATTTTCATTTGAGAGGAAGAAATACTTTGAGTACTCTTGGACACTTTCAAAAGGAATTGCCTCAACATGTACCACAGAAATTTCTAAAGGTAACTCTTCATATGATTCAACAAGCATACCCATCTGATTCTCTAAAATTTTCTTTTCAAAATTTCTTCATTTGATGTAGGCTAATGCAAGGAAGGACATGAAGAATAAATTTCTTCCTTTACCTGAGGATTATAGCAATTATCTTCCAGTATTTCCTCTTGTTGTTTGAAATGATTCTCATATTCCTGATGATCAAAAGACTAACAAGTCTACTACAAATTTTCATCAAACTCATAGGATGTAACATGATTGTTATAAATAAACTCTTGGTGGGCTTCATTTTCATCCAAGAGAGAAGTTATCCTTTCTTCTTGGTGATGAAAGGGATTTTCATGAAGGGCCTCTAAAATTTCCTCATCCATGAACTCATCATCTTCATAAAAATTCTCCAAATATTCAATAAAACTCACACAATGTTTACAGCAGTATTTGACCAGAAATAAGAAAGAATGACATTCTTTATACATCTCATAAAATGCAACATGGAAATCAGCAAGAGAATATAAGGAACCATTTTGTAGGCTTTCGTACCAAGAACATGCTACAAGTAAACCTTATAAATCTTTCACCTACACAAAAACACATTCAATCCAATTCAAAGTTAGCCATCTACTTTCAAGTTGTTCATTTAATCTCCTTAGTATAGGAGGAAAACTCAATAACTACATAGGTTATATATTCAAGCATTTAGAAATATGATAAAATCACCTTCTTGAAATGATCTTCAAGAACACCCAATTATACAATTGAATGAGGATATAAATCTAGAAAACAATGTAAAATCATGTAAAAGTAAAGCTCAATGATTGTAAACATTCAATCACCCAATTTGGAAGTATGACAAGTCACCTTCTTGGCTTGATATTTTATTCAATTATACAATGAATTAATAGTTTGATCTAAGAAAGTAAATAACAAAACATGAAAAGAAACTAAATAACTATGAGCTTTATTGCCTCAAACTTAATCCAATTGGAAAATAGAAAAGATATAACCTTTTGAAATGTTTTTAGAAAAGCAAAGATTACACGGTTATTTTAAAACTAATACTAAGAAAGCAAATAAACTTTAATTTATAAAAGAAAGTAAATCTCACACATTTTAGGCAGCTGATCTAAAAGTATGAGAGATGGTAAATCGAGATGCTCCATATGTAAGAAAAACAAAATCAAAATGAAGGAACATTCATGAGTAAGGCGCCACAATCTAATTTTGTATTCAAAGATTGAGCATAACTCCAATTTTACACATGATTTGATAGGAGAAAGCTTCCCCTATTTATACAAAAGATGAGAAGCTATCTCATTAATGAAAGTCCATGAATCTCTCCCTATATCTCTAGAGTTACAATCCAAATAGGAAGTGATGTGGCACATATCTTCTTAAATTTATAATACAAATAGGAAATGAGACCCAGTTATAATACAAATAGGAAATGAGACCCATATCCTCATGATCCCATGATCTTCTCCATTCAAATTCGAATTTGGCCATAGGAGGCCACATAAGTGTCTTTTGGAAGCTTCTTTTTGACCTAAACATGGCAACAAACTCATTCCACTTGTTAGGTATAAGTATGTGCATATTATTTTCTAATTTTTAACCATAAATTCAATTAAAAATAATAAGAACTAATAAAGTTTGGAAAAACATAAATGTAACCCAATAGTGATAACGGTAAGGTAAATGTAATGAAATGGAGGTGGAGTGAAGGTGATAATATGGAAATGTAAGTGAAAATGTAATGAAAGTAAATGAAAATTTAAATGCCCAACATACCCCCCAACTGAAACTACTACATGTCCTCATACAATCTATTACATTAATTCTTTTTTATCCTTTGAGCTTTGGCTTTGCTTTGCGTGATATCATTTGATAACTTCATACTTCTGCAAAGTATTTTAGTTGAATTGCAACATGGTTGGTTCTTGTGTTTCAACCATATTTTTTTGTTGCATTCAATTTTAATCTTTAAACTTTGCATAATGATAATTTGATTATTGTTTCAAAGTGTATCTTTATTGGATGGCATCATGGTTGGTTCTTGTGTGACAACCATGATTGTGTTTGCATCCAATTATCTTTTAAGTACTTTTGAAAAGCCATTGTATGCTCATAATAATAATGTAATAGTTAATATCTTTTGAAAGTATGTGGGATTTTGAATGTGATATGAATGTGGAAAAATGTGAATATGAATGTACCCACTCCCCCCACCTCCAACTGATGGTATTGTAAATTTTATGAAATGAGGAAAAGAAATGTTTTTTCCAAAAATTATCATTCTACCTTTTCAAGGAATTCTATGGTAAAAAGTTAGAAAATGACATACCTTAACTTAGCCTTTGGAAATGGATGAGATTCATGTGTGGTGGCTACAATATTCTGATCATAATCTTCTACATGTGCCTGTACAAGTTATGGATAAAAGAGTCAAAATGACTTTTTATTGCTTCTACTAAAACTGCTGAATTTGCTGCAAAATGATGTTGATTCTGCAGCTGCCATTTGATTGTGTAGTTTCCGTCTGATTCTGTTGCTGCCCATTGATTCTGCTACTATCATCTGATTCTGCAACTGCCATCTGATTATGCAGCTTCATATCTTCTTCATTTTCTTCAAAATGTTGAAAATGATAGTCTTCATGTCTTCAAAACTCGTTGGCATAATTCCTGCTATGTGAATAGATGTTCTGATGTCTAACATAGCAAGAAATTTTTCACTTAGTGGACATTAATGGATGCCACTAGTCAACACGAGAACTCTCACTATTGATGACAATGAGAGTCAAGATTCCCAAACACATCTTGCTAGGTACGAATAATTTTGTTGTTTTCGAGTACCTAGAAGATCCGATGAAAAAGGGACATTAATGTATTCCCATTGTTCGTCAGCAAGAAGACTTGCCATTAAGGTGTGCAAGCCTCAAGGAGTTTTTGCAAGGATTTTAGACTCAAAGGACTATGGACTCAATAATTTTCATTGAAGCAAGGTTTATTTGCGAAATGAAAAGGAAAGGAGAAGGAAAATGGAAATGGAAGATGAGAATGGAAAATGACAACGGGCAATAAGCATGTAAGTGAGCTTCTTGCTTGTATTTGTGGGTTAGGAGTAGACAAAAAGTAAGGGAAAGTGTATGTGAATTAAGGAAAATGAATAACTAACTCTTGCTGGGAAAATAATTGTGGCTTGCTTTGAATTGCTTCGTTGGATTTATAATTCAAAAGGGAGGAAAGGTAATGGTCTTGATGGATATGGATATGGACTTGTTCTTATGTTTCTCATGAAATTGTTCCTTTGAATACCAATTGTGCACACAATTGGTTTCCTTCAATGATCATTCCATCATCCCAAAACTGCAAAAAATTGGCATAAAGAACATAAGTGTGTTCAAAAAGAAATGGCTAATTCCTTCCTGATGCAAAATTTGAATGCCAAAATAAAACAGATTAAGGAAAACCTAAAGTGTTATATTCAATCCAATTCATGATATCGATAACAATCCATTTAAAAATAAATAAATAACCACGAAAAATAAATCAACTTCATGTTATCGAATGACTTCATGCAATGTGCTCAGTAATATGATTGGCATCACAAAGATTCATTATTTCCTGCAAGTTAAAGCTTCACAGCAAAAATATTATAATTTTTAATGCCAAATATTCAGAAATCATCTAAATATTCTTCCAATTGTTCTGCAAGTCATTGTCAAATTGAAACGTCATCTATGCCGAAAAATCATGTTGTCAAAAATATTTGCAGCGATAAAAAAAAAAAGTACTTGCACGAAACATTATTTCAATCAAATTTTGTAAGTATTTTTCGCCTTATAAATTGCTTCAATAAATCGATTGTATATGCAAATTTTTTAATTTTTAATTTTTTTTTATTTTCTTTTTCTTTTTCTTTTTTTTATTATTTTTATTTTTTATTTTTATATCTTTTTTATTATTATTTATCTTTTTAATGAGGAGAGACATAGGGAATGAAACACATATGTGTCTAAAATCAAGTTTATGAAATCAAATTGGACTCTTAGACCACGTTCCATGTGCAGCGGAGTTTGTTATTAACTTCAATTCTTCTGCTTTCAACTTGCCATGTTTAAACAGTTAAAAACAAATCGTTTTTCCCTCACGCAATTTGCAAAACGGAGCTTCAAAGAACCCTAAATTTCTCCCAAATGGCTATGAAATCCAACAAATCGCTCCTAAGTTACCTAACTCACCCCGTTCCCAAAAAAACCCATGTTTTAATTTTTATTAATTCGCCTCGGTTTGCTCAGAAAATGAGTTTTAAAATCGGGTGTTTTTAACAATTAAGCATTTCTAGCAATTTCGTTTTCTGGTAATTACTTCTGCAACAAAATTAAAAAAAAATTGGTTTTATTTTTTTATTTGTGGGTTTTTATGTGTAATGGCTTGTCTCTCACATAGAAGTTCATGTTGATCACACTTTGACCCTTTAATTTCATAAAATTTTTCCAATCCATTTTAGCTTTATGCATGTATGCTAAAGGATAAAATTTTCTTCTTAAAACAGCCACAAAATCATTCCAAGAAGTTATTACCTTACCTATTTTCTTGAGATCTTGTTGTGTTTTGGATTCCCACCAAATGAGTGTTTCACTTTCCAACCTTAATGAAGCAATTTGAATATTGGTCTCATCACCTTTGATACTTTGTATCTTGCAATACACTTCAAGATGAAGAACCCAAATATCTAATTTCTCGCCATTTACCTCTCCATTATACATAGGCAATTCAAACTTTATGTAAAGTTTTAAAAATGGAGTTTTACCATGTCCCTTTGGAGAATGTGGAGGTGTTTGTGAAGGGGTTGATGTAAAAGATGATGATGGTGAAGATGAAGGTGAGAAGAAAGCTGGAGTTAGAGGTGTTTTATAACCATCCCCTTCATTCCCTTTTGGAGGCTTGTCTCCATTTCCCTTTGGAGGATTTGAGCTCTCACCTTGCAACATTGAGTTCATTTCCTCATAAATAACTTTCACCATCTCATTCATGTCAAAGAATTTTTTCTAAAAGCCTTCTAATCCTCATTCATATTGTCAGGCTTTCCTTCATGTTCCATGATTGGTGAGGCCTTTGGTGAAACTTGAGTTGAAAATTATGGTGGAGATTGTGGCAAATATGCTCTCTTTGAACTAGCTTGAAAAATTGCTCCCACAAGTTTTCCTTCTCCTCTTTTGAGCTTCAACCTTGTAAGCATCAAAAAACACTTGAAAAAGAATAAAACCCTTAATACAACCAAAGAATCAAAGCTATGATACCAAACTGATATGTATATGAAAACTTGAAGGTTTTGATGAAAGTTTTCAAGTGAAATTTTATGTTTTTTATGAAATTAGAGAAGTTTCCATAGCACATAAATTCATTTTTAAACTCATTTTTACAGCATAAAATAGAGAAAATAATACCATAACATAAACACAAGACAAAAAAAATGTTGAAGCAATCACATCCCTCCTGGGCTACATCTCCTAGTACAGCTTCCAATGTTGGGCCTCTTTTATTATGTGCCCAAAATATGTGTTTACATTGATTTGTAGTGCTTATAATGCAAAAATATTATCTACAATGGCTCCGGAACAATAAAAAACCCCTAGTTAGGCCCCTTCTGCACTCAAATTGGTCAAAACCTGATAGAGTTATGCTCTAGAATAATTTTTCTTCTATTTTTTCTACAATTTGCACCCACCTGCAATGCATACTAAAATTTCTGCCAATTTTGGCAACGTGGAGCAACAAATTTACCCCGCGCTAGTGATATTCGTGTCGGTTTGGGTGCAAATTGTTGCCTCTTTAAATGGTGCGGTGACCCCCACGAATTTATGGATTAGGGCCACGTGGTGGGTTCTGCGTCATTGGATGCAAAGTAGGTTTAAAATAACGTATCAATGGTTGAAATATTTTTTACTGTGGTTTCATGTGTTAACTATGTGTTCGGGTTATCAAAACCCCACCAAAACTTTTAAACTTAACCCACTCTTGTTATCATGGTTGAGTTTCATTGTGGTTTGGTTTTGGTGCCTCTGGGTTAGATGAACGTGTTCCAACAAACTGTGGTTGGTATCATGATATGTGGTTTGGGGTCGGGGTTAACCCCGTCCCCGACCCACAGCTTTCCATTCATGAAATTTTAAATAGAGGCCGCACACCATGGTTAATAAGGAACAACTATGGCGGAGTGATAAGACTTTGCGCTTTCAGTTGGTAGGTCACTCGTTTTATTCATTTGCAGGTTATTTCAACCCATAAAAAAATTTAATACACCATCAGGAGGCCATGTGGAACCCAACAATTGTCTCACATGGCTCTCCACCACTGGTCGATCCTTCAACCAATCAAAAGCCACAAGATTTCGACCAACCAGAATGAGTCACTTGGTGCACAACCATTATTCTTAAGAAACACATTTAGCATGCCTAGTCACCTGCCTATTCAACATGCAGACTGTTGACTGCGCATATCTGCAACCCAGCTAAAAAGAAAATTAGTTGTTTGGGAAAACGAGAAGAACACAATATCGAGAGAATATGATATCGGTTTTGAGCAATGCGAGTTGCATTGGATTCATGGAAATGAGATCTTTTTTTCGGCACTAGTTTTGAGCACTTTCAAGAACTTTGAATTTTGAGCACTTTATGGATCCACTAGATCACTCAGATGTGTCTTTATGTTTGCATTATACCATTTCTTTACCTTCTCATCTTCTTTTGTAGATATCTATGAATAACCCCAATTGAAACTAATATTTTCACGACGTTTACTACACACTTTCTTTGGATCATACCCATGAAAGTCTCTAGTTTCAAAGTGCAAGTGATCCAACTCATCTTGTATTTATGTTGTTGTCGCCTTGTGACTCTTTAACTCATACAATCTAATCCTCAAAGGGAAGGTGGGACAAGGGGCTTTCTTCCTCTTGTTAATAACTACTGACAATACCATGTCCAACTAATGTGCTACTTCCTACATGCCTCCTTACTCGTCACACATCATGACATGAGAAGAGGGGATATATGAAAACCAAAAAATCGGATGTATGTACCCTCGGTAACTACAAACCAATCCATGATACCCTGAAGTAACTCCTTCACCTAATCGGTGATGTAAAGAGGATCAATATCGAATATCATATTCAAAATAAATGCAAAGAAGTCCTCATCCAATTTTTCATATGTGCCTCTGAAGCTTGATTTTGATAAAAATCTGCAATTGAGGTAAACCAGAAACTTGTCCTCAGGGGTCATGTTCCAGTATAATGTTGGGAAATTATATTGCGCATATATTCCATCTAAAAGGAACACAAACATATAGAAATTTGGTTCCTAGTTCACCCTCAAAGATGTATTTTCCTACTCCACGTGACCCTGCAATTCCAATGATAATATATTTTCCCAATTGAATACTTTACCACGGGTTACCACCATATATATATATATATATATATATATATATATATATATATATATATATATCCATTTTTCCTCAAAAACCTCAATATTATTGTGCCCATGCAACCAAAAACACATGGCTATCATATACTGATATACATCTCTAAGAATATTTGTCATATAGATGGCGGATGGGTGATGGAAAAACTTAGCAGGCTCTCGAAACCATGGTTTTATGATGTAACTTGTGTCGAGGTTGGCCCATCTGGTGTAAAAGTCAATGTTTGCATATTTTGTAGGCCTAGGCATCTTGTAATATGTTTTCATATATTCTCCATAATAGATGGTGATATGACCAACACTCTCACTACGAAGCAAAATATGAGAGTCATCCATGTGTGTGATAATCCACTCAATAACCTCTACACATGGGATGACTGGGAATCTACATGTGATTCTAAGAACTCTAGACTTGTTGATATTGATGTATGCTTGTATGTCTTCCTGTTGGGAAAAAATACTGAGAGGGGGGGGTGAATCAGTATTTACTGCATATTCAAACTTTTTACTTTTTCATTCCTTAAAACCCATACGCTACTTTGCTGAAGCCAAGTAGCGTATACACGCGGATATCCTTCATAAAACTAGCGTATACACAGAGATCTAATTATGCCATTAGTTCTTCACTTATCTCATTCCATCATTCATTCATTAGATGTTCTATAAACAGTAAACATGTGCAGTAAGAACAGAATAAACCATCACACACAGCATCACACATGAACACCAGGATTTTTAGGTGGAAACCCAAGTCGGGGACAGAACTCACCGCCGCAGCTTGCTCACCTTCAATATTTTATTATAGAGAAAACATATTACAACATACAAGCCGGCGCAAACACTTGACCAAAGACGTTGTGCACCCAATTGCGTCGTTTACGCCCTCTCCGGAAGGGAGCTCCAACCCCCCGATCGCTTTACCGGGCCTCTCCCTGAAGGGAGCTACGACCCCCTCGTCCTCGTTTACCGCCCTCAATTGGAAGGGAGCCACACCCCCGATCGAAGGCTACAACCCTCGCACCACCTTGACCACGTTTCATCAATTTTTTAACACCAGATCCAATAACTCAACAGAACACCACTTGCAGGCCACATTTCATCATATTTTCATACTGGACCCTTTCCATACTTTTAAGCACAAACATACATCACCAACAGATACATATCAACACAGATCAGATAGCAGAAACACAGCAGATCAGATCAGATACTTCATACCCCTTGCTTCAGCAAACCCTAGTTTGCATACGCGCTTTCCCTTTACTGATGTCGCGTATATACGCGCTTCCTTCCATACAAACCAGCGTATACCTCAGTGTATATTTCATTGCGCATACGCGCTTTTACTTCATAGAAGCCGCGTGTATACGCGCTTCCGCCGTGGCGAAGTAGCGTATAGATCTTTAATGATTACAGAGCAGCATACTTCATCAGATCAGATATTCAGTTCAGATCTACCCTTTTGCTTCAGACAGATGTTCGCCAAGATGCTCGCCTCATCACAGATCTAAGCCTTCCATAATCAGATCTAGCAAATACAAGAGCAATTCAGATCTAGATCCCCTTCTTCATCATTGGTGCATCATACATTCAGATTTTCATTCAAGTGTAACCCTTTCCATTCAGATATACTTCAGAGAGAAGTATTCATTCAAGCTCAGACATTTTGCACCCACACTCATGATTTGCACAATGAAATTCTTCTCCTTATATAGGTTTATCCTTTTTCAATACCATGAGCCCCTTTTTTAATGCTGGCCAAAGCAATACCACAAGCCCAAAACAACCTGGACGGGGTCAATTAGGCGGATCATTACCCAATACAATGGGTCAATACCATGGTGGCTACCCTTGGTTTTGCACTTTTTGAGCGCTTTAGCCCATACGCGACTTGGCACGTTATTTTCCGCGTACATACGTGACTTCCCCTAGGCCAATCCGCGTATACCAAGAGACATACTCCTTTTCATCATACTTTGAGTACATTCTGAAATCCTTTCTTCATAGCCTTCTGTACACACTGTAGAAACATCATATTTTCTTCATCAGGAACACATTCTCTTAAGCACAACTTCATCAAGTAAGTTGTCATTATCTTCATCAAGTGGGTTGCCTTTCAAGGACAACACTTAGCACCATATTGTCAACAAACATCATATCACATCATATTTACATCATTTATCAAGTCCATCAAGTCAAGCATAACTTCATCAGGTGGATTGCCATCAAGGACAACACATGTCAACAGTCGCATGTCTTCATCTTCATTCAGTGGGTTGCCATCAAGGACAACACTCTGCATCATATTTCCAACACTTCCAAGTTCTCAACAAACATTTTCTGCAAGAATATGTCATTTATCTTTCCCCATTTGACCTCAATAGACTTATCAATGAATCACTATGTATCTGCATATATTGGAATGGTCGTCTTTGTTACTTAAACATCTTCCTCGGTGCTTGCCTCTAAGGTTTCTTTGGAGGCCACTTTGTGTTTAAAGGGAGGCATTGATCCAACAGATGATGAAAGGGTAACAATATGTGTAGCATGAACACCAATTTGTGGCAGCACACCCATAATGATAAGGTTAGCTTAATGCAATCTACCTATGCATCAATATCTCATAAATCATCTACAAATATCCATCACATGTAACTATACATGAAAATATATCAACGATAGTGAAAAATCACTTTCATGTGTGAGAAACTAGGCACGCAATAATGAGGGAACACTTTCAAAGTACAAAGGGGAATTCAAGGGTCATTCAGGGCTTTGTATTGTGCTCACATGCAAAATCAAGAGAAGAAAATCATCAAGGGCGCATTGGCACACTCCAAAGTGACAAAGGAGTGGAGTGTCAGGCCTTCTGGACTTCATAGTGCACTCATGAACTCAAGGGGAGAGAGAGAGAGAGAGAGAGAGAGAGAGGATGCATTGGTTCACTCCTAAGGGATAAAATAACATGTCTCTAGGCCTTCAGGGTGCATGCATGTGCTCAAAGGAAAGGAGCGAGAATTAGCACATAACGAAGGGACGAAGGAAAAGTATTCGTTGATCCAGGTGGATATTGGTGGCAATGGTCTCCAAAGATCATATTATAGAGTTAAACATATCTCATTTTAAATTATTTTTTATTATCTCAAATGGGTTTTTTACGAAATTTGATTTCGTTTCCCATTTTGAGAGATATGAGAAATTGAAGTTACACATGTATGGAACACTACGCTACCACGTGTCCTCTAAGTTTGTAAAATCATTTTCTCATCCCACGGGTCATCAAATTTCAATTTTCTTATATCACTAGAAATATCTATTTAATACCTCAAATGGGTCTTTGACAAAATTTGATTTCATCACCTATAGCAGAAGTTATCAGCAAAGTTGCACTAAGAGGTCCATTTCAACCAAGATTTGAATCAAAGGTATCAGAGCAATCTTCTCTTTCTCTGTTTTTCTTTGCATGTCCACAAAGAGGTCAGGGTATAAGTAGTTATGGCTCGATCTGGTTGAACCCTTGAAATATCAGCCTCGCAAACCCCGATGACCTCCCATGGCAGAAGAAAAGAAAGACGAGGGGGCAAGAGATCCTATTGATCTAAAATTGTGAGAACAAAGTATTTCTCATACAGAGATTGACAGTAGGGGGATTTTACTGGTTATTTCACCTTTACTAGAAAGGATGAAACCAGAAGCTCCTGGCCCACAAACTGACTCTGCCTAAAGAAATAAAATGTAAACAATGAAGTAGATCCGATCAATGAAAGTATTTGTTTATGTGAAAAGTATTCATTAATCAAAATTTTATGTGTGAATAAGCAAGTTCAAGTATTCTGCAAAGGAAGTAATGTGGTTTGAAGTTAAAATAATGGGAAAAGTGTACTTATGAAAAGTTACTGTTTAATGTAGCAGAATCTGAAATATAATAGCATAACAGTAAGCATTTGTTTAAGCAGTTCACCCCTCTCTTGGGCTACCTCTACTAGGTCCAAAAGCCTCTAATTAGGCTTTTCCCTTTTTCATTAATTCTCAAAATATGAATTACACTATGTAGAAAGCCTCAAAAGGAAAAATAAGCTGCAAATTCAGATACAGAAGGCTGAAATTAGTATAAATCGACTATTCATTCACCTCCAATGGATGAGTATAGTCCAACACAACTGATATTTCATTAGGCCCCGGTAGCTCCACAACCAAAATCGCTGGTAAAATCACTGATAGAGCACCCTGATGGCTTAGAAACCTATCCCAACAGCTCCAGAATTCTTCAATACCCCAAAATCAAAAAACAATTCGTCCCAAATGGACTTCCCTAGCCAAATTTATGGCTAACTGAAGTTTGCCCAGTGTCACCTAGAAAAACTCCACTAAATGTGGAGAAATGGAGTTAAATCCAGTTAAAATTGGTGACGGGCGCTAAATTTAGGGAGCCGCCAACTATTCCACCAAAATGAGAGGGCTGGCAGATAAGCCCCATGGGACCGCACCGTTCGGAGGTTGGTTAACAACTTCACGTTAAAATCGGCATTCAATAAAGTTTGATAACATATATTAAATGGTATTTCGCACCAAGTGCCGATCCATGTGACCGAACATGCAACTGTTCTCCACCCTAAAAAACATTTAAAATTCAAATACATGTGTGTTTCATTGTATAACAAGAACTACAGTTGTGGCCCATTGGTCAAGCCGCTCCATTGCCATCCCGCCGACCTGGGATCGAATCCTGCCGCGTCACAAAAATTTTAACACCATTTCAATTGGATCTTGGGGCCACATGGCGGCCTCCGGGCTAGCCACGTGGCGCCTTTTCATTGGCTGCCACTAGAATATTCTGTAGAATATTCTGTGGAATATTCTTTTTTTAATAAAAATATTTTTTTTTTCAAAAGTCAAATTTGGACCATTTTTTAACTAAAATTGGAAAACTTCAAAGCTGAATAACTTTCTCATACAGAGTCGGTTTTCAGTGCCGTTCATGTCTACAAGATCCTTTTTCCGAACTCTTTCCAGTCAATTTGGTTTGGACCTATTCTAAGCAACTTCATTTTTGAGCATTTTTCTACAAGAGACATGATCTCCTGATCACACCTCCCAAATGGGAAGCTTTTGGACCCCAAAATCTCTCTGATTACTGAAAATGATGATGTGGAGACTGATTCTCCACTCTTCCACCCTTGAATAACTGAAATGTACCCGATTTCATCAAATGAAGCTTTTGAGAAAATGATAATCTGTCTCTGGAATCAACTGATCAACCAATGCTAAGATTGACGGAGTCATGATGCAAATGATTAAAATTTGCAGAACAGAAATTGTAATTTGTAGAAAAAAAACTTTTTCTACACTGATCAAACTTCCCAAAAGACTTAAAATAACCTTCACCTTGCAAACTGTTCCCATGGCTAATTCTACCATTCTGAAACCAACTTTTTCCCATGTTGAATTGTGTGTCCTCCTTGCTTGCACTGCTTTGCTTTGACACTTCATTCACTGCACTGGCTGACCCAAAAGGTAATTTTTGCAACATAACATCATATTTTTTCAAAGACAAACTGTTATCAAACTGAGAGAAATCATTAGCAACATCATAAAAAGGCGAATGCTCAAAATCTGGTCGTTCCAACATCAACAAAGTTAGACTTTGACTTGCATTAACCAGTCTTTTCAATTGACTTGCATGGAGTAAAGAATATTCCAGCTTCTTTTTGTGAGCTCTCACAATGTACTCTTTACCATCTTTGAACAAGTGATACTTGTTTTCATGGCGATGAAATATGGCCTTCCTGTCAAATAAGTAAGGACTTCCCAAAACAATACCTGAGATATCAAGTGGCACCACATCCAGTTCAACTGTGTCAATAAAGTGTGCAGTTATTGCAAAGCGCAATATGCACTTCCTTGAGACTTGCAAATTGGCATCCTTGCATATCCATCCAAGTGGATAAGGCTTCGGATGTGGAATGGTCTCAAGTTTAAGTTGCTTGACCAAGTCTTCAGATATAAGATTAGCTTGTGACCCACTGTCAAATAGTGTGTCAATTTTGGTATGTTTTGAAATTACCTTGACATGGAAAATCTATATCCTCCTCTTTTCTTCATGATTATCTTTGTGACAATTCAAAGAGTTAGAACTGGGAATTGTGTCTTGCACCACTTCTTTCCCCTTAATGTTCTTTAAAACCATGGCTATGCTTTTTGTCTCATCTCCTGAGTCTGACCCTAAGTCTTGCTCAACTGTTGCTGCAGTTTTCTCCTTTTCTTTGGTCTTGTTTTTGTTCTTATATTTTTCTGGTTTCAGTTCAGGATGAAGCTTCCAACAATGATCTTCATCATGACTTGTCTTAGAACAGTTCTTGCAAAAGAACTTTCCTTTTTCTTTTCTTGAATTTGCAACTCTCTTCTTTCCTTTTTTTTTAAATTACTATCCTCATCAAAAGTATTATTTCCTCTAGCTTCTAAATGTGTAGCCTACACACAGACTTCATCTAAGCTGGTAGGATTAAACATTAGAATATTATGTTGTAGGTAATTGTGCAAACCTCCTATGTATTTCAAGAAGGTGTCTTGACTTTGTAAGTCTACTCCAAGTAGAAGTGCTCTCCTTCTAAACTCTTGGGTATAATCTTGCACATTTTGACCCTTAAGTTGCCTAAAATTTTTCCAATTCATGATTGCTTTCTGAATATGAGCAAGAGGATAAAACTATTTCTTAATAGCTGTAATAAACTCATTCCAAGTTACATTTATCTTACCATGCTTTTTAATTTCCTCCCTGGTCTTGGCTTCCCACCAAACCAAAGCTGCTCCATCCATTTTCAAAGAGGCTAATTGGATTTTTGTTTCATCATCATGAAAATTCTGAACCCTTAGATAGACTTCCAGCTGTCTAATCCAATTATCCAGTTTTTCTGCATTCACATCACCATTAAACATCGGCAACTCAAACTTTACATCAAGCTTTAACAAAGGATTTTTAAGAGATGTTTTTGTTTTGTGTGACTAATTAACAGAATTTGAAGAGGATGATGTGGAGGAAGAGGATGACGATGGAGATGAAGGATCACCATTTCCTCCATTCCTTTTCTTAGACTTATCATTGTCTTTCTTTCCTCCTGAAGAATCTCCTTCTTATTTTTGGTTTCTAGACCCTTCTCCAGCAATCCTATCATTTCTTTCCTGGTATAGGATCCTAACCATCTCATTCATGTCCAAGAAATCTTTTCTAAAGACTCTTTCTTCTTCCTTGGGATCCAATTCCCCATGTACTTCTCCTTCTCTGGAAGACATGTTTGTGGCTGATTCTAAGGCTAATGAAGATGAAATGGAAGGTGGACAAATGGCACTCTAGCCCTCCTTGGTTGAGGATTAATTTGTTCTCTAACCAATTGACCTTCCCCTCTTTTCAATTTCAGCCTAGTAAGCATCAAATTTTGCAGAATAACACAATCTTCTTGCACAAATTTCACAAACTCTTAAGCAAAACCTAAAACTCTGATACCAATCTGATCTAAAATTGTGAGAACAAAGTATTTCTCATACAGAGATTGACAGTAGGGGGCTTTTACAGGTTATTTCACCTTTACTAGAAAGGATGAAACCAGAAGCTCCTGGCCCACAAACTGACTCTGCCTAAAGAAATAAAATGTAAACACTGAAGTAGATCTGATCAATGAAAGTATTTTTTTATGTGCAAAGTATTCATTAATCAAAATTTTATGTGTGAATAAGAAAATTCAAGTATTCTGCAAAGGAAGTAATGTGGTTTGAAGTTAAACTAATGAGTTTTGTTCACTGTATAAGTCTGCTTGGGAAAAGTGTACTTATGAAAATTTACTGTTTAATGTATTAGAATCTGAAATATAACAGCAAAAATGCACAACATAACAGTAAGCATTTGTTTAAGTAGTCCACCCCTCTCTTGGGCTACCTCTGCTGGGTCCAAAAGCCTCTAATTAGGCTTTTCCCTTTTTCATTAGTGCTCAAAATATGAATTACACTGTGTAGAAAGCCTCAAAAGGAAAAATAAGCTGCAAATTCAGAAACAGAAGGTTGAAATCAGTATAAATCGACTATTCATTCACCTCCAATGGATGAGTATAGTCGAACACAGCTGATCTTTCATTAGGCCCTAGTGGCTCCACAACCAAAATCGCTGGTAAAATCATTGATAGAGTGCCCTGATGGCTCTACAACCTGTCCCAACAGCTCTAGAATGCTTCAATACCCCAAAAAAAAAAAAAAAATCCGTCCCAAATGGACTTCCCTAGCCAAAGTTATGGCTAATTGAAGTTTGCCCAGTGTCACCTAGAAAAACTCCACTAAATGTGGAGAACTGGAGTTAACTCCAGTTAAAATTGATGACGGGCGCTAAATTTAGGGAGCCACCAACTATTTCGCCGAAATGAGAGGGCTAGCGGATAAGCCCCATGGGACCGCACCGTTCGGAGGTTGGTTAACAACTTTACGTTAAAATCGGCATTCAAAAAAGTTTGATAACATATATTAAATGGTATTCCACACCAAGCGTCGGTCCATGTGACCAAACGTGCAACTGTTCTATGCCCCAAACAACATTTAAAATTCAAATACATGTTCGCTGCATTGTATAACAAGAACTACAGGTGTGGCCCATTGGTCAAGCTGCTCCATTGACATCCCGTCGACCTGGGATCGAATCCTGTCGCGTCACAAAAAATTTTAACACCATTTCAATTGGATCTTGGGGCCACGTGGCGGCCTCTGGGCTGGCCACGTGGCACCTTTTCATTGGATGCCACTAGAATATTCCACAGAATATTTTGTGGAATATTCCATGGAATATTCCCAAAATATTCTATGGAATATTCTTTTTTTATTAAATTTTTTTTTTCTAAAGTCAAATTTGGACCATTTTTTAACTAAAATTGGAAAACTTCAAAGCTGAATGACTTTCTCATACGGAGTCGGTTTTCAGTGTCATTCACGTCTACAGGATTATTTTTCCGAGCTCTTTCCAGTCGATCTGGTTCGAACCAATTCTGAGCAACTTCATTTTTGAGCATTTTTCTAC
Organism: Pinus albicaulis; assembly: GCA_034641835.2. Lineage (NCBI taxonomy): Eukaryota > Viridiplantae > Streptophyta > Pinopsida > Pinales > Pinaceae > Pinus > Pinus albicaulis. Next base: position 1,022,924,565 of record CM076583.1, on the reverse strand, counting down.
AAGAGACTTGATCTCCTGATCACTTATCAAATTATTGCTCAAGGAGGCCCTGAAGAAACAGAGGAACGCGATGATGGATAAATTTTCCCAGATCCTTCAACGAATGCCCACCGGCAGCGCATCTACATCCAGCAACCACTCTGGAGGCGAAAATCCTTTTAAGGTACAAGTCAACTTCGACATTTATGTATTTGAAGGCCAGATAGATGTAGACATCGTAGATAGATGGTTGAATTTGTTGGAAAGGTATTTCTCAGTCCATGATTTCTCGAACCAAGAAAATTTTACTTTTGCACTCCTCAAAGTTGCCTCCCATGTCGAAGACTGGTGGAAAACCTTCTGTGAGCAGAAGGACGAGAGGGAACCCTCTCTTTTCTCGGTCGCACCCACTTGGAATTCATTCCGAGACGGAATCAAGGAATAATATTAACCTTTGGGGAGCTATGAGGACAAGTACATCCAATGGACCACGCTACGAAAACAAAGGGATCAAGATGTGCACGAGCTGACCAATTTTTTCCATACCTTGTGCACAAATTTGGGTATTAAAGATTCAAAGAGACATTTGGTGCTCAAGTACCACATTTTTTTGCATATATACATTCATGAGGAAATGGAGTTCCTTAACATTACGTCGCTTGATGCGACATATTGATATGTCGCCAAGATCGAGCGAAAATTTAAGCAGAAGAAGTGATACATTGGATCTATGAATCTGAAGCCAGGGAAAGTCGCCCATGAACCACAGAACAAGGGGAAAATCCAAAGTGGGGCGACTCAAAACAACACCACAAATCAAAAGAAGGACACGGGGAAGTGGTGTCAATTTCATAACAGCTCCACTCACACCACAAATGAGTGTCGAGCCAAATAGTCAATGGTGGCCGAACTGAAGGCACTCGAATCAGATGCATGTTCTGTAATATTCCCAAATGGGAAAAGTAGGAATATAGAAAAAAATGCTGGAAATAGCAGTGTAATAATCACTTCAAAGCATGAGACTAATATGGAGCTTCTTTATACATTATAACATCAGCAAACATGTATAAAATAATGGGCCACAAACCATAAAACAAGATACAACAAGCCTCCAATAAAGAAATCCCTCAAGAATGAGGTGTTGCTACTATATCAAAATGTCAGAAGACTGCTACAGCGTAGTAATAAGTGCACTGTTATAGAAAATGAATACACAAAAGATAGATGGAAATTATATGCCTCAAAGGATACTAGAAATGTAGATCCAGGCTCTATACAACCTCCAACAAGAACCCCAAAAGGGTTTTCAGAGATATACCAATATACAAGATAGGAACCCAAGCCCTAGGGATGAAGATTCACTGCAAAAACATAGCTAGAAAGATGTGGCTGATCTGATATGATAAAAAATGTAGCCTCCTCCAATAGATCGTCTAGATGAAAGGCTAACCCCTTCATTAGAAAACCTCCTCTCCAAATGGTGTATCCCTAAAATAACGTAGTCCAATATAGAAAATGCGTTGTAGGGGAAAACGATGATGCGTCCTGATGCCAAATGATGCAAAAAGGCTCAAGGGCCTTCCTCACTAGCCTCCCAATGAAAGGGAACCTTCATCCACTGAAAAACAGATCAGAAAACACCCGAATGTATTCTCCACTGCTGCACCCTGCAACTCAGCACATCTCTCAACAGAAACTGCACTGTACCACAAGACTTAAGCTTTGGCCTAATGCCTAAATGTGGAATGATAGTGCAACACTCTTTCTTAGAGGCTCCTCAAGGATAGAGGTGGTATTCTTGCTCGGGAATACCATGTGCTAAACAACACTGTAATATTAGCTAAACAGTAGAAGAGCGCAACAAGTCTAAACAGACCATATAATCAAAATATCATAGCATAACATAATCAACCATGGCTACCATCCCCTTCCTTATATAAGTGGTGAGCTTCCTCACCCTTGGCCCCACCCATTAAATGCACTACTTCCATGCATGGAGTCTCCACCCAAAACTGCGTTGTCCCATAATGAATGCAGCCTCCTCTATGACAGCATTGTTGATTTGGTCAAAGTTGACCCAGTCTTCATGCTCCAACCCTTTTCACATACAAATGTTCTTAATTAAGCTGCTAAGATGTCCTCCTTTCACATTAGGAGTGATTGTATTCCTACTAAGGAGATTTATGGGTCTCCATACCGTCTTATTCATCAAACAGAGAAGCAAAAACAAAATTTAATATTCCAACTAGCTCATGGCTAATTGGGAAAATTACAGTCCTCCCTTCCCAAATGTTGCTTGTCCTCAAGAAACTGTAAAGGTGAGTATTGAAACTCTTCTCCTCCGCCATTGGTGACACCTCTATGTGATACACTCTCCTCATAAGCCAAGTGTCTCCCAATCAATCCCTCCATGACATGATCCTCCCAAGTTCTCATGAGATGCAAATGACTCATCCCACAAGGAAGCAGAAGATCCATTGAAGCTATCATGGTTTTCCCAATGTTCTCCCTGAAACATGGAGAATCTCTCTCCCAAAGGGCATATCCACTCCTTCCATCCTCCCTCTAATCATTCCCATAAAAAGAATAAGGACATCATCAATGAATGGGATCAAAACCAATGATACAAAAACAACCATATGCAATAATGGAGGTGGATCATAGTCCCACATGTGGAACCAGCACAGTATATCTCCTGACTGCATCAGTTAATTAGATGGTAAGTGGTTTCCCCACCACTTATTTGCTGCCATAATCTCCTAAACATTTTTGAGAATGTGAGTAATTTTTGGTGCCTTTGGTGGACACCCGGAATGATACATCATATCCCTGTATCCTCCTAAGAAGTGGCCATGCTCAACAATGTTTATGGCCTAAAGTTGGCAATGAAGTTTGTTATCACCAAATTGAGTCCTGTTGGGCTGCGTCAATGGTCAACTTGGAGTAACTATTTCAAACCACTTGTAACTGGAAAATGGCCTTTCCAGTATAATAGGGCTCTCTCAAAGGATAAAGGATATTCAATGAAAAACTTGAAAGCAGATGGCTAACTCTAAATTGGATTGAATGTGTTTTTGTGTAGGTGAAATATGTATAAGGTTTACTACCATTAGGCTTATGGAGTCGATATGAAAACTAAGCCACAATTTAACCTATCTCATGGAATCTGAGGCAATTGTATTCTTATAAAACCACACATGAAGGACAGGAAAACAAGCTATATGCATACAGGAAGTTGGAGCATGTCATCATGAATTCCAAGTGATTATACATAAGAAAACTAATAAAACATGAAAAAACAACAAACTAGGTGTATAAAGAAAGTTGGAGTGTGTAATCATGAATTCCAAGTGATTATACAACTAGAAAACTACAGAGAAAGTAAAAGATTGATATATCAAACTTACATAAGAATACAGAGAAGAATCTCAAGTCTGAAATATGCATGTTGCAACTATATATTTTTTATATCAAAATATTACAATAGTGGTAGTGTCAAGTAACCATCTCCAACCTCTTCAAACTCTTTCCTGCCCCTATTTATAGAGTTAGGCACCTTTACATCATTTTTACCTGCTGGGCTAGACCATCGAATATCTTCAAGGACACTTAATCCAACTAACCATTGATTACAAGGAGGAAAAGTAGAGATAATTCTGTTTTCAAGAATTAGAAACCTAATAGGACTCTTTCACTCATTAATACCTTTACTAACTATCAAAACTCCCATACATAAAAAAGGCTTATCGAGAGAGCAGCCTTATGAGGTGGCAGAAGGCATGATTTAACCATAAAACATCATAGCTGTAATTTTGGAATTGTTCTTCGGATTCTGATTAAAAGCTGTTATGCTGATGATGTGGCAGCATGATGAGTTTGCATCTCCAAACTACCCTTATGACAAGTGTTTCCTTTCAGTAATCATCTGCTCTAATACTCCTTGACACTGCTCTGATCTTCTTTGACATTTCCTATGGGGAAAAACCTTGGAAAACTTCTTACCCTTCGGACATTTCCAAAAATTGACTTTGTTGCAAAAAATAGAGTTTTTAGGTACTTTTGTAGCGAGATTCTGCAGTGAAAGCATTTAGGCCACCTATGTTGTACATATGCTACTTCTGACCATTATATGGTGTTAAGTGTTCAAAAACATTTAAATATAGGCCTAAGAGTTCCTTAACCAAGTCAAAATAAGTGACTTTGAACCAAAAAGACAACTTCAGAAATTTCATAGCGAGTTTTTGTAGCATATGAAATCTTGTCTTTTCATACATCTCCTTGCCACCTTTGTTGTTCAAACATATTTACTATGCCAAGACACCTTGCAAACAATAAAACTCCCTCCATAATACTTGAAAAAACTGGATTCCCAAGAAAAAATGCACCTTCAAAAATTTTCGTAGGGTTTTTTTGGCTTCAAGCCTGAAGCATGCTACGAAACTGTCTAAAAACCAGAATTTGCAGATTTTTCCAGTTTTTTTCTGAACAATAGGTCTTAGAAAAGAGCTTATATCTCTGAATACATGATGTATTTTGCAAAACTGGAGGAATTGTTTTTCAATCAAAATGTTCTGAAGAAAAACCTATCTTGGTTTTTTGAAAAACATCTCTAGCTGTCCAAAATCTGCATTAGAAAAACATGTATAAAACAGGAAAATTTTGAATTCTAAAAATAGGTCCCAAAGACACCTTCAAATCTCTGAATTGGTAGCACCTGTGAGAAAATTGAAATAGATTATAGTTCCATGTTTTGTGCTTGATAATAACCTCTCTCATTATTGCAAAAATATTCTCTATTCACCCATAATCTTCTTTTGAAATTGACTACTCCCACAGTCCAAAAACGCAGCAAATACCCTTGTAGCTCCAGCAAATTTAAGCAACCTGAATTGGTGAATGCTTCAGAAAAGTTAGGGTATTCCATGAATAGCTTAATTTCATGAGCTCCTATCTAACCACAGAGCCTCCTTTGTATTCCTTCTCCTTCATGGCCATCTCCCTTTATAACGAAGCTGCCCTCTTAAAAAGGTGACACTTGTAAAGAAAAATTGGATAACAACTGCTTGGTGTGGTGAGGAAGCTCTCAAACAGTGACAGTGAGATGCTTCATGATGAAAGCCCAAGCTACCAAACCCATGATCTGCAAATAAATGCAAAACTTCATAAAATCCTCAGCATGAGGCAACCTTAACCTCAACAATTTTTCATCTCATAGTTTAAGGTCTACAATCCACTTTAACATTTTATTTCCGACTTTATGAAATTTGATTAATTATCCAATCAATAAACTGTATGGGCAGAGGCATTTTTCATTTTCAAAGCCTTATGGTTTTAAAACCATAGCCAAAGCTCACATAAATATTCAATCTTTGGATTAAAGTCCAAAGTATCATGCACATGGCTTTTACCAATCCTCATGCATTTTATACCTTCGATTTTGATAACCTTTAACAAAGGTTAAACTTACCAATCCTCATGCTTTGAAACCCTTTTTCAATATTGTAATTGAAACACCATTTCAAGTCCTTTATAATAAATATCTAAGTCTTAACTTAGACATTAAAACTCATTTAATCTTCCAGCAAAGCACTTAATCTACATTTATCATTTTGGGCCCACACATCAATATTCAACTCTCAAATAAACATTTAAGTTTGTAAGAATGCTGGGCCATACCTCATATTAATTCCCATGCAGCTTCCCCGTGCGATTATCCTTGGATCTTTTTCCCTTAAGATCGAATGCAAATCGTGTTCCTTTCATCACAGAGCCTTAACACAAAAATATTGCATGATATAAGCAGTTTTATACACCGACGTGTCCAAAAATGATTGGATTGCGTTGATAAATTGGAAAACCACTCCTTGGAAAATTGGCACGTGATACTGGTGGTATTATCACACAAAACCACTTCAATCTCTGAACGCACTGAAGCCGGGTTTCAACAGACTTTTGATTCAATTCAAACCCGAGTTCAATCGCTCCTTTCAAAACACGTCTTATCCGCCTAAAGCTTGGGATCGATCGACCTTAATCTGATAGCAATTCAACAACCAGAATTTGATGCAGATTTAACATATTCAATGGTCAAATGCGTATATTAGTTGCACATTTAATCACCAGAATCGGTTTCGATTCTTGCAAATCGAACCAATTCAATTCAATTCAACCAACAATGTTTCAATACAAGGTCAAACGTACCCAATCATCTGATACAGACACCGCTTACTTTGTCCATTCAAAAGGCTAAAAACGCATTGATTTTATGGAGTTATTCTCACAAAATAAATATGCTGGCATTTCATCACCAAAGGAATTATATTCAGATGTGTTCAATCTATGGCAAGCATATATACTCAAAAATAAGAGATTTATATCACCTGCGTCCTCATCGAATTTTATTGAACTCTTCACACAAGACTGATATGTATTCAATTATAATGCATTCACTTCACACAAACTTAGAACAGAAATTTAGATGTGTTCAAACCATAACCCAATGCATGACCACATAGGCATAAACACAATTAGGTACTATACAGAAAAATTGAATACCTGTAACCTTTGCAATTGTAATTACTTCAGCCCTTCAATTATCTGAGGTCCTTCGATTGAGGATTTCACTTTACAGGATCTAAATTATCCATACATAGATTTTAGAATGCATAGTAGAATAAAACTCACATAATCAATCTTCATTTAAACATTAATTTTACAAATAACATCAAACTCTATTTACAATTAGGATTAGACCTGATATGTATTACATAGTTTTCATCCCTTTTCTGCCAAAGCCCATAGGCTTAAAAACTAAAATTATCCTACCATCTATTCCACTCTCATTCCTCTCTCTCCTCTAATTGCCCGAAGGCTTACAATTTATATAAAAAAGGATTTATGAACTAAATTAGTTCAAATCCCAAAAATCTCTCACTATCCCCTGGATTACCTATTAAACTCCTTTCTTCACTCAACAAAATCTTAGATTATATTTTTGTTCAATCTCTCAAATTCTATTATAGCCAAAAAATCTAAATCTATGGCTTGATCTCCACGCAGGGAAGATCACTTGCTACATTTCTCTTTTCCAGTTCATAATTTAACAACAAATAATTGCACATATACATTTAATTAATTAAAATTCAACTTAAGCACTTGTCTTCTAATCCTTAGTCAGCCACAACATGTGATCAACCCATCACATTGCTAGCTGGTCTAAATGCCACTGCATCAGACTCCCTAAGTTGAAAAATTTCATGGACTCCTGTTCATGAGTCACTCAACTGCTGCTGCTGTAAACTTCATCAAATTTCATCTTCAAATTGATTGTCTGTCTTCTTTCAAATGTAAATGCATTTGTTGCCTTTTCTCTTTCTCCTGGATGCCAAATTCTGTGTTGTGAATGTCCTTTTGCTCTGCTGTCATAATCATCTCTTCTGCATAATGTTTGGATGTTGATATCCTGCATAAACAGTTTCTCAAACAAAATAAATTGTTGCTCCCAAATCTGTTGTTGTCTTGCCATTACCTCAATAAAATTGAGTTTCAACCTTATGTATTTCCTCCTGCCCTGTATCGGGCTTATCATCTTTGGAATTTTCAACATCCACTTATCCAATGACTTAAGTAGCATTCTCTCAATCTTAAAAGAAGATTGTTTCTTGTTTGCTACAAGAATAAATAACCTTTCAACCTCATACTTTCCATCAGCTACAAATAATTCAGTTATTGAACTGGGTTCAAATACCTCCATATCTACATAAAATATAACTAATTTGTTCATCCAAAATTTTAATTGCCAACTCAAGATAAAATATTGGCATTCAAACCTTCTTTGAATTAAAAACAAAACCTGTCTGTGCACTGTACGTTTACATCCCCTGCAACCTTCTTTCTCTTCTACAATGATTTGCTTAAGAGCTATGCCAACTCTCCTTCTTTCATCCTGAACTTTTAAATCAATCAGTTGCTTACTATTACCTGTTTGTTCCCATAAGGAAAATTGGCTTTCTGCATCTTCAGAATTTACATATTCCTTCATGTTTGCATAACCAAACATATCTCCAAGGGCAGTTTGTCCTTCATCCTGGAAAACACATTCAAAAATTAATAGTTCAAAATCAAAAAATGCATTACATTTTTCATCAATTCCACTTCATAATTTCTCTGAATTAACATCTTCTTGATGTGCATATGACATATCAAAATTGTCATATTTTCCTCCATATTTTCTTATCTTGAACAAGTTTGGTTTGTCTTCACTTTGCTCTGAATGCTGCCTAATTTCACAACTCTATTTTCTTCTCTTCTCTTTAGCTTTCCTTCCTTTCACACTTCTCCTCATTCTTTCTTCTTCTCCCTTACAAAGATGTAAGTCGCTAAATTTTCTTTTCCATGCCTCTTCCTTCTCAATCAAAATCTTCCAATCTCTCATCCTCTTTGTTTCTGGACATGAAACAAAATTATATGCAATAGAGTTTTCCTTCCCTGATAAAACTCCTTTTAGAATAAAAATCACTATTAACATCATCAATATCAGTTTCCATTGAAACCCTTTGTTGTTTACTGTAGATGCATCATTCATGAAGGTGTCCTTGCCTTCATCTTCTGAGATTGCCTGTCTCTCACCAGTTTGTAGATTACAATTACCTTCATTATTTTTGCAACTTGTACAAGTAATACTGTCCTCAAATTTATGTTGTAGCTCGACCTTTTCCAACTGATCCTTATGTTCTAAATTGTCTTCTTTTCCTCTCTTATTCATAGCCTATTCTGGATTTTCCATACTTTTTTGGACTAAATTCTTTTATAAATATTTGTTCTACCATCTTCCACAATATAATCTTTAGTAAAATCCTTTTCCATTAATGTTTCATTATGTTCTTCCAAGAAAATTTCTTGTCCATTAGCTATTAGCACAAGTCCATAATTTTTGAGTAAAAATTAAATAGATAATCCCATTACCTCAAATGGCTTCATTGTACACATACTTTTGGTTGTTTTTGTCACAAGGCTATCTTCATACCTTTCTTCAGCTTCTTATTTTGCAATCTACAATCTCCTTTTGTCTTCAGACTGTTTTTCATTCCTTTGCCAAATTTCACTAGAATCATCACTTCCAGCTTCCATAGTAGCTGTCAACATTTTCCTTTCTTTAGTGTCCTTGAACACATGTTCAATCATGAACTGTTCCATGATAGTCACTTCTTCTAACATCTTCATTTCTTCAGTAACTTGCATAAACACATCTTGTAAAGATTGTTCATCACCTGCATACATACAAAAATAATTAGTTTCAAATATACTAGGTTCATCTTTCTTTGATGTCTCAATCATCACATCTCTCCACTGATATGAACTTGTCCAATAGTTCAGAAATTCATCAATGATTTCTTTCTTAGCAAATAAATCTTCTTGCTCAGGTCTATAGTAGTCATCTTCCATCTCTAACTCAATTGTTTTGAGTTCCTTTCTTAATCTGAGATACATTCTTCTATTTGTCTGCTTTAGCAACAGCTTCCAGTTTATCTTCTTTCTTCTCATATTCCAACCATAATTTTGGTCCTTCATACTCTTCTCAAGCAACACTATTATTGCATTAACACTTGCTTTCAATTCTGCAACTTCTCTGTCAAATACTTCTTGACTCATTCCCTTACCTCTGCCATTTTCCTTGGCACCTTTCTTTCTTTTGTTGTGGCTTCTCTCTGAACCCCTACTATGACTGTCAATAATCACTTTCTTCTCCATCTCTATGAGCTCCTCACTCCCTATGAGCTACACTAAGCCTCTGCAACAGCAAGTCCTCCTTACTGCCACTTACCTCACCAATCCCCTCTCTGGACTTGGTCTTTTGGTAAGCTCTGGTTCTCTAACTCAGGAACCTCTTGAGCATTCTTCTTCTGCTCTTTCTAGGCTTACATCCTCTGCTCATCTTCAATTTGAGAACACTTCAGTTGTTCTCCCTATCCAACTTGTAGTTGGAATACTTACGTTCACTGCCACTAAAACAACTCTTCTCTTTCTTTACACAGCCTTCTACTGTGTGTTGCTGATATTTCTTATAAAAGTAATTCAAATGAAACCAACATCAAATATGGCTCATACCTGAGAGATCTCCAAATGATTGATCTCTTTGAGCTTCCACTAGCTTGGACAATGCACATGCTACTTTTCTTTCCACTGTCTGCAATTCAATTCTTCTTTCAACTGAATTTCCCTTCTTACTGAGTACATTCATATTCACTTCCTTACAGTATATTTGTTGCAACTTGTTCATTCATTTATTTGTCATAGCTTCTCAGATAAAACTTCTATTGTTGCATTCATCACATACGTATATCATTAAAATTCTGAGATTTTTTTACCTGATCCTATCTTCCTCAAGTCTTTCCACAATCTGCCTTTGCTGAAGTTTTCATTGTCTGCAATATTTCAGAATTCCTCTTTGCATACAATCTCTTGTATCCTATGCTTCTTCTGTATTGGGTTCATCACAATGTCAATCAAATCCCACATACTAAAAATAAAATAAAATATTTTTCAATCAATTCCACAGAGCATTAGTCCAGCTCTGATACCACCTGATGGTAGCCCAAGCTGCCAAACCCATGATCTGAAAATAAATGCTCTTCTCAACTCAAAACTTCATAAAAGCCTCAGCATGAGGCAACCTTAACCTCGGTAATTTTTCATCTCATAGTTTAAGTTCTACCACCCACTTTAACATTTTATTTCCGACTTTATGAAATTTGATTCATTATCTAATCAATAAACTGTATGGGTGGAGGAATTTTTCATTTTCAAAGCCTTATGGTTTTAAAACCATAGCCAAAGCTCGCATAAATATTCAATCTTTGGATTAAAGTCCAAAGTATCACGTACATGGCTTTTACCAATCCTCATGCATTTTATACCTTTGATTTTGATAACCTTTAACAAAGGTTAAACTTACCAATCCTCATGCTTTGAAACCCTTTTTCAATATTGTAATTGAAACACCATTTCAAGTCCTTTATAATAAATATCTAAGTCTTAACTTAGACATTAAAACTCATTTAATCTTCCAGCAAAGCACTTAATCTACGTTTATCATTTTGGGCCCACACATCAATATTCAACTCTCAAATAAACATTTAAGTTTGTAAGAACGCTTGGACATACCTCATATTAATTCCCATGCATCTTCCCCGTGCGATTGTCCTTGGATATTTTTCCCTTAAGATTAAACGCAAATCACGTTCCTTTCATCACAGAGCCTTAACACAAAAATATTGCACGATATAAGTAATTTTATACACCTAACGTGTCCAAAAATTATTGGATCGCATTGATAAATTGGAAAACCGCTCCTTGGAAAATTGGCACGTGATACTCGTGGTATTATCACACAAAACCGCTTCAATCAAAACTTCAATCTCTAAACGCACTGAAGACGAGTTTCAACAGACTTTTGATTCGATTCAAACCCGAGTTCAATCGCTCCTTTCAAAACACGTCTTATCCACCTAAAGCTTGGGATCGATCGACCTTAATCTGATAGCAATTCAACAACCAGAATTTGATGTGGATTTAACATATTCAATGGTCAAACGCTGATATTAGTTGCGCATTTAATCACCAGAATCAGTATTGATTCTTTCAAATCAAACCAATTCAATTTAATTCAACCAACAATGTTTCAATACAAGGTCAAACATACCCAATCATCTGATACAGACACCCTTACTTTTTCCATTCAAAAGGCTAAAAACGCATTGATTTTATGGATTTCTTCTCACAAAATAAATATGCTGGTATTTCATCACCAAAGGACTTATATTCAGAGGTGTTCAATCTATGGCAAGCATATATACTCAAAAATTAGAGATTTATATCACCTGCGTCCTCATCGAATTCTATTGAACTCTTCACATAAGACTGATATGTATTCAATTCATATGCATTCACTTCACACAAACTTAGAACGAAAATTTAGATGTGTTCGAACCATAACCCAATGCGTAACCACAGAGGCATAAACACAATTAGGTACTATACAGCAAAATTGAATACATGTAATCTTTGCAATTGTAATTACTTCAACCCTTCAATTATCTGAGGTCCTTCGATTGAGGATTTCACTTTACAGGATCTAAATTATCCATACACAAATTTCATAATGCATAGTAGAATAAAACTCACATAATCAATCTTCATTTAAACATGAATTTTACAAATAACATCAAACTCTATTTACAGTCAGGATTAGACCTGATATTTATTACATAGTTTTCATCCCTTTTATGCCAAAGCTCGTAGGCTTAAAAACTGAAATTCTCCTACCATCTATTCCACTCTCATTCCTCTCTCTCCTCTAATTGCTCGAAGGCTTACAATTTATATAAAAAAGGATTTATGAACTAAATTAGTTCAAATCCCAAAAATCTCTCACTATCCCCTAGATTACCTATTCAACTCATTTCTTCACTCAATAGAATCTTAGATTATATTTCTGTTCAATCTCTCAAATTCTATTATAGCCAAACAATCTAAATCTATGGCTTGATCTCCACGCAGGGAAGATCACTTGCTACATTTTTCTTTTCCATTTCAGAATTTGACAATAAATAATTACACATATACATTTAATTAATTAAAATTCAACTTAAGCACTTGTCTTCTAATCCTTAGTCAACCACAACATGTGATCAACCCATCACATTGAAAGCTGGTCTAAATTCCCCTGCATCACTTCACATGCAAGAATGAATTTTTAATGACAAATAGCAGCTTAGGGTAAAGTTTTCAAGGTGATTTTGACAACTTAGAGTTTGATGATGACACATGACCATAAAAATCAATAGAATCATTCATAATGAATTCAAATGACCTCACCCTTCACCTATTTAATCAAAAAGTGAAACCTCGCACCATTTTGGCCCTTTCTGCAGAAAAACACATTTTCGTAGAGAAAATGGTCTGAAAGCTAACAAATTCGCTACGAAACTATTAGGCATTTTCGTAGCGAAATCTCCTGATTTTTTTTGTAAAACGCTATGAAACTATGAAAAACTGATAGGTGTAGAGTTTTATGATTTAAATGCATGGGAATGAAAACTAGATGATATGAGGCTTGACTTGACATAAATGACATGATCAGAAGGGGATATTAAACCTTAAGGTAGACACCAAAAAATGAAATTTAGTCATAGATTTCATGAAAATGTTTTATGAGACTCCATCAACCTAGGTGAAAAATGCATGACCCAACATGATGTAACATGAACCCTATGGTGACCTTATCAAAAAAAAATTGAAATTTTGACAGTGGCTCCACTTGGGATGGTGTGCCCTTGTGGTACAACAAAGAACTAGTAGTTCCAGTGCCACCTCCATTGGGCTGCTCCCATCTTCAAAATGAAAACTTGCAACATGTTATGATCTGTAACCTTGGCACTGAAAAAACTAGTAGCTACTAAAGAACTAAAAGTACACGTGCTAAATTTAAAACTAAAACTAAAAAAATTCTTGATCTTCAAGCTTATTTATATACAAATGATCCTACTCTACTTGATCAGCATAAAAATTGAATCAAGTCATCTCACTCTTCCAATGAAGCCAATCAAGAAGTTGAGTACTAGGTTGGAACGAACATTCCACTTCTCTGATCATAAATCCATTCTTGAGAGATGACAAGTTATTCCACCATCTGAACTTGTATACATAACTAAAAATCAAATTGAAATTCATTCATGTAGAAGATTCCAGCAGAGCTGCGAAAGGTTCTCTGAGATTATGTAAAAATAATTCTTGGTGATCAACAAGAAAGTGTGAGTAAATATGATCCTTTGATGGTGTTCCTTGTTCAAATTCTTTGTTATAACCCTTGTGACCTTTCTCAAATAAAAAAATAAAAAATATGTTGATCATTATTTTCATTTGAGAGGAAGAAATACTTGGAGTACTCTTGGACACTTTCAAAAGGAACTTCCTCAGCATGTATGACAGAAATTTCTAAAGGTAACTCTTCATATGATTCAACAAGCATACCCATCTAATTCTCTAAAATTTTCTTTTCAAAATTTTCTTCATTTGATGTAGGCTGATGCAAGGAAGGACATGAAGAATAAATTTCTTCCTTTGCCTGAGGATTATAGCAATTATCTTCCAGTATTTCCTCTTGTTGTTTGAAATGATTCTCATATTCCTGATGATCAAAAGACTGACAAGTCTGCTGCAAATTTTCATCAAACTCATAGGATGTAACATGATTTTCATAAATAAACTTCTGATGGGTTTCATTTTCATCCAAGAGAGAATTTATTTTCTTCTTGGTGATGAAAGGTATTGTCATGAAGGGCCTCTAAAATCTCCTCATCCATGAACTCATCATCTTCATAACAATTATCCAAATATTCAATAAAACTCACACAATGTTTACAAGAGTATTTGACCAGCAATAAGGAAGAATGACATTCTTTATACATCTCATAAAATGCAACATGGAAATCAACAAGAGAATATAAGGAACCATTTGGCAGGCTTTCGTACCAAGAACATGCTACAAGTAAACCTTATACATCTTTTACCTACACAAAAACACATTCAATCCAATTTAAAGTTAGCCATCTGCTTTCAAGTTTTTCATTGAATATCCTTTATCCTTTTGAGAGATCCCTCTCATACTGGAAAATATAATTTCCAGTTATAAGTGGTTTGAAATAGTTACTCCAAGTTGACTATTGAAGCAGCCCAACAGGACTCAATTTGGTGATAACAAATTTTATAGGGAAGAATGCTCCTACTTGGAGCAATGGCCTACATATATGGTAAAGGAATGAAAATAATCATCAATTATATCATTATGGACATAAACATGATCCTTACCATAAATCCTGCTCATACAAATGGAGTGGCTCATATATAGATCCCCTCTCATTCCCAAATAGGAAAGAGGTGGTTTTGATAACTCCCCCAAAGAGTTGTGTATCTCCTCCATCTTCACATGATCCATGCATCTCCTCAAATGCTGATATATCTCCTCTCCAAAGCCTTCCCAAGTAAACCCCTCCATGATAGTGTGGTATGACCTCATGGAATAAGTGTGGTTAAAGAGAAAATCCTCATATGTTGTTTGTAGTAACTTCTCCTTGAGCTTGTATGCTCTAGATAATAAGATCCTACCATGATAGTAGATGACCTCATCTCTCATTGAATACCCCTCCTCTTGTATATGGTCATCAAGTATCATGCAAGTAAAAATATCCTTGGAATAATGCACCAACAGCTGGGATTTCCAATATGGATCTACCCTCCAAAGTGACAGCATTGATGATCTATCATATAAAACATTTGTCATGTAGTTGCTCCCTTCTTTGACATCTCCTATGCCAAATTTACACATTGGAAGGATGTTATCCTCCCTCTGCTACTCCTTTCTCAGTGCAAGATCTTAGATGAGAGTGGGTAATGATGATGTTGGGAGAATGTCTCCCTCCTCCTTGAGTCTACCTAAGACTCTCAGCGTTGTATTGTGACCTCCCAATTCTCCCACTCCTCCTAGATATATGAGTGGTACAACATGTTGTGAGACATTTCTCACCAACTCCTGATGAGGTGGCCTCCCAGGTGGTTTGCCACAAAACAATAATGTCTCGTGGGCCAAAGTCATGTGCATAATACATGAGTCTGTTAGGTCCTTTCTTCCACTGTGAAAATCCATCTATGTTTTCTGTGTGGAAGATGTTTGTGAGGGATATGTGTGCATGCCTCTAATCATCTCACCTTTGCCACTCTTTTTTATCCACCCATTCCATCTGCAAAGTCTCCCAATCTGTGGTGACCTTCCCCAAAGTAATCAACCATTGTACACCCAATATCACGTTGGTGTCAGGTATGTCAACCATAAAGAAGTGATCAGTCAATGTATATGCCCCCATCGTGACAGATAAAGATGGAACATAATGCATGCACTACATAGTTCTAGCTCTTGGGACCAAAACAGAAAATCCCTCAAAATCACCAGTGGGTATTGCCCTCCTCTGCACTAGTTGGGCATCATTAAAATTGTGGGTAGCCCCACTATCAATCAAAACTGAAACCCTCTGATCTAATATGGAATATTGAACCCTGAAGGTCAAGTACTTGTGTATTCCTCTTAATGATGCAAGAGCCCCTCCAATTGGATCAAATTCTCCATTCCCACCTCCTGTTGATGATGGATCATCTGCTACTATGCCAGCGTTGTGACCTCTTTCTAGTTCCTCTTCTTCTTCCTCTTCATCATCTGAAAAGACCTCTATATAGTGTGCCTTTCCTGCTACACATCTATGTTTGGGTGCCCATGATTCTTGGCATGTGAAGCAAAGCTTCATTCTCCTCAAATATCTTCAGACATCATCAGTAAGAGGTACTTTACTTTGGCTCTCTTTTGAAAAAGGAGCCTTCTCATCTTTTCCCTTTGATGGAAAAGTGGGCTTTTGCTTAAACATTGCCTTTGCTTATGGCAAGGCATATTGTAGATCTCTAGACCTTTAAATGGCATCTTGAAGGGTAGTGCGCTTACTAGACTTAGCCAACCCATGAAGAGGTTCTGCTAACCCATCAATAAACATATAGACCCTTCTTGCTGCAGATAAATCAGGAACCATAATAGAAAGTTTTAGAAATTCATAAATATAATTTTCTGGATTACCTGATTGTTTGAGCTTTGCTAGCCCCATGAAAGGTGCCTCCAAGTCTCTCCGATCAAACTTCTCCACCAACGTCCTTGTGAAATTTGAATATGCAATCACATTGGAATGACCCAATGTAGACAAGCCATGAAACCACCAATCATGTGCCTCACCCTCAAGGTGCAGTGCTGCTATCTTGATGGCCTCCATCTCCAGTACTTGGTTCAACTGGAATTAGATGTATAGCTTCTCTACCCATGATTTGGTAGTGCATTTATATGACCCATCAAAGTTGGGTAAGAAAAATCTACCCATAGTTCGGTTTAGATCGTGATTCTAAATGAATCCTCCAACTCTATTGTGATGTCGGGGTCTCCTATTGTCCTTGATCTGACAAAATTATTGAAAAATCAGGTGATCCTTGAATCTCTGAGATTAATACTCATGCTCCATGAAATAGTCTTCAATAGTTTCTTGTTCTTGAAACCCTCCATTTCCCATAGCTAATAATGTAGGCATTGTAGAGCGTTGGGAAATATGTTGCTGCTTCACTAGTTGATCACTTCAGTGATGAGAAATGTCAGATTATTCACCATGTAGAAACCCTTTAGGGGATTCCTTGTGTCTATCCATCCTCATCTCCTTTATTTCTCTAGCAATTTCTTGCATAGCTCGAAGAAGAAGCTTATTAAAATCCTCCTCATATCCTCCAGATAAAGGGGTTTTACCCTTGTCTTATTTATCATCTGTATTGTCATACTTCTGGTTTCTTCTGAGATGCCTCCTCTCTCTATCTGTGAGAGGATCTCCCTATTCTAATGATATATTAGCTTAAGATGCACAGGCTGAGCCAAGATTATGCTCTGATACCACCGTAATATTCCCAAATGGGAAAGGCAGGAATATAGAACCAAATGCTGGAAATGGCAGTGTATCATGACTTCAAAGCATGAGACCAATATGGCACTTATTTATACATTATAATAGCAGAAAACATGTATAGAATAATGGGCCACAAACCATAAAACAAGATACAACAAGCCTTCAATAAATAAATCCCTCAAGAATTAGGTGTTGCTACTATATCAAAATTCCAAAAGACTGCTACAGCACAGTCATAGGAGCACTGCTACAAAAAATGAATACAAAAAATATAGATGGTTGTTATATGCCTCAAAAGATACAACAAATGTAAATCCAAGCTCTATACAACCTCCAACAAAGAACCCCAAAAGGGTTTTCAGAGATACACCAATATACAAGATAGGAACCCAAGCCCTAGGGTTGAAGATTTACTACAACAACATAGCTAGAAAGATGTGGCTTGTCTGATATGATAAAGGATGTAGCCTCCTCCAATAGATCCTCTAGATGAAAGGTTGGTCCCTTCGCTAGAAAACCTCCTCTCCAAATGGTGTACTGAAACCACCCCTGCAACTCCTCCCTAAAATAATTCAGTCCAAGACAGAAACTACATTGTAGGGGAAAATGATGATGTGGCCTAATGCCAAATGCTACATTAAGGCTCAAGGGCCTTCCTCACCAGCCTCCCAATGAAATAGAACCTTCCTCCACTGAAAAACAGATCAGAAAACACCCGAATATATTCTGCACTGCTGGACCTTGCAACTCAGCACATCTCTCAACAAAAACTACATTGTACCATAAGTATGAAGCTTTGGCCTAATGCCTGAATGTGGAATGATAGTGTAATACTCTTCCTTAAAGGTTCCTCAAGGATAGAGGTTGTATTGTCACTCGGGAACACCCTGTGCTAAAAAACACTGTAATGTTAGCTAAACAGCTAAAGAGAGCAACAAGTCTAAACAGACCATATAATCAAAATATCATAACATAACATAATCAACCATGGCTTCCATCCTCTTCCTTATATAAGTGGTGAGCTTCCTCACGCTTGGCCCCACTCATTAAAGGCACTACTTCCATGCATGGAGTCTCCAACAAAAACTGCGATGTCCCATAATGAATGCCACTCCACCATGACAATGCTATTGATTTGGTAAAAATTGACCCAGTCTTCATGCTTTAGCCCCTTTTCACATACAAGGGTGATTAATTAAGTTGCTAAGATGTCCTACTTTCACATTAGGAGTGATTTTATTGCTACTAAGGAGATGTATGGGTCTCCATACCCTCTTATTCATCAAACGGAGAAGCAAAAAAAAAATTTAATATTCCAACTAGCTCATGGCTAATTGGGAATATTACATGTTCTAATCCTCAGTTAGAACCAGAAAAGGGTGATGAAAAAGGATGCAGATCCTAGTGCCATTTTTTCCACCACCAAGCTCCAAAGGGAGGATCCCGAGGATCCATAGGAGGGGGAGCGCCTCTTCCATTCGCAGATGTGGGTGAAGGACTCTCCACTGAAATTCCTTGTCGATAGCAGAAGCAAAAACAACCTCATTTCAGCAGAGGTTGTGAAGTGGCTCATCCTACCGACCATATCACACCTAAATTCGTATACCATTGGGTGGCTTCACCAAGGAAGAGATCTCTGTGTCCCCCAATAGCTCTGCCTTCTGTACAACATCAAGCCATCCACGGATGAGGTATTGTGTGATATTTCTCCTCTTGATGTGTCTGATGTATTATTGGGAAAACCACACTTGTGGAAGCAAGATTATGTGTCTGAGTCTAGGCCTATCTCTATTTTTATTACTTTGGGAAATAAATTGTATAGGATACTGGAGGTAGTACCGCCTCCTGCCATCTCTTTGAATACTGCAAAACAATGCAATAACATTGTTTACCAAACCAGGAAATTTATTTTCATTATAGTTCGCCCACAATGAAAGAAGAATATTGTGGCCACAGCCTCGAAATAGGGCTCCCCTACACGGCAGTAGCAAATGGAAAAAGTTGTGGAGGAATATGAGGACATTTTCTCCTCACCCACATAGGTTCCTCTACACTGTCAGGTCAAGCACTCCATTGATCTGAACCTAGGTGCGCCTCCACATGATGTTTCCATACCTCATGCAACTACACATACATAATCCACACCTATCCTATTTGAGGATGATAAAGCAACCAAATTTATTTAACACATCCAATATGTCTGCCAGCAGGTCCACAACATCTTCGACAAATCCAATACCATGTTCAGTAGAATTTGCCTCATCTCATGGAGGAACTCAAAGCAATGGGGACCATTTCTTCCTAAGGGGGGAGGAATGATCCAAGTGGATATTTGTGACCACCCACCTATTCCATTTGGACCCCCACCATCGGTTCTTTCAGTTTTTCAGTTTCAGCACAACTTACTATTTTTAGCAGTTTTTCGGGTCCTGAACTTTCGGAGCTGTTTTGAAGCCATAAATGACATTTTTTGGGAAAAACAGGAGCAACAAGAAATTTCCTTCAATGTCTCTCATGTTAAAAATTTTATTCCTCAGATAGATATTTCTAACAAGGTCAAACGGAGATCATATTCCAAAGTTATGTCCCTCGGACGTTGATGTACAAATTTACCCAAACGGGGCCCATATTTTTAGCGCTTCATCTCCTAGGGTTATATTTTTTTATTTTTATGGTTTTCCATTGTTTCTCAAGAATAAATAGGCCTTAGAGCCTCATTGTAACACAGTGCAAAGACCTGTAGCCACCACATCTCTTCTCAAAGATAAGTCTACTAGCACCCTAACTAGTTATTTCCATTATGTCTGTAAGCATATTTCTGTTATATGATATTAATGAAATGAAGTTTTATTTCTGTTGCATCTCGTTGTTTATGTTTATTTCTGTATATTATTGTGTTCTTATATAAATATAGATCATTCTTGTCTTCGTGGTGCGCTCATGTGCTCAAGGGAGGGCACAATTCTTCATGATGAAGAAGTGCACTCAAGAGGAAAAATTAATTGTTTTGGGCACAATTTTCAAGGTTTTTCGGGCTTCGATGATCTTTATATCAGAACTTGAAGGTTTTTGATGAAATTTGAAAGTGAAATTTTTAGGATTTTTATGCAATTATGTAAGCTGCATTAACACATAAATAATGATTTTTAACTCATTTTTGCAGAAAATAATAGATACAACAGTACCATAACATAAACACAAGACAAAAAATGATGAAGGAGTTCACCCCTCCTGGGCTACATCTCCTGGTCCAACTTCCAATGTTTGGCCTCTTTCATTATGCTCAATAATATGTGTTTATATAAACTTGTAGTACTCAGAATGAAAAAATATTGTCTCCAATGGCTCCAGAACAGTTAAAACCCCTATTTGGGCTCTTTCTGCACTCAAAAAGATCAAAAAATGACTGAGTTATGCTCCAGAACAAATTTCTTGCTAACTATTTGTTAGGGCTCCTTATTTTCCCAAGGCTGAGAAAGGAAACCAAAGAGGTAACCACAGACCATCTTTAGACTTAGTATCTAGCCCTACCAAATCAGAGGGGGATCTCTCTATATCAAGCTCACAGTCGATGGAAATGACTGGAGAATAAGGATTTTAGGCTATTTATAAGCTTAGTAGGGTTTTTATTAGATTTTTGTTGGATAAGAAGCACCAGGTTAGGAAACTAGGCTAAGTGTTCCAAAGGATCAACTGCAGTCATAGAATGAGGCAAGATAAATGTAACTAGTGACACAATTTGATTTTTCATTGTAGTGTGGTGAGGAAGAAATCATGTTGAATAATTAAAATGAGCATACATGTATGAATTCATTTACTTAGAATATAAAAACATTTACATGAAAATCTCAGACAAAACAGAGCATATGAGGCAATGTATCATGCTTAAAACTTATGAGATTAACACAAGAATAAAATAGATGGCTGCTTGAACAACTTGATCATCATATGCATAAGAAGAATGGACAAAAACACTATCACTAACCACATCACAAGAATCCCATAAAAATAGCTGCAACTACCTGTAAATTATTTATGCAAAGTGTCAAATACACTAGTTCCAAAAGAGGGTGAACTTCAAATATCCAACCCTCTCAATGAATTGATTCTAAGTACATATAGATAAAAAACAAGATTCCACCTATAGGGTTCGAATCCTAATCCATAGCAACTAATTAATGAACCTAATGACTCATAGCCCAATCCTAGGGAAGTTAGAAACAACTTTCCCATTTTTCAACTAACTAGTTAAGCTTTTCTCTCAAGGCATTAATCATAAGATTTTTTACAAATATGACCATTAATAAGCCTATTAATCATCAAAAAAATCATGAGACAGCTTTTACATCAACCAAGCTAACTGTTAACCTCCATGTGTCATGAAAAACCCTCAAACCCAGAAATGCAGCAAAATTTCCCAGAAACGCAGCAAGTCTAGCAGAAGCATAACACGTTTTTGGAAGATGATTTGGAGGCCCTCCCGGATGATTTTTTTCTGAAAAAATTATGTTTAGAGATATGAATATTTCTACTACACAATGGAGTCACTAAGCACCGAAAAAACCTGCTTGAAACTCATTCAAAACTTGGCTTAAAGTCAAACTGTCCAAAAACGCAGCAAATGCCTTGAAAAAGTGGCAGAAAGATGAAAAATAGGCACTGTTTGACCATTTTATGAAAATTTATGAATCTCCAAGTGTCCCCATGTACTTTTGTGCCCCATGTACTTTTGTGACATCCTTATGCCATAATATATCTCCACATGCTTGAAATTATGCATTTATACCTCATGAGAAAAAGCATAGCAACTACTTGCTGTGTTTTTGCAGGGTCAAATTTCTGCATTTTTTGTAACAATAGTGGTCAAATATGGGGTGATAAATCCATAAAAATAACATGTTTTACTAAACTGGGAGAGGTTTTTGTAGATAATGTTTTTCAAAGGCAAACCTCTCTCATTTTTGTGACATTCATTCCCATATTCTTGGAATCCATGACACAAAATAATGACTAAAACAGGCAATTAAATTGGAGAATTTTATTTTCTGAAATAGGCCTCCAAGAAAGTTGAATATATCCCAATATATGAAACCTGTGTAGAAATGGAAGGATATTATTTTTATTGGGTGTTTTCTTTACAAAAACCTCTTTTTTTTTTCCAAAATTTGTCTTCATTTGGTCATAAACTTCTTTTGAAAATGATGGCTAAAAACAAAGTCAAAAGCAAAGCAAATTTCAAAGGAGGGAAATGAGAGGGAAGCGGGGTAGGAAAAATATAAGAAAATTATAAGGGGTAGGGATATGTTTTAGGAAGGAAATGGAAGTGGAATTTATCAATTTGAGTGAATAAATAAGGGTGAAAATGAAAAACACAACCCTATGCCAGAAGCGTCGCAACTAGCTAGGGTTGTGAGGGTAAATGATAAAATGAGTGAGTTTGAGTGTGGGGATTGGTGGGAAGTTCTTGATGAGGGTAACTAGAGATATGAATGCTAATAAACAAGAGGGATTTCCTGTCAAGTGAAGAAAAGCCCAAAAACACAGCAAAAATGCAAAGAAACCCTGGGCAAGGATTTTAATCACTTTTCTGAGGAAATTGACCGCGTCAAGGGCTTGTGAAGGCTCCACTTACTTGTTTAGAGATGCTTTGAAACACTGAGATGACAACTAAGCCTATTTTTTCCTCATTTTTTCCTCCAAATAAAAAATGTAGCAACCATCCAGAAGCATCACACACTGATGAAACTAGAAATTGGTGTTGAATTTTGAAGTTATGATGGTTGTGCAAGTATCTCAATGGCAGAGAGGAGCTCTTGGAGCTTTGAAAGTAAAGAATGAAGTTTTAAAATGATTTATTTATTCAAAAGGAAATTCTACTTTGATTTATTTTGTTCCCTAATCGCTAACTCCCTTTTTTTGAGATCAACAAGAAGATTCATCACCCACACTAGTGCATTAAGCACCTACACTAGGGTGGGGCCCACGAGGCTATTTTTGGGTGCATGTATATTTTTATTATCCCTTAATTTAGATGGACATTAAATTGTAATCTATTCTCAATGTGGACTTGAAATAGTTAACTGAAGTGGCAAAATCAGTTAGCTAGTGAATTTCGAGTTAGAGGTTGGTTGGTGGGACATGTAGAGTAATTCTAGTTGTAACAGAGTTCGAAGTGCAGTGGTGCAGGAGTTGGTGCAAGTTGTAAATAGTTTAACTCAATTAAGTGAGTTAAAATTAGTTGTGCTAATTGTAATTGAAGATACACTAGCGAGAGGTATAGTGAATGAAATATTAATTAATTCACAATCAGTGATCTCACATGCAACTGAGGATTTACTATTATTAGTTGCATGCATGTCAGATCCAGTGGAAACCTAATTGAGTTCAAGGTGAAAGGGAAGTTGATTATCAGTTGTGACATTATCCTCTTGCACACATGCAAGTAAACACACATTGGATGTGCCCATGATACTTGCGCAGTCAAGGCAGGCAGGATTGCATCAATTCAGGGATTACATTTAGCAAGGATTGCATAGTGAAGGCAGGCTATCTCGAGGAAGTAAATTGGCTAAGGGATTTGCCAATTTTTGTATGACAGTGTGAGACAATTAGCTGGTGTACTTAGGGCTCTTGTGAGAATATTTTTGTATGTAATTGTTTCATGATCCATTATATAATATATAATAGAATATAGTGGGGTTTTTAGCTGTAAGATTTCCCTAGGAAATTATCTTTATTGTGTGTGATTGATCTTTCTTCATGTTCATGTGCTTAGTGATTGTGTTTTTAATTCCGCAAAAGATTTGTAGAAGAGATTCAGTATTTAACTTTAGTACATTTTTAGATCGGGTGAATACAAGATATACATGTTTGTTGTATAATTTCTACATGGTATCGGAGCACAGGAAATTGCAGAAGTGAAGCAGGAGCTTAGTTTGTGACTCGATAGAATTTGAATTTGCAGAAATACTTTCTTGGTGCTACAGCTGTGATGCAGGAGCATCAAGCTAGATTTTCATTATTTATTTGTGTAAAATAGGGGGTGAGGGTTTTTAATATTTTTATTAATTATTTTTCTCATTTTTAATAAATTAAGAGAGAAAAATGTAAAGGTGAGGATTATTGTAAATATCCCTTTAATAATTAAAGGATATGAGTGGAATGGGATTAGGTAGATAATCTAGGGAGTAGGAATTCTATATACGGGATTTTGTTCAGTCCAAAACTAGAATAAATCTAATTTAAATTTAGTTGAGATTTTTGTGGAGGATTTTATGAATGGAAAAAATTCATATTTTTGTATAAATAGGAGAGTTGTGTAAGGAAGAATTTAGAGAGAGTGAGAGAGTGGGAAGTGAGGAGAATGTGAGAAATGGTTTGAGAGCTTTTGTAAAGGGCCAAGAGCTGGGAGAGGCTCTCCATTGTAATATTTGGCCGAGGAATTGTTGTGTTATTTTATATCAGTAGATGTTTTATAAGCTCTCTTTTATTTATGTATGCTTTGAGAAATTACAAATGTGTGGTTAATGAAGAGTTGTTTTTATGATAATTTTAATGCTGAGGCAGTACATGTGGTTTTATATGTTGGGATCTGATTTAACCCAGAATCCCTGCATCATTTGGTATCAGAGCAGGAAAGATACCTATTGTACATTTTGTTTTGAATCTGCAAGTATATTGATATGGCAATTGCAGGAAGAACCTCGATTTGACGTCATTGGTGAAGTCGAGTTGGACAATGTATGAGAAAATCGTAGCTGTGATTTAAAGCCGCATTGCTGTGAGAATCACACTGCAATGATTAAAGTATAATCTGCCGGTGCGGAATCATAACACGGAAATGTGTTGTATGATATCAGTGCCTACGTACCCGTGCTAGCTATACCAGCGTGGAGCCATCCCAGAGATTGTGTGTATCATACCGTATGAAATAATACAGCATTAACACATGTAAATCGTGGAGTTTCGATATGCATGGAGCTGTGGTATGTGCACACAGCGGAAGCGTGGTGTGGCTTCCCAAGCAGCACACAACGGACGTTGCAGAGGTGTGAGGTCCGAAGCAACATGTGAAGCAGTTACGGGACACTGCAGAAGTATGGCTTGAAGAAACGTGAGATCAATCACAAGTGTTTCAGAGGTGTGGGTGTATACAGCGAGGTGAGGTTGAAGTCTTAGGCATCTACAACATTGAGTAGTAGTGCTCAATATTCACCGTAAAGAACCTGCAGATCTGTGATTGAAGTAATCACTCTCAAGTAGAGCTAGAATTCAATGCAGAGAATCATCTGCATGTGGAGTCAGTGGATTGAGAATTGGAAAATTTGGAAGGTCGATGGAGTGGCTGCATGTTGAGGGATTGCACGATTGCAGGTAGAAAGGCCACAGATTCATTTGATCACTAAATTTATGACATAGAGGAGTGAGAGTTATTTTATGCTTTGATGACAGTGATGCTAGTAGTGCATTACAGGGAAGCCTTCATTCATTTGATATTTCAATATATGAGTTTTCCTCTAATAGTAGTTACATTAGCAATACTAGCAGTGATGCTGGTGAGATCAGAAGAAATATTTGGAATCCAAGAATTTATATTATTGAGATGTTAGGATCCTCATAACAATGTTTATTATAGAAAGCAACAGTTCTTGATCAGTCAGAGTGGATTTTAGATGAAGAACTGGAACAACTCAAACCTAAGATCACATCTTTCTTGTCGTTCGTTAGGAAGGAACGCCATCTCTGGTGGGTTTTCTTATAAGGTTAATGTGGGATTGAACTGCAACACTGCTGTTCTGAGGAGTTAACAACAGGTTTCGTTCAGACGGGGGTGATATCATACGGCACTAAAGCCGATCACAACAGTTGCGTTGAACGAGGGTTGAATCCACAAAAGTCACATTGTATCACACCAGTGCAATTATAACGCAGTAGTGTTAAAGGTTTGCGTAAGTATTAGTTGAAAATTGTTGATCAAATGGTGGTGATGAATTGGAATTTTTGTTATATATAAAATGATGTGGTTGTAAATGCAAGTGTTTGTGGTGATGCATAGTCACATCGATACCTTGCGGATCTAACAAACATAATATTGAAATTTCAATGATAGATGGACAAGTTAATCAATTTCTTTATTAAAGAAGATAAGCCTGGATATTCATAGAAGTGGGTAATCTTAAATTAAATGTGAAAATAATTTTCCAAAGAAGGGGTTATTGTAGAGGGTTTATTACGCATAGTGTGGATTCTTAGCAATCTTGGTTGTGTAAATTTTAATCAAGGCTTGTAGTTGGCAATAGCTCTTTTTGAAGATTTAGGTTTTTGTAATTAAATGATAATTGCAGAGAATGCATGTTTGATGAAGGAATTAAAATGAGATCGGACTTTGAATCTGAAAGATGATAGCACATAGAGATATAGTGCAGATGAGAGATGGAACAAGATCACATAGAGATCTTAAAGGTGAGCTTATATGTTTTATTTTAACTCTAGTTTGAAGATGATATTTGCAGAATTCAGGTTGTAGATAGGTGAAGATCTCAGCAAACGAAGATCACAGTTTTAAAAGTACTGATGAAAGAGACTAGTAATAGTTTCTGAATGAAAGAAAAGTGTGGAGAAAAACCCTGAAGAATTCCAACAGAGATTGGATAAAAAGGAAAGTTGTGTTCTCAAAAAGTGCAGATGAGTTGAAGCCTAGAGGGATCAAAGAGGATGCTCAAAGAGGTTCCAGAGAATAGAGAACCAGTGCTTGCCAAAAGACCAAGTCCAAAGAGAGGATTGGTGAGGTAAGTTGCAGCAAGGAGGACTTGCTGTTGCAGAGGCTTTAAGTACAGCTCATGGTGAGTGAGTGAGGAACTCATGAAGATAGAGATAAAGATGACTATTAAAGGTCATTATAGAGGTTCTAAGAGAGACCACATCAGAAGAAATGAGAAAGAAGATGCCAAGTCAAATGGTATGAGAATGAGTCAAGAGCAGATTGATAGAGAGACAGCTGAGATAAATTTTTGTCTTGAGTTGTTGATGGAAATGTTATGGAGAAGTAAAGTAGACCAGAGATATGGATGGATTATGAAGAGGAAAGTCAAATGGAAGAGAGTGCAAGTGAAGTGGGAGCATAGAGCGAATGTTTAATTAAAGGAATAGTTACTCAATTTAAAGGAAGATTTGATATGTGAGCCATAATATGGTCCATTACTTTCTGAAAGTAATGATGTGACAGAAGAGAAATCTACAGAGAAACTATCGTGTGTATTTTCCAAACAACAGAATGATTGTTGTGCGACAGGATATAAAATTTGATGAGGGGAAATCCAGGTGGTTGTCCCTTGAGAGGGAGCTGGACTTACATGTAGAGGAGGAACTGCTGGTTCCCAAGGATGAGACTCAAGATGTGGATAAACCACATGAGAAGGTTCACGGAGTGGAGAAAATCACTCATGCAAAGCCATCCATCAGAAATGGCAGAAATCGCACCACGGAAGTTGATAAGTTGAGACTTGATGCTGCACAAAATGTAGGAGCCCCTACTTCACAGCACAAACAAAGACAATCCCCTCACCGATTTACGGGATACATGGCTCTCATGAGAAAATGTATTATGACTTAACCATCTTCCTTTCAGGAAGCAGTGCAGCAGCCTACTTGGGTTGATGCAATGGTGGAGTATGACTCCATTGTCAAAAACAGTGCATGGGAAATTGTCCCAAGACCAGTTGACAAATGAGTGGTAGGTTCGAGATGGATCTACAAGGTAAAGAAAGTTGTTGATGGGAGTGTGGATAAATAGAAGGCCGAATTTGTGGCCCAAGGTTTCTCATAGATCAAGGGGATAGATTATGATGAAACTTTTGTGCTTGTCGCAAGGTACTCTTTCATAAGATCCATCCTTGCACTCTCAACACAGATGGGTTGGCACATTCATCATATGGATGTGAAAACTACGTTTCTCAATGGGATCATTGAGGAAGAGGTGTACATAGAGCAGCCTAAAGGTTTTGAGATCTTCAACAGCCAGTCGTATGTGTGCAGGCTCAAAAGAGCGTTGTATGGGCTGAAGCAAGCACCCCGTGCTTGGTACACTCTGATAGACATCTATTTCACTGGACTAGGCTTCACCAAAAGTGAAGCAGATGAAAATCGGTACCAGATTGTGGTTTAGGGTAAGCTATTGATCATTTTTCTTTATGTTGATGATCTAATTTTGATTAGTGATGAGCAGTTGATACACTCATGCAAGGAGGATTTTGCAAGGGAGTTCAAAATGAAGGATATGGGCCTCCTTCATTATTTCCTTGGATTGGAAGTATGGCAGCAGGATGGTGAATTTTTTGTGTCTCAAAGGAAGTATTCAAAGGAGATACTGGGAAATTTTAACATGGAGAGCTGCAAACCCATGGATACTCCTCTTCCATGAAACTAGAGGAAATAGGATGCTACTTCTCGAGAGGTAGTGGATGCTACTTTCTATCGACAGCTATTGGGTTCGCTAATGTATCTAGTGACGAGACCGGACATTTTCTATGCAGTTAACTAGCTGATTCAAGCTATGGTTAATCCTACCAAGCTCTTTTGGAAGGCGGGGAAGCATGTCCAGAGATACCTGAAGGGCACATCAGAGTATATTCTATGGTATAGAAGAACGGATGGAGTGAAGTTGCATGGTTTCATGGATGCATATTGGGTTGGAATTCCATCGGATAGAAAGAGCACATCAGGAGGAATCTTTAGTATCGAATCTACAGTTGTTTCTTGGTATAGCAGGAAGCAGAGATCTGTGGCACTCAGTTCAGCGGAAGAGGAATACATGGTAGCAAGCCAAGCTGCATGTGAGGCTATCTGGATGAGAAAGATCTTGGTTGGTTTTTTTGGTTCTCATATGGATCCGACGGTGATTCATTGTGATAATCAGAGTTGCATTAAAATCTCGATTAATCCTATGTTTCATGATAGGTCCAAGAATATAGATATCTGGCACCATCATCTCAAATATTTTGTGCAGATGACGATCATGTTGCTTCAATACATTCCCACGAAAGATCAGGATGCAGATATTCTAACGAAGGCACTCACTAGGAGAAAATTCAAATACCATAGAGATAGGATCGGGGTGAAGGATAATCCCTTTCTTGTTGAGAGGGAGTGTTGAGATTCAACAAGAAGATTAGGCACCCACACTAGAGCATTAAGAACTTGGTTGCATTAAGCACTTACATTAGGGTGGGGCCCACAGGGCTATTTTTGGGTGCATGTCTATTTTTATTATCCCTTAATTTAGATGGACTTTAAACTATAATACATTCTCAATGTGGACTTGAAATAGTTAACTAAAGTGGAAAAATTATTTAGCTATTGAATTTCGAGTTAGAGGTTGGTTGGTGGGACATGCAAAGTAATTCTAGTTGTAACAGAGTTCGAAGTGTAGTGGTGCATGATTTGGTGCAAGTTGTAAATAGTTTAACTCAATTAAGTGAGTTAAAATCAGTTGTGCTAGTTGTAACTAAAGATACACTAGTGAGAGATATAATGAATTAAATATTAATTAATTCACAATCAGTGATCTCACATGCAGCTGAGGATTTACTATTATTAGTTGCATGCATGTCAGTTCCAGTGGAGACCCAGTTGAGTTCTAGGTGAAAGGGACGTTGACTATCAGTTGTGACATTATCCGCTTGCACACATGCAAGTAAACACACATTGGATGTGCCCATGATACTTGTGCTATCAAGACAGGAAGGATTTCATCAATTCAGGGATTGCATTCAGCAGGGATTGCGCAGTGAAGGCAAGTTGTCTGGAGGCAGTAAATTGGCTAAGAGATTTGTCAATTTTTGTATGATAGTGTGAGACAATTAGCTAATGTACTGAGCTCTTTTTTGAGAAGAGTTTTGTATGTAATTTCTTCATGATCCATGATATAATATACAATAGAAGATAGTGGGTAATATTTCCCCAGGAAATTATCTATGTTGTG
This sequence comes from Pinus albicaulis, assembly GCA_034641835.2. Taxonomy (NCBI): domain Eukaryota; kingdom Viridiplantae; phylum Streptophyta; class Pinopsida; order Pinales; family Pinaceae; genus Pinus; species Pinus albicaulis. The sequence goes on along the minus strand of CM076583.1, from coordinate 1,022,894,070 downwards.
TGTAATTGATATTTCTTCATGTTCATGTGATTAGTGATTGTGTTTTTAATTCCACAAAATATTTGTTGAAGAAATTCAGTATTTAACTTTACATTGTTAGATCGGGTGAATCCAAGATATACATGCTTGTCATATAATTTCTACACCATGATGGTGACCAAAATGGATGACATGACTCCATTATTTTTTTTTGATAACTGATATGATGATGACCATCAAATGTGAATCCTAGACCATGACCTAGATGATGAACCAATGACTCTTTTGATGACCTAGGATAGGGGAAAAATGACATGACCATGATGGATGATGGTGACCTTGAACAAGTGGATGGGGTAGCAATGACCTAGACAATAACTTGACCATTTTAACAATCAAGAGATGCCAAATTTTATTTGACAATATAAATTTTTTACCAAAGACATCTAACAACACTGAAAAGAGTAAATTTGATCACTGAGACTATTGGACACTAACATTGTCCTCCAATTTGCACCCACCTGCAATCCATCCTACAATTTCTGCACTTTTCGACCACGTGGAACGAAAAATTTTCCTCGCACTGACGAGATTCACATCGGTTGAGGTGAAAATTGTCAAACCATTTAAATGTCGGTGACCCCCATGAATCGATTATAATGGGCCACTTGGCGCCATATCTGTCATTGATTGAGGAATGTTCAAACTGAACTATCGTGCCAAATTAAACTACGCTCCAACCATGGTTGGTGTCGTGGTAGGGTTATATGATCATCGGTGGTTACATTCAAAACTCACACCATTAACTTAAATCAATCTTGAACTGTGGTCGACCTCTGGTGAAAGACTGTGGTTTGGGTTCGATTTACCATGCCAAGATTTAAACCAACCCCGAGACTTGATCGTGGTAGGTTGCATATGATATGTGGTTTGAACGTGGTTAATTCGGTTCCAACTCTAATTGAACTATGGTTTTGTTTTTTGATATGTGGTTTGGGGTCAGGTTTAACCCCGCACCCCTAGCTTCCCACCTGCGGTCCCATGGGTTGGGTGGACTAGGGGCCATGGGTTAACCACGGCACCGATCCCCAATAAAATTCCCATTAAACTTTAAATATGGCTCACAACCTATGGTTAATAAGAAATACCAATTGTGTAGTGGTGGAGCATTGTGCTGCCACCCCAGAGGTCTGTGGTTTGATTCCCATGGAGGCCCTATCTAGCCATCCGAAAGACACGTGATAGCCAAAAATTGGACCTCCACCATTGGGCCAACCAAAAAAACCATCAACCAATCAAAACCCAAGAAATTAGACCAAAAATATGATGACACTTTTCAATCAGCCATTGACCCATAAAAATACTATCACCCTTTCCAATCATATATGCTACACAGTAATTTGTCACCCCGTTCACTTCCCTTCCCTGATCTTGAAGTGCCCTAAGATGAAAAATTTTCAATATATCCATCATGTAGAATACATCAAGATATCCCTTGAATACCAACATAATGTTTCCTTGAATATTTTCTGAAGAAGCTCACCTTAAAACCTTAATTTCTAGGTCAACGCTATTTGCTAGTTTCTTGCCTGTGCTTATGGCATGTTGAAACACTTTGAACTAGCATTGCCAGCATGCTTTTTGATAGGAAAAAGTGTGTTGAACCTCTTCTAACAGTGTTTCCTCAAATGGAGGAGAAGCTTCATGAACTAGAAGTTTCCATAAAGGTGAGTTGGATATGGTCTGATTTAGATATGCTCGAGCTCTCTCATTTGGAGCTCTTGATATTATCATTAGGGGATTTTCCCTTGAGAAGTGGGCATTCCTCCGTCTTTTATGGATCCCTAACTCCCTCTCCTTTCCTATAAATTGAATCCCATCCTTCCACTACTAGTGGGTCTGGCCTGATCATTAATCCTTTGCATCCTTATACTATGATTATGCCTGAATTTCCACTTGGGAGAAGGATTGCTTGAAGAGCCTCGGTTTGGACTTGGAAATCACCAAAGGGAGGTCTCCAACGTCAAGGCCATGGTTGTATGCTTCCTTTTTTCTATAATTAATAATACATCCGATGTTTCACTTTCCATATTTGTCTAGATATATATGCAAGTAGCCTAATACTCCTTGATTTGTTAGGTAGCTTGCATTTGATGTATGTTATGTATCTTGTCACATTTCTTGTTGTTGCCTCTTGATTTATTACAGGTATTCGAATGCCACAAGCAACGAGGAGTGAGCTTGAAGGATTGTAGAATCAAGGTCTTCACCAAAGGACTGGACAATAGCATTAGGAAGAGGTAGGTACTTCTTCTTCTTCTTCTTCCATTTTGAATACAAACTAGGAAAGGGTTCATTAGTTGGTCTTGTGTGTTGCTAGACCAACTCTAAGGCTATAGAGATCACCTTTGTCCATAGAGGGGATTTTCTTCATAAAAAATTTGGTGACTCTTCTGGGGATCTATAGCCTCTTTGTCTCTCCTTTTCCGTTTTGGTTTTTTTATCAATTTAACTAATCGTCAAGATTTGAGTCAGTTTGGGTCTCTATAGGTTTGCATAGTGCTTGATTTTTACTTTAGAGTGTCAATTCTAGTCTGATTGTTGAAATTATTTTTATTTTTTCCTTTTATTTCTTGTCCAGTGTGTTTTATGTCCTTACATAAGTGCTGACAACATTTTTTTATATAAAATAGTCGCAGTGAGCTACCTTTCAACACGAGTTTTCCTTTCACAGGTGCGCTAATCCCCTAGATTAGAAAAAATTAGCGTTTCCCTTTAGTTTCTAGTGTGTCTTGGCCTCTAAGGTGTAATTATAGTCTGATATGATCTAGTACCACTGTGTTTAGCTTGATTGCCTTGCTTGAGTGATGGATTTGTCTCTTTGACCCTATTTGTGTTTGAGTGAAGTTGGATCACCCTCTAGAGTTTCTATGTCAGTTGTCCTTCACTTGTCACTTGTGTGTTTCATTTAGGGATTGGTTGGATTTTTCTAAGAGCTCTTCTAAAATCATTCGAAACACTATTTCATATTACTTTTGGCTTGTATTTGAAAAGTTTCTTTCATTTGTACTGAATCATTATTGCACTTCGAAATCACCTTTGATTGATTGTTGAACATAGATCACGTTTGTTTGATTTGTGAGCTTAAGAGTGTCTGTTGTTTTTTTTTCCATTTGAAAAAGAGAAAGTGAAAGGAATTTTCATTTCAATTCTTTGTCTAATTGGTTATTTTTTCTTTAATTAGTTCATTAATTGCATTAGTTTTCATTTGAGCATCCAAAGTGAAAGAAAAAACAAAATATGTTTAGTGCATCTTAGTGAAGAAAGAATTCATTTCACTTTCAGTAAGATTGCATTTGGGATAGTGAAAGTGAATTTGTTTTAGAGTTGCATTTAAATTATTTTGAGCTAGCTCAGGGGCATGATTGCTTGTTGCATTTCTTGTTTATTGCATTCTTTTTTTCACTTTCTCCCTCATTATTTTAGATTTTATCGAAATGAAATGATTTTTTTTTTTGCATTTAGCTGCATTGTCGGGATTTAGGTGACATCATTATTAAGCCCAAAATTGAAACATAATCAAAGGTAAACTTTAAAAAATTACTCAATTAACCTTAAGGAGAATTTGGAATTAACGCAAACATCTAGAGGTTTAGGCTAGAGACATGTTCTAACATCATGAAGCATAGCAGTTGTCGCTAACAGCCTGTGTTGTATCTCGAGGGCGATATCTCGTCCCAAGTACGGAAGTATATAGGAATATGCTCCACGTATGGTAAGTATATGGGGATGCTCTCATCAAATGGTTACACATTATAAAACACTACTATGAACTGAGCTCCCACCAACCGTTGATTATATTTTGGGAGATCCCACTAGGTTGCAAACTTTCGATAAGTAACTGAGTTGGTGGCCTTGTAGACGTGATACACCAAACACATCATTCGAGGAGATTGGCTGCAGTACGTTAAGTCCTTGGTAATTTATTTTTCCAAGGTGTATATCACAGTTCATGGATACCTAGTAATCCTTTATGCCTAGATTACCCCTTTTTTGTTTTTTATTTTAATTCTAAAATAAACTACCCATGATAACATCTTACATGTGTACTACTCCTGGCCTTATATTTCCTGGTTAATTATTAATATTAAATTCTCAAAATGTGATTCACCTTTCCTTTCGTTGATCTTGTTCTAAAGTTCATCTTTTTTTAATATTCGAATTCACCTCACTTATCCCCTCAAGGAACTCAAGTACATCATTCTGAGATCCCTTTATTTCAACTTGGACCTCTTGAAGCGCAAGGTGTTGAACTTGGAATTGTCATAAGTTTCCAACCGATCTCGCCTCAACCATAACCTGATGATTGTTCTACACCTTCTGAGGATATCGAGCTGTAAATTCCTAAACCCGATGCAGATTTTGTGGTATTTCCTCCAAATCCTCTCTACAATCCATTCGTGATATCTCCTAAGCTTCTGTATAGTCCTTTTGACTGTCCCAACTTTCCTTTTGGTGCTTCTCCTGTAGCATCTCGTACTAATGTTCGTTAGTTGTTTCCACCACGCATTGGGTAGAATGTCGACGATACTTCGTTTGTGAGTACTCCTCGAAGTATTCCTCTGAAAAATTCTGCGATCCATATCCTAGAAGTTGACATCATGTATATGTTCCCTCCGGAAGTTTTTCCTTATGTTTCCACTCCTCATGATATAGGAAGTGGGATGAGTATGCCCTCTAGTCAAGTCGCGTCTTCGATTCCACCCAGGTATACTACTCTCAGAAACCTTGTTTTGGGGGCTTCTAGAGCCACATCCCTATTTCATAACCCCATTTGGTCAATGAGTGTTTTCCCATCTTCTGGCCCATTTGTCTCAGATGCATCTAGAATTTCACAACTTTCTACTCAACTTGCAATTTTTGTAGGTCAAATGACTATTTCACTAGGATCATCTGCTCCTTTTCCGTTATCCATGATCACTGCAATCCCACCTTTGAGTGGACCATCAACGTTTCCATCCATGAATGGGGGGCAATCACATCCTTTATACGTACCTCCCCTTTCGGGTGGGGGAATCTGAACTCCAAAACACTATCGGGGGCAAGACATCCCATATCTAGTCTTAGTGGAACTTTGCTTTCACACTCAACAAGTTATGTTGAATGAACCTCTCTACCAGGTGGTCATCCTACTTCATCTCAACTTGTTTATCGACAACCCCACATTCAGTACCCTCATGTTCAGCAACCCCATGTTCAACAGTCGAACGTAAAATATCAATACCTTTAGAAACCAAACATACAATATAAGTATGTTCAATGACCGAACGTATCACAAAAGTATGTCCAGAAAACCCAAAATCCATTAGGTGTTGTTGCAACTAATACTCAATTTGGTCCAAGCCTTCCTCTGGGTCAAATTGGAACCTACCCCAATCAACCTAGTGTCATATACCAACAAATTACTCAAGGTTTGTTCCAACAACCCCATCAAGTAACTTATACCTAGTAGGGGACTTATCAATAGCCCCAATAGGGTTCTTATATTTAGCACGGGTCCGACCCTATGTTTAAAAACAACCACAAAAAGGTCCCTATCAACAATATATACCTTATCAACAACAGTGGGGACATTTTGGGTAGTATGGTCAGAATAAAGCCCCGTCGGGGAAAAATCCTTACCAACAAGATTGGAACCCACAAATGGGTAAATTCTAGAGGTAATTTGTTCTTTATAACCCTCTATTTCCATTATTTCCTACGTTGGAACTACCGGAAGACCCCCAAGCCCATGTCATGACGTACCATTTGTGGTGCTCTTCCAACTCTTGGGTTGATGATTCAATTCATCTGTGCATGTTCCAGCTCACTTTAACGGGTGCTGCTGCCAAGTGGTACATTGAACTTCCTCGTGGTGTCTTCCACGATTTCATTGCCTTGGCCTTAACCTTCCTCACCCATTTCCAATTGCATTTCCAGTATGAGACTGGCACCCATCTCTTGAAATATTTGGAGTAGTCAACTGATACTCATATTTTAGATCATATTCATGAATGGAGGAACATATGCCACCTTATTGAATTTTGGATCCCTGATCAATTTTTCACCGAGTGGTTTACAAAATATTTCGTTCCTAAAATCACCAAAGATATTTCTATGGGTGGTTATGCGACGAAATACCAAGCCATCGCCTATGCTTAGTATTTAGATCTGTTCTATTCCAAATTTGGAACTTTATATGATGCACCATGACCTTCAACAAACCCATCATCATCCAAATCTATTGTTATGCTTCTTATTTATGGCTTCATTTGGGCAGTGACCCATAATGCTAATAGTACACGAAAGGATTCTTTGAATTCTAAGTCTAATTCTACCACTGCACCCTCTGCTCCTTCGAAAAATTTGAAGAATCCTGGTAAAACCTCTGAGGTTAATGTTGTTAAATCTACCACAACAGAAAATTCCTCAAAAGGTAAAAACAAGGGGAAAGGTAAAGCCAAATCTAACACCCCTAAACATGATTCCACTAATTTTTCTGTCGATGATGCTTCCAAGTGTAAGCCCAAGTATCCTTGCCTGATATGTGATGGGTATCATTACACCAAGGATTTTCCTTGGCATGCGGAAGTAGCCCCACTTCTTAAGGGTGCACCCGAGACACCAGTTATCTTGAAAGGACCTTTTCCTTCTCAGTAGTTGCAAATGATAGATCAACCCCAATCTTCTGCATCCGTAAAGGAAGACCCAAAACTTACTTCTAGCGATGCAACCGCACTTGACGCATGGAGAAAGAAGGTAGCAAGGTGTCGAAGGATTCTGTTGGAAGGTGTGAAGGATCACATAGTGTCCAGCCTTCATAGTAAATCTAGTCCATTCTTGATGTGGAAAGCTTTGATAGAATTGTTCCAAAGTAGAAGTGACCAGAGGAAGTTGGCACTTAAAGACAAGCTCAGGAAAATAAAAATGGAGAAGAATGACACTATTCTGGTATACTCGACAAAGTTTGTCCACTGTAGGGATGAGCTTGGGAGTGTAGGTGTTAGTGTGGATGAAGAATACTTGGTGATCTTGGCTCTCCTTGGGCTTCCGAAGAGTTGGCATAGCTACGAGGACTCTGTCAATGGGCGGGGAGAAACTGCCAGGATGGGAGCGACTTTGGTCGGATCTTGTGCAGGAGGAGATAAGGCGGAGTACCAGGGATGGCTCTTCATCAAAGAATGATGATGAAGAGGATTTCACTTTGGCTGCCAAAGTAAGGAAAGGGAAGGGGAAGAAAAATCCTTCTCAATCCGGTGCGGATGGAAAAGAGCGTGACATGTCCAAAGTGAAGTGTTTTCACTATCACGAACATGGGCATTTCGCCACACATTGTCCACAGAAGAAGAAGAACAAGCAAGATGCTGGAGCTGCAGCTAGTGAGGCTCTTGCCTCACAATTTGAGCTGGACTTCTCATTGATCGCATGCATGGTGTCTAGTACATTGGGATCGGGGTGGTACTTTGATAGTGGTGCTTCCTTTCACATGACGGGAGATGTGAACCTTTTCAGTGACTTGGTGGAGAAATATCTCTAGTTGCATGTTGATTTGGATGACAATGGACGATACAATGCGACCGGCATTGGTACCATTACCTTTCAGAGGAATTCAGGTAAACTCATTCTTTTACAAGATGTTGTGCATGTTCCAGGTTTAAAGAAGAATTTAATCACAGTCGCAATGTTAGAGGATGAAGGCTATGATGTTGTCTTTAGTGAAGGAAAATTTTTCCTTTAGTACAAAGCAACAAGACAAGTCAAGAAGGTTGGGATTCAGGCCAAGAATCTCTATAGACTTGAAGTAGATGGGATTTCTATGGAGCTTCCTACTGTTGGGAAGTGCAAGAAAGACATGCAATTGAAGCTTGAGAGGGAGCAGGATTTGCATGCAGGTAAGAGTGAACCTCGAGATGTGGAGAAGCCACAAGATGAGGATCATGGAGTGGGAGCAACCACTCAGAGTGAACCTTGGGATGTGGAGCAGCCACAAGATGAGGATCATGGAGTGGGAGCAACCACTCATGTAGAGAAATTTCATGCCAAATGGGCAGAGGGAGTGCATGCAGCTATATCACCAGGTGAGAGGTGGGGCAACATGCATGAGTAATCCCAAGAGGAGATTTATGGGAAGGATTCATTGAGATGGTGTGGATCTCACGAATTAAAGTTGGCTATGAGGTTCCCACAGAGCAGTAGTAGCATGATCATTTGGATTGATGCAGGCAGATAAAAGTGACAGTGTCGGATACTGGAGCGCGGTTCAGAGTTAACAGCAAGTGCAGAGTGCATGGGTGTAGAGTTCAACATCGCAGTGGATCTTGAAGACATGTGCAGTTGGTACCAGCAGAAGTCGAATACTTTGATGATAGATGCATCATACTGATTGAGTTGTTTGGAGCCTTTCAGTTTTGGAAGAGTTACAAAGCAGATGCATGGAGTAGTAGGGCACTTGCAAAGGTTGCAGGTCGAATGCATGGAGTTGCATGTCGCATGCAAATATATTCCTTTATTGTTGAGAGGGAGTGTTGAAGATTGCAAAAAGAAACAGTGAAGGAGGCATCCTGAAACATCATTCCTGATCCTAGTTGGAAAATAATCACCTAAACTAGGTGGGGCCCACACATGTGATTTTTGGCGCAAAGTCTATTTTTAGACATGGTGAGCAAAGTCTAGTTTGAAGGAAAATATAAGGAAGACCCCCAAGCCCATGTCATGACGTACCATTTGTGGTGCTCTTCCAACTCTTGGGTTGATGATTCAATTCATCTGTGACTGTTCCAGCTCACTTTAACAGGTGTTGCTACCAAGTGGTACATTGAACTTCCTCGTGGTGTCTTCCACGATTTCATTGCCTTTGCCTTAGCCTTCCTCGCCCATTTCCAATTGCATTTTCGGTATGAGACTGGCACCCATCTCTTGACATATTTGGAGCAGTCAACTGATACTCATATTTTAGACCATATTTATGAATGGAGGAACAGACGCCACCTTATTGAATTTTGGATCCCTGATCAATTGTTGACTGAGTGGTTTACAAAATATTTCATTCCTAAAATCACCAAAGATATTTCTATGGGTGGTTATGCGATGAAATACCAAGCCATCACCTATGCTTAGTATTTAGATCTAGTCTATTCCCAATTTGGAACTTTATATGATGCACCACAACCTTCAACGAACCCATCATCATCCAAATATATTGTTATGCTTCTTATTGATGTCTTCAATGGGGTAGTGACCCATAATGCTAATAGTACACCAAAGGATTCTTTGAATTCTAAGTCTAATTCTACCAATGCACCCTCCGCTCCTTCGAACAATTTGAAGAATCCTGGTAAAACCTCTGAAGTTAATGTTACAATCTACCACAACAGAAAATTCCTCAAAAGGTAAAAACAAGGGGAAAGGTAAATCCAAATCTGACACCCCTAAACAAGATTCCACTAATTTGTCTGTCGATGATGCTTCCAAGTGTAAGCCCAAGTATCCTTGCCTGATATGTGATGGGTATCATTACACCAAGGATTTTCCTTGGCATGCGGAAGTAGCCCCACTTCTTAAGGGTGCACTTGAGACACCAGTTATCTTGAAAGGACCTTTTCCTTCTCAGTAGTTGCAAATGATAGATCAACCCCAATATTCTGAATCCATAAACTCCCAAGTTTTTATGAGTGTTAGAAACCTATTTCTGTTTGTTGGACAATGGGTTCAACGCTCCCTGTGTGTTTCGCGACATGGACTAACTGCCTCTCGTGGATCCTAACTTTGGTGATTTTAGTAGAGACTAAGGCCTGCGGGTTTTGGTCTAATGGAAATCGTGATTCCAACAATTGGTATCAGAGTGACAGGTCTTGAGTTCAAAACTCACCCGACTCGCATTGGGGGGGAGATTGTTGGACATTGGGTTTAATGCTCCCCGTGTGTTTTGCGACATGGACTAACCACCTCTCATGGATCCTAACTTTGGCGATTGTAGCGGAGGCTAAAGCCTACAGGTTTTGGTCTAACGGAAATCGTGATTCCAACAATGTTGCTATCTGATCAAAAGAGTACCAGAATCCTTCAAAATATCCCATGGAAAAGGATGCTTCATATATTCCTTCCTCTTCCACTCCTCCTAGTTCTAGTCCTCTTCGTATTGAGAAACCTAATAGTGATTCCATTGTCTGACCACCTCCTAAGGGTGTTATTTGGAAATAATCTTATAATTTGAATGCGCGAGCTGCCAAGAACTATAACATCATAGAGGATATAGCTCAAGTGACTTGAACGATGTTAGCCTTGGAAGTTCTTCATTCGTTCCCATCATAATGGAAGGCACTATTATATGCTATCGGAGGGATTGATCCGGTGGATTCAAATGTTATTACTTTCGATCTCGAAAATCATGTTCCTCGACTCCCATCACAAATGTCTTTTCTCATCCAAGTAATTATGATGGGTAAAACCATTTATCTAATTATTATTGATGAATATGCTTCTACCTGAATCATGTTTGTTGCATGTTGGAAAGCCATTGGCTCTCCTCCATTAAATCAGTTTCCTAACACTCTAGAAGCTTTCGACGACAAAGGTTCTCGGTTATATGGTATTCTCAAATCCTTGCCAATTTTGTTGGAAGGTAAAACAATGAACATGGAATTAGATTTGGTGGATGCCAACCTCAATTATAACCTTCTACTCAGACATAGTTGGACTCATGAGATGCTTTGCGTGGTCTCTACCATTTTCTACGTTCTTCGCTTTCCTCATCAGGGGAATATTGTCAATATTGATAAGCTTGCTTTATTTTCCCCAGATTCTTAAACTAGAAATGTTTCATATGTTGGGAATACCTCTATTCCTTATGAAAACGTTGGGATGAGTCTTTTCAAGGACTCATCCCTGAAGGGACTTTTTCTGCTCCCACCTCCTAATGTTGAATCTCTTAACATGATATCATCTGGTCACGACCAATGGATTATTCCTAGTGCCAACCAGCTTGATAGTTTTTGTGACATTATTCCCCTCAACCCTATAGAAAAAATGTATCAAATTGTTCTTCTAGCCTCTGGGTCTACCTCTAAAACCAACGATAACATGGTTTCATCTCTAGACACGTATTCACAGTCTCCTTGGTTTGGTTCTTGGGATTCAGATGATACATTAAATAAGAAATTTCCCACTGACAAGATTATTGTGGAAGTTATGTCTCTCGAATAAACCCTTGGGATGGTGGTCATCATCGCTCCTGGTTTCTCCCAGCCTATGTGACATTTCTACTTTTCTAGAAACCTAGGTTTCATATGAATTGACTGGCTCGTTTCAACATCCCATTTTGGTTCATGAAATGTTGTCCGAAGGAAACATGGGTAACATCATGCCACCATTCCAATTGACATATTTGTTAAACCAGGGGTTGTTGATAATATCCATATCGGTGCATCTTTTTCTCCCTATGAGGTCAATATTTACACCGCTATCTTTAAAGAATTTTGCAATGTCTTCGCATGGTCTTATGAAGAAATATCTGGCATAGACCCTAGTATTGTGGTGCAAAAAATTACTAGATATCTGGACTCAAAGCCTATTCGTCAACGGGTTCACCCTGTGCACCCAAGAAAGGCAGCTATCATTAAGGGAGAGGTCGAAAAAATTCTCAAGGTTGGTTTCATCAATCCTATATCATTGACGGATTGGGTCTATAATATTTTTCTTGTTACCAAAAAGCAAGGGACCATTCAAGTTTGTGTTGATTACTGTGATATAAATTAGGCTTGTCTTAAAGACAACTACCCCACTCCTTTTATAGATCAAATTATTGATGAATGTGCCAGGAGTGAGTTGTTCTCTTTTATGGATGGATTTTCTGGCTACAACCAGATCAATATTATTCCTACTAATCAACATAAAATTTCCTTTATCTATCCCTGGGGAAACTTTTCCTATAAGAATCTCCCTTTTGGTTTGAAAAATTGTCGGGGCTACCTTCCAAAGGGTTATGTCCCATGATTTTCATGATATTAAGCACATAGTTCAGCCATATATTGACGACCTTCCAGCTCATTCTCTGAAACGTCAAGATCACCTTGAACATCTTAGAGCAATCTTCCTTCGTCGTTGACACTATAACATACATTTGAATCCTTATAAATGTGTCTTTTGTGTTGAATCAGGTCATCTCTTTGGTTTCATGGTTTCTAAAGTAGGAATCTCAATTGATCCTCTCAAAGTTGAGGCAATCATCAATATTCTTCCTCCCTCCTCCTTACATCAACTGCAAAGCTTGCAAGGGAAAGCGAATTTTCACCGTCAATTCGTCCCAAATTATGTTGAGATTGCTAAAGGATTTACTCATTTGCTGAAAAAGGGAGTCCCATTTATTTGAGATGATATTTCTTAGAATTCATTCGATGCTTTGAAGAAATCCCTTGTCATTGCTTCTTTATTGCATCCTCTCAATTATCATCACGATTATTTCCTCTATCTGGCAGCCGCAGATAGCACTATTGGTATGTTGTTGGTTCAGGATGATGATGATGATGGTCATGAACATGTTTTTTACTACTTGAGCTAAAAAATATATGTTATTCATGTTGTTCATAGATTCCACCATTATATTCTCCTGTGTAAGACCATTGTGATTTCCAAATGTAGCCCCATGACTTACATTCTTACTCGTTAGTTACTTTTCAGAAAATATTCCAAATGGATTTTCATTCTCCAGGAGTTTGACTTAGAGTTTACTATGGCTAAGCTAAGAAATCACTCATCTTTGCTGAATTGATCTATGATCTTCCAGCTGTAGTTGATCCTACCCATTTCAATGAGTCGATTCCTGATGAATCTCTCTTTTGCATTAGTACTCTCAATCCATGTTATGGAGACGTCATTGTTTATCTCCAAACCCAAACATTTCGACCAGATTTGTCTCACTCTGAGAGATGATGGATTCCTTACCGATCACAACCATACTGCATCATTAGAGATACTTTGTATCACATTGGTGTCAATTATGTCCTCTGTTGATGCTTAACTCTTGACGAAGCTGAGAAAGTCCTTAATGACTACCACTATGGGGCCTGTGGTGGTCATATGTACGGTTATGCTACTGCTCATAAAATCCTTCGAGCAGGATGTTTTTGGTCGTCTATTTTCAAAGGTTGTATTATTGTCATCCGAAAATGTCATGATTACTAGATTTATTCTCGCAAAGAATGTACCCCACCCACTCCCTTGCATCCAGTTGTGACCGCCGGGCCATTTGAAAAATGGGGCATCAATTTCATGACCTGTAACACTCACTCGATCGGGGGAAATGGTTTTATTATCATCGTCATCGATTATTTTACAAAATGGGCTAAGGTGATGCCTTTATATGATAATGAAGGTCAAACTACGACACAATTTCTCTTCAATCACGTCATAGCTCAGTTTGGTGTCCCAGAAGCCATTGTAATTGACCATGGCTCTCACTTTTGCGATCATATGATGACAAAGCTCACTGCTCAACCGGGGTTGCGCCATGATAGCTCCACTCCATATTACCCACAAGCCAATGGCCAAGTCGAAGTGGTCAACAAAGTTCTGGTAACGATGCTTCAACGAACCATTGGGAGACATAAAAGAGATTGGAAAATCATGATATTCTCGACTCTATGGGGTTACCGAACTTCAGCTATGACTGCTTCCAGATTCACACCATTTCAGCTAGTGTATGGTATGGAAACTACACTCCCAACCGAGTGTGAAATCCCTTCTTTGAAGCTAGTTATTGAACTGCTTCCTAGTACTTTTCCAGAAGAATAATGTCTGCTTTATCTCAAGCGTCTCGATGAGACTCAAAGAATAATTTCTTTAGTCCTTGAATTTCAAAAGAAATAGGTTAAAGCTCAGCACGATAAGTCTGTCAATCCTCGCATTTTCTCTGAAGGTGACTTGGTCCTAATTTATGATCAAACCCATGAAAAATTAGGGGTTGGAAATATTGAGCCAATGTGGAATGGGCCTATGTGATATTCGATTATGAGGGTAACCAGTTGAATGAGCCCCGGAATGAGATCTATCTCAAGAGGTATCATGCTTGACCGCAAGTACATTACTTTGTAAATTAGTGTGTGATTCATTAGTGTGCTTTTAGATTTTTTGGTGTGATTGTTTGCTTTGCAGACATGTTTCCTCTGCTTACCTTGTGTTCCACTTGGTTTTCAGATGTCATTGAACCATTATGTTGGTTTTGTTGATGGTGCTTTCCATAGCACATGGAACTTATATTCCACAACAAGGGCACTTTGTTCCCCTAATGGCGAGTTGGTTAATTTGCAAGGTATTTGTCTGGGTCAAACAACTAATAATATTTCCAAATATAGTGCGGTCATCAAACTATTATCAAATGCAATTTCTCTTGGTATCAGAGACTTGGTTGTCAAGCTAGACTCACAACTTGTTTTGTTACAGTTAAATGGTCATTAATCAGTGAGAAACCCTTAGATTTTGTGCACATGTATTTACATGTTCAATTACTGGAAAGAAATTTTGATTATATTACATATCACCACATTCCACGAAACTTGAATACATTAAGAGATATATTGGAAAATTATGTATTAGATTGACATTTGCATCATATGTAAAAAGCCAAACAAATCATTATGATATAAGAACACTTAGTAACAGTAGAAACATATATATATATATATATATATATATATATATATATATATATATATATATATATATATATATATATATATATATATATATATATATATATATATATATATATATATATCGGTATGTAAAAGTTTTTTGCATCAAAATATCAAAACATATGTGTTTTGAGACAAAATGGCTCCACGAGCCTACATCAATGTAGAAAAGTAAAACTAAAGGCAACTATCCACCCACATGGTGCTCATGATAGCAAGTGACATCTCAGATGACTCGAGATAGTAACCGATGAATTTTTTTTGAGACTCCTACAGTATGCCTCTGATAGTGCAGTAGTATGTCATTAAAATTTGCATAATCTAGAATGCCTTTGGTCAGGCCTTCCAGGTTGTGCTCAATCTCCACGACTGGGTCTACTCCCTCCTCATAAGGAGCATCCTCAATCTGTTTTTCTACCATCCTCGCGACAAGGGACATCCTTGCTGGTCTCTCTGGTCCAACGTCTGCAAAATAATCATAAGTTTAAATCTCAAAACACATAAATAAATAAAAACATCAAAAAATAAAAAATTCCAAGAACACGCGTTTTACCTGCATAGGTCCACTATGCACCAGATGGAAAGGGATGATCTGCATGTCCTCGAAAATATGTACCATCATATGCATATTCATCCACTACGATCAACTGATGACGTAACCAAATGAAAAACTCTGAAGGGAAATGCATATGCTGGCCATCTATATGGCGAGGCATGATATCACACCACCTGAGTAGCCTCAGGTCTCTCGGGGTTGGATCATCCACCTCAATCCGCTGGTATTGAAACAATGTCATGTGCTCCAAGAAGAGTGTGACCAATATGGATCCATATCCAAACTGCTTCACCCTTCAGCCATCCTTTTTTTCATTTTTTCAGTTGGCTTTTCATATTAATCAATAGTCCTTCACACCAGTTGAACATGGTGGCAAAAAGGCAGTCAATGACGTACTAAAATTGAGACTTCGTTGCCTCATGAAACACCTGATCCCCATCTCCACGGGCCATAGTGTATAAGATAGTCCTCAAAGGCATATTGATGACAATTTTGATGTCTACTTTTCCACTTGTGGTCTTCTCAGCACTAAGACAATGTCTCCTGATGAGCATACTCGTGCTCTCACCCCCAGTACAAGCTCCAGAGAGTTGGATTCTCTCTCCTCTCCTAGAAAATCTAGTAATGAAATAGATGTATGTTTATCTCAAGATATTTTTCCCCGATGATAAAAATATGATGATCTACATCTCATATTCTAATGAGATATTCTAGTAGCTCGAGTTGAGCTCTAAGTCCAGAAGTCTAAAAGAACTTAATAAAACTGCAATTTCTCAAAGCATTAATACATTGTGGATCTTGGGCAGCTTGATGATATTCTACTTTTTCGCCTCTTTCTTTCCATTCGATGACCATGTTCATCGAAATCACCTACAAAACATCCATAAACGACATTTTAGGAGTTCTCAACAGATCAAATTTGGAAATAAACCATTAAGAATGGAGATTTTTTGTTTCTAAATTTTTCTCTACACCTAGCACGACTATCAGAATTAAATCCACGCCAACGGCGCACTAGCCTAATGGACTATGGGTGATCGGCACGGATCCAATAGGTCAAACCCATGTTGATCACCCACGATATAAAAGTTTTAAAATATCCTCTTGAACACACAATTTCCAAATTAAATGGCTTAAAAATGACATAAAAATGATGAGAAGAGACATAGCTCTTACCTACAACTAACGAATCGTTGATTGGTGTCATGGATTTGCCACACCGCTTGCCTAAAAATTAGAGGAAAATAGGGTAAAAATGATTTCTCCAATTTACCCAGAATGAAATAGTAAAAAAAAAATTACTTTTTGTGTATTTATAAATTTTAAGTATATTTTTTCCAATATTTTATTATTTTTCTCGATATCAGTGATGTGTGGTTCTCTTTGTGTAGTAACGGGATCTTTTTACGGTGACAATGATCATTTTTTATTGATGCAATGAGTTGTGTTTTATCTCTTTTTTGGACTCGTTAAAAATAAACAAAAAAGGAACCCCCCTAGAGTCATATTTAAGCTCTTTCCTGACTCTAAAAATATGAAAAGATCGTTGAGTACTTGTCATTCCGAACTCATTAAATTAAATTAATTGACATCGTATCAGTATACATTTACCCCTTTTTCTAGCTAATATTTACTATTTATGAAAAAGTATACCTTGATCGAACATGATCAAGATGTTCTCTCAGACATTTTTTTCTACCTTTTCATATTCGAGGGACAATTTACGAAAAGGGACCTGATGGAGTTTTCTTTTCTATCTCTTTCTCAAACTCCCTAAACATGAAAAATACACCGAGTTACTCTTCTTCCCGACTCGTAAAACTTAAACGGTGAAATACTTGTCACCGTGACAAGACCGAGTTACTCCTTCCTATAGCTCGTTAAACTTACTAGGATGGATTCATTCAAAGAATGAACTTATACGCTAAGCATATGCTATCCTCTTTAATCTTGCTATAAAAAATAAAGAGGTATTCGTTAGCAATAGCAGGGGAAAATTGAAAGTGAAACTTCCCATGTGTTTTGAGGCAGCATGTCACTCTTAGACATGTCGCATTTATGTTGCTTGTGTAGGTTTATGGATATCATTATTCTTCACTTGTCTTCCTGGGTTTGGGAAATCCATGTGCCTCTCATCTGATCACCATTTTTTCATCATGACCTCTGATCCCATTTTGAGTCAAACGCTACCACACTCTGGGTTCATGTCACCGATATGTTCAAAAGAAGTCATATCTGTAGTGTCTTACCATTCATAAAGCTCATCTGACCTTTTCTTATAGTCTCGGATTACTTTCATCTACTCTGCTATATGCTTTGTTTCGTGTTGATGATGTGGGATACATTATGGCCCTCCTTCGATGAATCACTTCCTATCGAATCCAACTCATTATCTGGGAATATGATCTAGAAATGAATTTCAGTGCCTTAGAGCTTGCATGCCTCAATGGAAAGTTCTTCGCATTTGACGACAGGTGTACCCTATTGACCTTTGATAAAATGACGAATGATTCTGTGAGTTTTTTACCTCAGCTACATTATTCACACTCGTGGCTTGTACTACTGTACCTTGAGAACCATTTTCATCATTTGTGGTTTTTCTCATTCCTGTTAATGGTTTTTATCATTGACTGGTAATCAGATGGTTTTTTGTCATGTTTGACATCAACACATCTATTCACATAATAGGATTCGTACTATTGGTTGGGTTGAGATCGAGATGAAGACCTTGGATTCTGTTTGATAAATCCAGGTTGCATGGAGTTATGAGTTATTAGTGATTGTAAATTGTCTCCCTCTATATAGATGGTTGCATCCATGTTGTGGATCTTTGTTACTTGATCCTTTCATTCAGATGGTTATGTCCATACCGTGGATCCTTATATATGATCTGTTATATTTAGATGGTTGTGCCCTTTCCAAGGATTCATGATTCATATAGAGATGTCAGATATCTATTATATATGCTTGATTTGCAGGTTTCCTGACAATATTCTAAGTCATTGCCTTGGTTCGTAAATAATTTCACTTATTATCACCAAAATCATACTTGATTGGCTGTTAATCAGACAACTTCAATGTAACTATTTCAAACCAATCTTTTGACTGAGGCTTAGCGTCCTCGGCCTGAGAGGGATCTCTCAAGGGTTAATGATATGGGATATATATAGATGGCTAACTCTATTATTTGTGTTTTGGTTCAGGTTGAGAAGATGAATGCTTGCTACCATTGGGCTATGGAGTCAGTGATAGGGGTCTCAATAACAAAGGCTTTCCTTGTGGAAGCTGAGGCTTGTATATACTTCAATGAAAGGGTAACACATTCAGGAAAATCCCAATAACTTGAAGTTAAAAGGAAGTCAGAGAATGTAATACATAAATTATGAGTAATGAGACATCAAGGCTATGGAAGATAAAAATTTCAAAGATAGGACATAAAACTCATTGAAAATACACTAAGAATCTTAGGTGAAGAAAAGTTGTATGTTATTGTATATATCAATTAATCCAAAGCTTTACAAAGTGGTATGCTTAGATAACATTTTCCAACCTGCAGGTTGAAACCAACATCAGCATGTATACATTGGGCTTATGAAGTCAAAGTAATCTCAGAAAATTAGTGAGTCTAATTGACATGGAAGTTGAGGCATATCAAGGTTTTTAGTCATGAGACACACACTTGAAACATGTCAAAAACACAGTCTGTCCATTTATAAAGGAAGTCAGAGCATCTAAAGATGGGTTCTAAGTAATATAGATAAACACCACTGCAAATAAGATATATAATAAACACTGATAGGACAGGAAAACACTAAAAACCCCTTTATAATCTCAAGTTGGTCAAGTAGAAACTCTTTGCATTAGCTGAAACAGTCTTTTTACAATATGCACCAATTTTGCCAAAAAGTCTCCAACCCTTAGAATTTAGAATTCTTCCTCTTTATAGATCATTTAAAACATAGGATAACCTTATCTTCAACTAGATACCTCGAATCCTACTATTTGAAACCTTTTCTAACCATAAAAATGGTCTTTATTACAAAATGACAGCTGCAAACCTAATGAGCAGTCCTATTTCAAATAGGACTAAAACTCTTTAACTTTACTCCTAAAAATATTATCTAAATTTAATTACATAAAATGACACTTTTATTTTCATGAAGTTGAATTCTGAAGATGAGCTCCAACCTACTGTGACCATAAAGCTGATGATGATGTTCTCCTAAAACCTAGGAAACTGTCTCCCTGTTTTTTAGGCCTTTGATTTCTTTGACTCCTTGGGACATTCTGACCATTTATGAACCATGATTTCGATGCCATTTGTTGTCAAGAACTGAAAAATAATATTTCCAAATTCATCCCCTAGTTCCAGTTGTTCAAAATCCACTTCAAATTCTCCAAAATAGTGAAACAGACTTGCGCTACGAAAACAGCCCAGTTTCGTAGCACTTTTTCGTAGCACAGTATTTTTAATCATTTTCGTTCAAAATTTTGGCTTCTTCTTTTCAGATTTATCTTCCTTGACACTTAACACAAATCCCTTAGCAATTTCAAGTGAAAATTCACTTTTTTTCCCTTCCAAAATTTAAGAGAGAGAGTGAAAAAGCATGCTACAGTAGTTTTGTAGCGCATTTCACTCATTTTTCACTGTTAGCGCTACGAAACTGCTAAGTGAGCAGTTTTTTTCGAAATTTTCAAAAATAAAAATTTGAAAATGTGCCAAAACTCTAAATAAACCTACTTCCAACATATAAAACATAAATATCAAGTGAAAAATACTTTCATAACAGTCTTCATGAGATTCCTTCTTCATTTGCAAATGTTTCCTGTTTTCCCTGAAAATTATGTCTTGGGACAGAGCTTATATATCTTACTCGAAGATGTATTTTGAGAAATGAAGAAGATTTTTGTAGGCAATGATTTCTTGAATAAAAAACTCTCTTGGTTTTTTGAAACACATCTCCTGCTGTCCATAAACTGCCTTTGAAAAATATGTGTAAAACAGGAAAACTTTGTTTCTGAAAATAGGGCTTCAATGAAATCCTTTTATCTCCCAAATGATAACACCTGTGAGCAAATTGAGAGATTTTTTTGTATATGGCAATGTGATGAAGACAAACCTCTTTCATAATTCCAAAATACTTTTTCATTTGGCCATAAACTGAACTTGAAGTTTGACTACTAAATAGCCATGTACAGGACATTTTGTAACAGTAGTTTCGTAGTGAATTTTAATTTATCAATTTCTCCCACCTCATAATGAATTTGAGGAAACGAAGAGAGGTTGTTGTAGTTAGGTTTGTTAGGAAGAAAAACCTCTTTCAGTTTTCCTAAATTTGTTTTTAATTTCTCAAAAACCTCCTTGGAAGTTGACTATTCAAAACCAAAAAAACAGATTTTTTGCTTCATATTGCGCTACGAAAGTAGCAGCGCTTTCGCAGCGCATTTCCTCTTTTTTGAACTAGTGGCACTACAAAACGGTGGATTTCTTGCTAATTGCAGAAATTTAGCCTGAAACTTAATGGAATGACCCCAAAATGAAAAATATGAATCTTTGATCATGGAATGGACCTTGAAGGACTTTATTTGAACTTAAATGATGACCTTTAAACTTATAAAAACTATGACCTACCCTTAACCAAACTAAAAATGACTTTCAGACCTATTTAAGACCATAATCAAAAACAATTTTGACATACAATGTTTTGAAAAAAAATTGGGTGAAAACAGTAGCTCCACTTGGGATAGTGTGCCCCTATGGTACACTAAGAACTAGTAGTTCCAGTGCTGCTATCCATTTTCTTGACCAAAACAGAAAAAACTTTGAAATTTCCAAGCTCTTCTTCAAAATATTATAGCCTTCACCTCGGGCTCAAACTTGATGATCACTGCAGAAGAACCAAATCTGTACCTACTGAAAATATGCTCAGTCAACTTCAAGCTTATTCACACACTCCTACCTACCCTATTAGCTGCAATCTCCATTTGTAACTCAAGGAACATGAAACTTCCAATGAAGCCAGTCATTGATCTAATCTGACACTTGAATCTCTTGACTGTGCTTGAACCAAAAGTAAACATGATAGTGAAATGACCAAGGCAACATGAGATGTAACTGATCTTCATAATGAAAATATAACTGGAAATCTGGACTATAGAACCTTTCTATGTAGTCAGTTATAGGATCAAAGAAGACATGATTTGTTTGATGCTTGTCGTGACATTCTACAGCTTTAGACAACTCATCCATAATTTGATCAACCACATAAGACTTCAGTTGTGTGCATTCCAACTGCTTTTCAAAAACAATGTATTCTTCCTCAAACTCAAAGGAGAAAGGTGGCAGCACCCTCTCTTTGTTTTCTGGCATAAAAATCAATTGAAAAGACTAATCTTGATTATGAATACTATGAGATTGAATTTTATCTTTTGAAACTTTTCAATGTTCTCTGTAACTTCAAACACAAACTGAATCTTATCTACTAATTTTCACTCAAATGACTTCAGATTAGAAGACAAGGATAACGAGAAATTTTCACCCATTTTTTCATTAGTGTGATCATTATTTGATGTAGGCCGATGCAAGAAATGATATGAAGAATCAACTTTTTCCTGTACCTGAGGTTTGTAGCAATAATCTTCCAATATTTCCTCTTGTTGTTTGCAATTATTCTCATACTCCTAATGATCAAAAGACTGAAAAGTCTACTGCAACCTTTCATCAAACTCAGAGGATGATCATAATTTTCATAAATAAACTCCTGTTGGGTTTCATTTTCATCTAAGAAAGAGGCTATTATTTCTTCTCGGTGATGAAAGGGATTGTCATGAAGGGCTTCTAAAATTTCCTCATCCATGAACTCATCATCTTCATAACAATTCTCCAAATATTCAATAAAACTCACACAGTGTTTACAACAGTCTTTGACTAGCAATAAGGAGGGATGACACTCTTCATACATCTCATAAAATGCAACATGGAAATCAGCAAGAGAATATAATGAACCATTTGGCAATCTTTCATACCAAGACCGTGCTTTTCCTTTAAAAGTGGCCATAAACATCTTCATGAGACAATTCTCAGGGAACTAAACCTTAAGACTGTGTACATGCATATGGAATCTAACCAAATAAAGATCAGCATTATCTTTCTTTTCATCTTTGAATATAGGAAGATCAGTTAACCATTCAACCTTTGGCATAGGATTTTGAAAACCAGGGATATGAGACCGATTCATAGGAGCATACCTGGCATTTATTCTTCCTATGGAACTCATCTTGAAAATTCATCAAGCTATTGATCTTCAAGCAGTGGAGTCACCTTGAATCTATGAAAATTTTGAATTCTTCAACAATCCTGTCGCCAAGGTAGTTGCAGCCTCAAACAGATTCTGAGCTCCTACTACCTTCAAGAGTTCAGCTTCATAATTTTCGGGAGATGTATATCTTCAAACTCCTGGCAGATGCACAAAAATTTTATCACCAAAATCATACTTGATTGGCTGCTAATCAGACAACTTCAATGTAACTATTTCAAACCAATCTTGTGACTGAGGCTTAGCCTCCTCAACCTGAGAGGGCTCTCTCAAGGGTTAATGATATGGGATATAAATAGATGGATAACTCTATTATTTGTTTTTTGGTTCAAGCTGAGAATTTGAATGCTTGCTACCATTGGGCTATGGAGTCAGTGATAGGGCTCTCAATAACAAAGGCTTTCCTTGTGGAAGTTGAGGCTTGTATATACTTCAATTAAAGGGTAACACATTCAGGAATATCCCAATAACTTGAAGTTAAAAGGAAGTTAGAGAATGTAATATATGAATTCTGAGTAACGAGACATCAAGGCTATGGAAGAGAAAAATTTCAAAGATAGGACATAAAACTCATTGAAAATACACTAAGAATCTTAGGTGAAGAAAAGTTGTATGTGACTGTATATATCAGTTAATCCAAAACTTTACAAAGTGGTCTGCATAGATAACATTTTCCAACCTATAGATTGAAACCAACATCAGCATGTATACATTGGGCTTATGGAGTCAAAGTAATCTCAGAAAATCAGTGAATCTAATTGACATGGAAGTTGAGGCATATCAGGGTTTTTAGTCATGAGACACACACTTGAAACATGTAAAAAACAAAGTCAGTCCATTTATAAAGGAAGTCAGAGCATCTAAATATGAGTTATGAGTAATATAGATGAACACCACTGCATATAAGATATATAATAAACACTGATAGGACAGGAAAACACTAAAAACCCCTTCTAAATCTCAAGTTGGTCAAGTAGAAACTCTCTACATTAGCTGAAACAGTCTTTTTACAATATGCACCAGTTTTGCCAAAAAGTCTCCAACCCTTAGCATTTCGAATTCTTCCTCTTTATAGATCATTTAAAACATAAGATAACCTTATCCTCAACCAGATACCTCTAAATCATACTATTTGACACCTTTTCTAACCATAAACATGGTCTTTATTACAAAATGACAGCTGCAAACCTAATGAGAAATGCTATTTCAAATAGGACTAAAACTCTTTAACTTTACTCCTAACAACCTTATCTAAATTTAATTACATCAAATGACACTTGAATTTTCATGAAGTCGAATTCTGAAGATGAGCTGCAACCTGTTGTGACCATAAAGCTGATGATGTTGCTCTCCTAAAACCTAGGAAACTATCTCCCTGTTTTTAGGCCTTTGATTTCTTTGACTCCTTGGGACATTCTGACCATTTATGAACCATGATTTCGATGCCATTTGTTGTCAATAACTGAAAAATCATATGTCCAAATTCATCCCCTAGTGCCATCTGTTCAAAATCCACTTCAAAGTCTCCAAAATAGTGAAACAGATTTGCGCTACAAAAACAGCCCAGTTTCGTAGCGCTTTTTTGTAGCGCAGTATTTTTAACCTTTTTCCTTCAAAATTTTGGCTTCTTATTTTCATATTTATCTTCCTTGACACTTAACACAACTCTCTTAGCAATTTCAAGTGAAAATTCACATTTTTTCCCTTCCAAAATTTAAGAGAGAGAGTGAAAAAGCATGCTACAGTAGTTTCGTAGTGCATTTCACTCATTTTGCACTGTTGGCGCTATGAAACTGCTGAGTAAGCAGTTTTGTTCGAAATTTTCAAAAATGAAAATTTGAAAATGTGCCAAAACTCCAAATAAACCTGCTTCCAACATATAAAACATAAATATCAAGTGAAAAATACTTTCATAACAGTCTTCATGAGATTCCTTCTTCATTTGCAAATTTTTCCTGTTTTTCCCTGAAAATTAGGTCTTGGGATAGAGCTTATATCTCTTACTCGATGATGTATTTTGAGAAACTGAAGAATTTATGTGTAGGCCATGATGTCTTGAATAAATTTCTCTCTTGGTGTTTTGAAACACATCTCCTGCTATCCAGAAACTACCTTTGAAAAATATGTGTAAAACAGGAAAACTTTGTTTCTAAAAATAGGGCTTCAATGAAATACTTTTATCTCCCAACTAATAACACCTGTGAGAAAATTAAGAG
The DNA here is from genome assembly GCA_034641835.2 of Pinus albicaulis. Taxonomy (NCBI): domain Eukaryota; kingdom Viridiplantae; phylum Streptophyta; class Pinopsida; order Pinales; family Pinaceae; genus Pinus; species Pinus albicaulis. The sequence continues at coordinate 1,022,869,277 of CM076583.1, read as the reverse complement.
AGTTTTTTGTAGATGTGAATGTGAGGAAGATAAACCTCTTTCATAATTCCAAAATACGTTTTCATTTGGCCAGAAATGGAACTTCAAGTTTGACTACTAGACAGCCATGTACAGGACATTTTGTAACAGCAGTTTCATAGCGCATTTTAATTTATCAATTTCTCCCACCTCATAATTAATTTGAGGAAACTAAGAGAGATTGTTATAGTTAGGTCTGTTAGGAAGAAAAACCTCTTTCATGTTTCCTTAATTCGTTTTGAGTTGCTCAGAAACCTCCTTGTAAGTTGACTACTCAAAACCAGAAAAACAGAGCTTTTGCTTCATATTGTGCTACGAAAGTAGCAACGCTTTCGTAGCACATTTCCTCTTTTTTTGAACTACTGGCGCTATGAAACGGTGGATTCCTAGCTATTTGCAGAAATTTAGCCCTAAAATTAATGGAATGACCCCTAAATTAAAAATATGAATCTTTGATCATGGAATGGACCTTGAAGGACTTTATTTGAACTTAAATGATGACCTTTAAACTTATAAAAACTATGACCTACCCTTAACCAAACTAAAAATGGCTTTCAGACCTATTTAAGACCATAATAAAAAAAAATGTTGACATACAATGTTTTGAAAATTTTTTGGGTGATAACATCACCCATCACTCCTTTTTCTTCCTTCATGCTTTAGGGGGCATCTCTTACATAGTAATTTGTCACCCTCTTCACTTCCTGTCCTTAATCCTGAAGTGCCCTAATATGAAAACTATGTAGTATATCCATCATGGAGAATACATCAAGATATCCCTTGAAGACCAACAAAAATATGCCTTGAAGATTTTCTGAAGAAGCTCAGCTTAAAACCTAAATTTTTGGGTCAGTGCTCTTTGCTAGTTGCTTGCCCGTGCTGATGGCATGTTGCATCACTTTGACCTATTATTTCCTGCATGATTTTTGATAGGAAAAAGTGCACTGAACCTCTTCTGGCAATGTTTCCTCAAATGGAGTAGAAGCTTCGTGAACTAGAAGTTTCCAGAATGGTGAGATGGATATGGTTTGATGTAGATATGCTCGAGCTCTCTCATTTGGAGCTCTTGATCTTATCATTAGGGGATTTTACCTTGAGAAGTGGGCCTTCCTCCCTCTTTTATGGATCCCTAACTCCCTCTCCTTGCCTATAAATTGAATCCTATCCTTCCACTACAGGTTGGTCTTGCCTGATCATTGATCCTTTGCATCGCTATATTGTGATTATCCCCGATTTTCCACTTGGGAGAATGATTTATTGAAGGGCCTTAGTTTGGACTTGGACATCGCCAAAGGGATTTCTCCAAAATCAAGGCCACAATTATATGCTTCATTTTTTCTATAATTAATAATATATTTGATGTTTCACTTTCCATATTTGTCTAGATATCTATGCAAGTAGCCTAAAACTCATTGATCTATTAGGTAGTTTGTATTTGATGTATGCTAAGTATCTTTTCATGTTTCTTGTTGTTGTCTCTTGATTTCTTACAGGTATTCAAACACCACAAGTAGTGAGGAGCGATCCTGAAGGATCATGGAATAAGGGTCCTTGCCAAAGGACTGGACGATAGCATCAGGAAGAGGTAGGTCCTTCATCTTCTTCTTCTTCCATATTGAATAAAAACTAGGAAAGGGTTCATTAGTTGGTATAGTGTGTTGCTAGACCCACTCTAGGGCTAGAGAGATCACCTTTTTCTGCAGAGGGGATTGCCTTCAAAAAATATGTCTAGTCAGCGTACAAACTGTTGACTAGGCATTCCTACAACTCAATTTTTAAAATTTTAGTTGTTTAAGAAAATGGTTAGAATGTGATACCGGGAACATAAGATATAGGTTTTGAGTGAAACAAGTTGCATTGGATTCGGGGTGACAATATCTTTGTTTTGGTTTTGGCTTAGAGAACTTTTGAACACTTGGAATTTTGAGCACTTTACTGATCTACTGGATCATTCGAGTTCTTGAAGTGTGTTCTGCCTATTGAAAGCTCAAGAACAAGTGTAACAAAAAGATTTCATGATAAGAATGAGAAGAAGAAGGATCTGCAAGCTTATATGGATGTTGCCGCAATTACAGTGGAATATGGAAGGTTGAGGAATGTGAAGAGTTTCAGCATGCGATAGTAGATTAACACTTGAAGAATGAAGATTGAATATAAATGTCGACAAATAAACTAAAAAACAAAGAAACATAGATTCGACATGAAAAAATTACTTGTAACACTGGTTTATGAGTAGTTTCTTGATCTAAAGTTTTGCGCCCAAATCAGATGAGAATGATTATGTGAATGAATGATTAACTAGGTTTATATAAAGGAGTTTACATTCAAAACTACTTCATGCATAACGCTACTTGTTGACAAGTGAAAGGTTTATTTAAGTGGAGTTAAGTGGGTTCTTATTTTCTAGGAGTGCACCCATATGCAACCAAAAGCCTCATGCATGCACCCAAGAAGAGTGCATGTATTCAGCACGAAGGAGTGCGCTCAAGGTAGACACTCTTACTCAGTATGAAAGAGTGCGCTCAAGGAGGGCACATTTATTCAACCTGAAGGCGTGCGCTCAACACAAGCGCATGTCTTCATCAACTCGGAGTGTGTTTTTTCCTTAAAGGATGATTTTATTGATTTTTTTTTTTTTTTGTGCTTTTGAGTGATTTTCTTGTGTGTGCATGGCGAAAAGGCTAGTTTCTAAGTCAAGAAAAGTCATGAGTTCACCTAACCATGGACTAGATAACTCGAGCAATTCTAAGGGTTAGGTGAATACACTTGGGAAACATTGATTTAGGAGGATGTGACACTAGGAGAAAACACACAAATAACAAATCAAACAACATGATGACACTAAGGGGCCTGAAATGCCAGTTGCTGTAGGCTCCAAAATTGACTTAGGAAAAACTTTTGGAGTGTTGTTTTCGCAGTAAAAACACTAAGGGAAGCTTGGTTAGCATCATTGGCCAATCATATCATGGAGGATTAGATTGTTAATTAGTTGGTTCAAATGCAAATAGGTTTAAACTATCCATGAAGGGTAGGAAGATTTGTGTGATGCTCATTGCATGGTTGTTTCCTACATTTTCTCTAATTTTTATACCCACAGTAATGCCAACATTAGTACCAACATTTCCCCCGCTATTGGCACCCACATTGGGACTAACATTGCCAGCAAGGTTTACAATATCCATGCAAGTAGATGGTTGGGGTTGATCGAAACTAGAGGAGGAGGAACTACTAGATAATTCTAAAGAGTTAAAGCTTGGAGGTGGGTTAAGGGGAGGTGTCTTATCTCATTGAATAGGTGTAACAATCCATCTAAGAGAAAACTTTAAAGGGTTTATACCCCTTAATATCTATGACTAGAACCTTGAGATAGCTATGGTGTCAAGAAAAATTTTAAAGGTTGAAACTAAAAGGATGGAGGGATGAATATGTTGATCAAGTGAACAAGAAACACACACAAACTAATACTACATGTGTAAGTGATGCAGATTGATTTTATTTGAATAATTTCATATTAACTTAACCAAGAAATCTTCTTCTTATAAATAATAATTGAAACTAATATAGAATATCAACGATACCTTAGCCAATACCAAGGGTATGTTTTAGATGGCCTTCTAAACAATCTAGGAGCAAGGTAATCATGCCTAGTAAGGCTAAGTGAAGGAAAGTAGAAAAAAAATATCCTTAGGATCATGTAAGTGATGAAATCGTTAGGACACATAGGAATCTATCCTAGGTGAAACTACTTCCCATAAGCACCACCTATAGGGCATTTTTCATAAAATATTAACCTATAGTTTATCTTGGTCTAGTGGGGGCAAGGGAATATTAGCTTCTAGGTGTCAACCATGTACCTAGATTCCCTACCAAGAGTTGGAAGCCTCGGGGAGAACCAGCCAATTTGGAGTCTCAAAATTACCCCCTTGTTATAAAATCTTTTGTCAAACTTGTTTTGAGATGAAATTTTTGGCCATGACATCATATCCCTTTCCCTATAGCAGACTCTACTTCCCCAAAATGTTCTTCAAAAAACACTTTTTGAGTTCACATGTGCTCTTTCTAGAATAATGTGTATATATGTGACTCACAAAAGAAAAACATATATGTCCACGAGTCTCTTCAACGCAACTCACATATGACTTCATAATGCATCAAAAGAATTTAAATCAGTGCATTACAATGCATTTTTGGTTGGAGTTTACGAGTTAGACTAAAAGCCACTTGCTACGACCCATACCTTAATGACAAGAAATTATCTAAACTCTAAGTCTAATTCACTTAGCTTTTAAGCCATTCCCCGAGAAAGGAAACCTTTCATTCCTTACCTTCACTCTATCTTGTTAATCTTGTGTTGAGACTCCTTTGTATCTCACATTGTTTTGAAGTGGAACATTGTAGGAGGGTACCTTTAGTGGAAAAGGAAGGAGTGATCTAGGGGATGGTTCCATTCAATTCCCATGGCAAGATGCAAGTGATCATTATTCATTTTATTGCTACTAACTCAATAAATAAGAAACTCATATTTTTTGTCTCCATTTTAGTGTTGCTAAAATATACTTTACGCTCATGCATTGAAAATTTGGATTTCTAAAACATTATACGTTCAATTTTACTTTGATTTTTCTATTTTCTTATCTTGTTGGTTGTGTTAAATACAAGTCTTGATTTTAGAAGTGAGGAGTAGATATTGGACAAGAGGATCTTATTCAACCATGGAATCCCCTTGTAGGTCTATTGACCTTTAGATAGTAGTTTGTCTATGTTTGTTGATTATTTGGGATGATTTTTTTAGTTTCTTTTGTCTGATATGTTGAGGCTTATAATCTCGGCCTTAGGGAATAAATTCCCATAATATAATTGTTGACTCCAATGGTGAGAAACATTTTCTATTTTCTCTCTTAGGGTTGATTTGCAGTAATAGGGTCAATTTGAATTTATCATCTTGGTTTTCCAATTAGTTTTAATTAATTTCAACTTTATTCATAGTTGGATCTTATTGATATTCTTCATTCTCTTTTAACTTTCTTTGGGTTATATTTATAAGCTAGTCCATTTGAATATAATAATGTATGTATATATGCAATTTGTTTCAGGACTAGTAACATATGCTTCTAACTTGCTTTGGTGGAAATCATGTATCTATCCTGGGAGTGAAATATTTTTCACCCTATGGATTTTCCAAGTATTTTTTTGAGAAATTTTTGTGCCTTTTATAGTTTCTTATCACTATGTTGAAGTTATTTACTAATTTTGGAAGATATTTTTCTTTGTTTTCCTTTTCCATTTGCTCAAGTGAACTCTTTTTCAACCTATGGTTTGGCTTAGATGAGCTCATAGGGCCTTGTTTGTGTGTAAAGGTATATTTGTGGGTTTTTGATGGTCTTGGCTTGATGTTGCATTCATTTAAACCTCTAGTATTTTGTTGTGAATATTTATTTTTTTGTTTAACATCTCCTTTGCTTCCTGAAACTAGGTTGTCGGTCTTGTTTGTAGTTGCATAGTCCTTCTTCCTATGGTCTTGTGTTGCAGATCTTTATTTTTTTTATCATCTCCTTTGCTTATTGAAACTAGGTTGTAGGTATTGTTTGTAGTTGCATAGTCCTTCTTCATTCTTATGTTTTACATACTTTTCTTGTTTACCATTTAAATTATTATTTTTTATTGAGAAAAAAAAAGTTAGCAGGAATTCCATTCCATTTGCATTTGAAATCCATTGGTAGCTATTCTTGCACTACTTGCATTGTGATTCCATTATATGAATTTCACTTGCTTTGGTTGCTATTTGTTTGCACTATTTGTATTTGAAATTATTGTTGATAGTCTTGCATTTACTTTGATTCCATTTCAATTGCATCAATAGTGTGTTTTTTTCTTCCTATTTCTCCTTAGTTGCATTAGGTCTGAAAATTATGTGTGCCCAATGTGGTGGAAAAAAATGCTCGACTTTGTAAATATCTAATTGAATTCATATCAGAGGTCAAATAACTTCTCTCTAGGGGTTTTAAATGTGGAATCCCAAGCTAACAACTTGGGACTAATCACGCTCTCGTGTTGTCATGACAATGTTCTCCCTAGAATGGCCTCAAAGACCAATCTTAGGTTGTACAACCCCAATAAGTACTTAAGGGGGGATTTTAGGAGAATTTTTTTACTTGATCCTATTTTAGGGTTTGCCTTAAATGGGTGCTTAAATGGCAAGTCATATTCCATGTTCTTTGAGAAATGTAGCCACTCTTTTCTTTGGTTGTGATTATAGTAATTATTTGGTGAAATTTTTTCTACATATCTTTGGGGGGTAGGGGGATTGGGGGGTGAGAATTATCAATATATGGTTTCTCCCCATGTTCCCCACCCATCCTACATCCAAGTTGTGTTAAGCATTTGAAACTAATTGTCTCATCCTTTGGGGGAGGATCACTAAATTAAGTGGTTGAATGACACCATTACTCAAGTCACTACTTTCCTATAAGTATTTCGCTGCCTAGTTGTAGTTGTTTAGTGCTCATTCCATGAGGAATTTTTTTTTGAATTTGATGGCCATACCCAAAGAATACAATTTGCAATGTTTTATTATAGTTTTCAAGCTAGGGAAATGAAGCTCCAAAATTACTTGAAAGTGAAGAAAACTTGATAGTCTAAGGGAACCTGAATTCATGCTTAGTTTCATTGGCTCAAATTTGGGAACTAACCCATTAAATTAATTTTCAAGGCATTAATGGTAAATGAGGCCTATAAAAATATTAGAGCCTTCAAAAATAGTTATAAGGATTTGTGAACAAGATCACATTGAGAAACAATTTATGGAGCATTATTGCAGTGACTTTTAGTTTAAAGGTATGACAAAACCATGTAAGGTGGGAATGTTAACTTGAATAGATCTTATCCCCAAAAAGTATCATATACACAAAGGAGAATTTACAACCAAGAATTTTCCTCATCAAATCTTACTAAAGACATAATAGCGACAACAAATGACCAATATTTGGGGTTGAATGGATACCCCTATTAATTTTAAAATCCACATGGTATTGTGTCAAGCATGATTTTCCTAAAGGGTACAAAAAATCAATCCATAGAAATCCGTTGGGATATCTTATAGATAGAGAACTTATTAAATGAATTCTCAAAGCAAGCAACCTTGATCTTATCGCTAGCCAGAGAACAATTACACTGCTAAATATATCCTAGGACATTTTGGTTAAAGCATTGACCCTTAGGATACAATGTCTCTTGCTCCAAAATATTAGACATGAGAATTTTGGGTTCATCCATTAGAGTTTTGTCATGGTTAAGGTGATAATAATATGGGAAGGCATGGAATGGTCTAGGTCCCCAAGGATAAAATCTCCATTTATTAAGATCCACTTTGAGAAAGACTATGATGGAGTAGAGTATCCTTTTATCTTGTCCATGTTTTAGGGATTAATAGGATTTGGGAAATTTTTAGTATAGGTAGCGGAAACCATATTCTAAGATGTGTCAACATGCATCTTAGTTAATAAAGTTAAATATAAGGAAATTTGACTATTTTGGTAAATTCGATAAGACATCCCATGGCTTTCGACCTAATTTTCATTTTCATTTCCCTATGCCATATCCTTCATCATCACATCTCGACTAGTATGATAAGGGGTATTCCTCTCCATACACCCAACAGAAGCTAAATGGTTCATGGGAATTTTTTTGATGACTCCTACCTCGACATTCTAAAGAGAAATGATCGATAACCAACACCATGGATTACATTCACATTTTCAATGAGTCTTCAAAGTCCATATTCCAAATGGATAAGGCTTGTAATTTACATTAGGGTTAGGATTATATCCTTTATTAGATCATAATGCAAGGTTTTACCTGGATTAAAATTAGGAAAATTTTCAAGTTTATGGGAATTCCCCTTTCCTTCTAACCATGAGTTGGCCCTCAATTTTGGTCATTTTTGTTTATCATAAGCCCACTTATTTACCATCATATTCCACCTTATCCCACTCACATATGCCTCATTTTACCCTTATTTTGCATAATCATGTAGTTATATTAAGTTTTTCAATTTTTAGAAATTTTAGTAAAAATTGGGTTTTAAGAGTATTTTTCGACTGCACCAGAAATTCTCGTAATAGCTTCATTGATGTCATACTTGCAGGGCACCTGAGCTCGAGCTGAATAAATTTATATAAAGCTTGGGAAATAATATTGGATTTACACCTATTGGTTTTTTCAAACCAAGCCAAAACATGCTCGGTCAATGCTGGTCAAACATGACCTTTTTTTCAGGAATCCTTAGAAAATAGGGCAGAAATAGTAGATTTTAGGATTTTTCCAGATTTGGTGTAACTAATTGGATGAGTTAGACCTAGATGGATGGGATTAGGATAAGATAAGGTTGTTAGAGACATTGTAGCATATTTTTTTTATTATTTCTCTATTTATACCAAGTTTGTGAACCATTGAAACATGTAGAAATTGCGTAACTTAACTTTGATATTTCTGAGACTTTGGAGAGTTAATTGAAAGACCTGTTCTATTTCATTTTATTTTTTTATATGGTGAATTCTTTACTGAAGTTTTAGTAGTTGAAATCACTTTTAGTGTGCGAGGCAAGGGTGGAGGGCCCCCACACCAAGCTAAGTGCACTTTCTAGTTATTTGTAGTTGCAGTTTCTGAACTAGTTTGTTTTATGATTAATTTGTTAATTAGATATATGCTGATGGTTTATGAGTGCTGATGAATCTAATTCTCATTCTTATTCTGCATATGAAAGGACAATCCAATTTTTAAGTTAAACATTATTTCTATCTTATTAAGATCTAGAGCTAGAATTCATCTTTTCCTACATTTTAATGCTTTTCTGAATTCTTGTTTTCTAACAATGGTATTAATGGTGAATGAATTTGTAACGAAGGAAAACCAGGATCTCCTTAGTTAGGAGCCTCTTCAGTTATTCTTTCATGCATCTTGATCTATGGTTCATTAGTGGTTTTGGTTTCTAATTCATGAAGTAATTTTGTAAGAGAAGGACAAACAAGTCTCTTAAGTTAGGAGATTCTTCTACTGTCGATTACATAATTGAATTTAGAAATTATTTATTTTAGATTTATATTTGTAATATGAATTTCCTTAATCATTAATAAATCATCTTTTAACTTGATCATAGCTGAAACTCATATATCTTGGGGATGCTTCTAAGTCCTACTGGCTCGGATTGATAATAAATACTTGTGTTTGCTTACCTGTTAAACAACCCAACACCATGTCTTAACATTCTCGAGTAGGATGTGTTGCAATGCACTACCTACAAGGTTGGTAGGTGGATTACTCACCCTTTATTGCTAGTAACTCATTTTCATATTTTCTCCAAAAACATTTATATCACCCATGTGTATTTCTCCTCGTATTGGGTCCCTTCCAATACAACCTATCAATAATTAGAGGAATTGTTGCAATTTTTTCTTTACCTAACCGACAAGGAAGAAATATTTTTTGCTCAGTAAACTAGGAACTTTTTTGTGCACCAAAAAACTAGATAGGCTCGTGCTTGATTAGGTCCTTTACATAAGCTGAAGATATGAAAAAGGGCCATGAATATTGGTAAGTTATCCTTCCCAATTTCATTTAGAGAAGGGCGCCTCTAGCTAAATCCAACTAAGAAGGGTTGAACTTCCAAACCCCTTTTTTAACTCTAGTCAAATTCCAAATCAAAGTCACCTTCATGGCCCAAAGTATCTGAAAATACTTGGAGAATATGAAGCATTACTTGACTTAAAAAGAAGATTCTCTTATACGAAGTGGGGTCTCATTCACCGACCACTTAATTTGGTAGTCCCCACTAAGCGAATTAAAAGGAAATTATTTCACTAAGTTATCATGGTTCTTATTCAAGCCCCTATTCATGAAAGGAATTGTCAAATCAAGGATTTGTTCGATCATTCCTATCACACGTGGAAATCTTGGGAGGATATCAAAATTGAATTTTAGTTGGCTTCGCCAAACAAACACATCCTTGAGCTTATTCAAATATTGGTTATGGATGACATATTCCTTAAATTGAGTGCTCAATTCCCTAGGTTGTGGTGGGGAGATTAATTGTAATATTCCTTTTTTTGGTGTCACCTATGACAGGGCTACGATGGACTTCCAGAGTTAGGATTAAACAGGTCACATGTACAGATTGGTGTCATCAGTGGGCCCAGGGGATTTTTGGAGGAGTTTTGAGGAGTTTCTATGTGGTCGGGGGGAATTTTCTTAATGTATTCCATCATCCGAACAACTTACCTTTCGTTCTTATGCATTCCGACAACTTTCGAAAATTTGAGTTATTTTTGGGCCTAACTCAGTTAATTACGCTCAAGGTGGAAATCCGAGAGGAATGCATGATATAACACCTTAGTGTAATAGCTCATTGGAACTAGGACATGGATATGTACATGATGGGACGGTTGGAAAAGAGTTTCAATGACCGGAGGAGACGTGGTAGCCGATTTACTCTTTTCTGCATTAAAAAGGAATATTTTAATAAAAGGGAAAAGTGCTCCATGAATAAAATAATATTAAAATAAGGCTCTAGAAGGATCCAAGAGATCCATAAAATAAATGGAGAAGGCCATTGAGATATATCTTTGGATTAGATCATTTTCTTATGTGAGAGGTGTTGTGGTTCCTATGATTTGGCAGATTTGGCAATACCAAATGATAAGACAACATCAAACCACTTTGGGACCTCAGGATCTAGCCCTCCTTGATCCAGAGAGGGATCTCTCTATAAAGGCAAAGAATAATATATCTTTGAAGTTCGATTTAAGGTATTAGGCTAGTTATAGGACACAAGGGTTGTTGTTTTGTTTGTTTTGTTGTTTGGTTGGGAAACATGAAAGAAGAGTCCAATGTGAGGTAAAGAAGTGAGTGAAGAAGGATTTTAGAAATGGGGAGATAATTCAAAGAAAATACAAGTCCATTGGGCAATGGGGTCATAAAAGGATTTACTTGCAATTCAATATCCAAGGCTTTCAAATGGGCTAGTCATCTAAATTAGAGGATCTCTAAATATGATAGTAATGGGATGAAATGATAAGGAAATGAAGGTGAATGACAAGGAAACCTTCCAAGGTGACCACTTAGGAGAAAATATAGGGACAGGGCATGCCTTAACCATCTATGATCAAACTCCTAATGAGGCTAACTCTTTAGATAATAAAAAACATTTAAGATTTGACATAAAGTGAAGCCTAAGATCAGAGAAAGAATTTTAACTTTCAATGCTTTTGACATTCAACTTAAGGGATCTTAGAAAAGCTAACTGTTGGAAAAATACTCTAGTGAGATAGAACCAACTCTGAATCTCCCAGTATCCCAATTCTTTCAGCTAAAACCAGACAAGAACACCTAGAAACAAACTCTAAATTCATACATCAGTAAGCAGGGAGAAAACCAACTACTATACTGGTTAAATTATCTTGAATTCGTTCTTAGATTACACAATTAGCAGAAAACATCAAAGATAAGAAAAACAGGAAAGCATTAGGGTACTTTACAGCAGTATATCCTAAGCTAGATTTCTGATTCTTATTAGAGAAATGAAATATGATTGCATAACAGAGGAAAAACAGTAATAGATAGAACACATCACCACTGATTTAGATCAGGATCCAATGAACATGCTTGTCATATTAAAGAGCAACACTAGTCACATACATCATTTTCCAGCAGCTTGATATCAACTAGAAATTATCTCCCAACCTATTTTACAACTAATACACACAGAACTCTATCTCAAAGAAATAGCTTACAATCCACGGTTAACTAGCATTTACAATGTGTTTCTGATGAGTTCTTATAGTTGAACGAATGACAGTAGAGGTCGATAGAAATTTAAATGAATCATTAAAATAGAGGAAGAAGAGTATTTGAGGCCCATTCCATTTTAATATCCCGTATTGAATTTCAGTACTCTTTGGGTGAATTAGTGGTCTTCGACATACTGATAATAACTCCAAAGGTATGTTTCTGAGGTACTTTCTAGAAGTTAGTACTCTTTTTGTACTCTGGGACAAGTAAGGTAGATAAATGACTTTCAGGCCTTCCATACTATGTAATTAATTCTCTAGCAATCTTAGGACTTCTGTCAGGGTGGTGATCCTCTCAGGAACTCGATGGAGAATAAAAAACACTATGGGAACTTGTCTTTTCTTGGGAAAGAACATTCTGTTGATGTGAAACACTAATATGGCTTGTTTCATGTGTTTTAGGCCTTATTAGCCTTCTGGATAACTTATAAGGTCTTCAATATGTATCTTCGTCCTTTAAACACTGGATTATAGCATTTAATCTTCAATAATGGGCTTTTAATCCCTTTAGTCTTTCACTGATACTCTTTGCCGCTTCTCTTTGATCTTGCCTATGGATACACAGGTTTTAATCGCACAGGGAGGTTTGAAATAGAGTTAATAACCTGATATTTACTGAAAATCGCGTTTAAACCTTCTCAGGCGCCTTCCTCTACGATCTCTGGCTCTAAAAATATCTTCCTGTGCTCTAAAAAACATTGTCTGTGACTATGAATCAGAGTGGATTCACACCCCTATAACCCTGCAAAAAGACGATAAACATATTAATAAATCCATGTGGGAGGGAGGATGGATGCTTTTGAGGCTCGTGGAGGATGGAGAGAAACGATGAAAATAGTGGTAGCAGTGAAGAAACGGGTGAAAATCATGGCAGAATGGTGAAAAAATGATCTGATGGAGGTCTGGTGCGAGGAGGATTATGGACCGTTGGATTAGATTAGACAGTGGCGATTTAAATTTGAGATTCACCAGTGGAGTTGTTTTAGAAGGTTAGGCGGAAGAAATAACTTTTAGTGTTAAAACATAAAATTTCAATGTTTGGGCGAATACAAAGGAAAAAGGCTAAAATGAAGGAGATCGGGGGCCTTTGGTGGTGGGACCGAGAGGGCGGATGGAGATTGAACGTGGACTGTCGGATCACTGGAAGAGATCAACAGTGGAGATCTTCTGATGCAGTCCTTTGGAAGGCCTGATGAATGTAATATGGATGGGAACACGATATAATATGAGCCGTTGATCAAGATCAATTGAACAGTCGAGATTAAATGAAGGATTATATCGGGGAGGGGTGGTTCTAGCAGAAAACTGTTGGTTTTGCTCAGCTCTGAAGTGGTTTTGAAACTTCTCCAAAAAAAACGCGATATGCCTCGTCACCTGACACGTGTCCTCCCAAAACCGCTTTTATCGCGTAATTTTGAAACATTAAACCTTGGGCGCAAAAATTACGCGATATGCATTTTCAGCCATTGGATGAAAGGCAGAGAGATCTGACGGTGGGGATGAGAGCGCGATATGGAAATATGCACGGGTGATAAGGTGGGAAGAGCCAACGGTGGATTAAATCTTGACCGTCGAATCTGTAGAATGGATGGCCAAGATCTAATCGGGGATCAGCGGAACAGTGGAATGGAGGAAGGGGAAGGCAGAGTGTGATGAAATCTGGAGCGTCAGATCTGGAAAAATGGATGGCTAGGATTTAATCGCATCAGAGAAAAGGAAGTGGGCCAAAACTACGAAGTTTTTGATTTTGCGATTTGCGATTTAGCGCGAACCGTTGGATCATAGGAGAGATCAAATTTGATCGGAGGGGAAATGATGGGGGCACATGAGCGGAGCGCAATTGAATCTGGGCCGTTGGTTCTTGTGGATTCAACGATCCAGATTAAATCAGCGGAGAGATGATGTTAGGCTCTGGAGCAGAGAGCGGTGAGATCTGGACCATTGCTTCTTGTGGATTCAACGGTCGAGATCTAATCGGCGGATCAACATCGGAGGAGGCAATGGAACGTGAAAAACAGAAGTTGTGATTGCCGATTGTGTGATGGAGCATAGGCCGTTCGATCCATGGATGATCAACAGTCCATATTTAGTCGGGAGTCGTGTAGGCGGAGAGGTAAAATGATGGATGGGCGCGATGCGCTTTAGCACTGGCCGTCGGATCTAGAAAGATCGACAGTGGAGATTGCAGCGAAGGTCAATAGAACAAAAGCTCATCGCATCGGAAAAACAAAAGAAACAAAGGAAAAAGGTGATAAAGAAAGCTCCGATTGAAATTGCACGACGGGCTTAGCGCCTGGTTCTGGCACTGAGTCACATGCGGAAAAGGGGCTAAGGGCTAAGACAAAAGGGGCTTAAGGCCTCAATGTAAAAAGGGGGTTTTTGAGCCAAAATGAAGGTTTTTTGAGGGTTTTATTGGCTTTCGGTAAAGGGGAAAAAGGGTGATTTAAACCAATAAAAGGGATTTTTAAAGGTTTAGGGGGATTTTGAAGGTTTTTAGAAGAAAAAAGGGAGTTTAAAAGATGAAAGGAGGCTTTATGAAAATGAAAGGGAATAAGTGAAAATGGGAAATTACAGAGGCCTTTTGAAAGCAATTTTCTTCACAAAACAGCAGGGTTCTTCAATGGAAACAACAATGAGGGTCTTTTAAAGGATAGAAGACATATGAAGGCTTCAAGAATGATAGGTTTACAAAGGAAATGTATCTCTTAAAGACTTAAAAACAATTTTAGCCACCTTTTTTCTTGAAAAAAATTTATAGGTGGCTAACAGTGGCTCCACATGGGGATGGCATCTTCTTGAAGGTGTCAAGAAATTCAGAAATAATCTTTTGGAAGTAGGCCAGATGCCTTTAACCATATTTATTTTCTTTGATCAGCTGCTACAAACATGATGGATATTAAGTCAGCAGAAAATATTCTCCGAAACAATCTACCTACCCATCCTACAGTCCTAACATTTTTTCTTCGAGGTGCATTTAGACTTGCAGAACTTCTTCATCATTCATTTTTATTGAAAGCAGAAAAACTAATATAATTCTACCCTTATTCCTCCATGAGACCAGATTAGAAAGTTGGTCTCATAGCTTCTCTACCTACACTAATATCTACTAGGATTAAACTGTCTAGTAAATTTCTTTCTCTACATTCTACAACTAAAATTGAAAAACATTCAAACCAGGATTAGACTGTCTGGTTTGCTATGGGTTCATGGCATAAAGACAACTACACATGAACTGAACTTTGCAAGAAATTGAAACCAAAATGTGAAGGCTTGAAATTGTGAAACTTTAGAGCATCCTTCCTTTTCTTGTGACTCAGATTTTGAGCTTGTTAGAGTCACTTTTCTTCTTCATTTCAGCTCTGGTTTTGAGCTTGTTAGAGCTGATTCTTTTTCTTCCTTTGTTGGTTCAAGTTTTGGGCATATTAGAACCAGCTTTCCACTCTTTTTTGGCTCAGGTTTTGAACTGATTTGAGCCATTCTTTTGTAGCTTCATAGGTTCAAGTTTTGAGCTTGTCTGAACATTTCTTCTCTCTCTTTTTTTAAAACAAAACACAGCAATGGTATTTACAATGGAAGTGAACGCTTTAAACTAGAACTCAGCAATAATAATATTTGAGCATCGTGCCATTGACAGGACCCCCAAACAGATCTGTACCATCTAATTCTTGCAGAAAAAAGGCATTGGGACCAATGGTGGATTGGATGATGTAAGGACCTTGCCACAAACTGTCAAATTTTCCATGCTTACCCTTGTCCTCTCTCCTAGAGTCCCACTTAAGTACCTTGTCTCCAATTTTGAAATCACAAGATTTTTTTCTTTTATCAAACAATTTTTTGATTTTTTCTCGCACTTTCTGAGCTCTGTTGTAGACCTCTTCTCTTGTCTGCTGGAGATGTATAGTTTGATTGATCCTCCTTACCATGCTGTCTTGTTCTGACTGTATTTCTTGGACCAGTTTTATCACTTCCACCCCTAGGATGGTAGGGAACACTGCATCTGCTCCATAAACAAGCTGGTATGGTGACATGCCAATGGACTTCTTTGTTGTCAACCTGTCTTCCCACAAAGCATGCACTAACTTGTTATGCCATGATTTTTTGTTCTCTTCAAGCAGCTTCTTGATGATGGTCACCAAAATTTTATTTGATGATTCTGCTAGCCCATTACCCTATGGATAATAAGCAGTAGAATGACCAAGTGCAATCTGATACCTGTGATAAAAATCAATCATCTTTTTGGAACCAAAAGCAGCAGCATTATCGGTGATAATCTTCCTAGGGCAACCAAATCTAGATAGGATATGGTCTTCAAGGAACTTTATAATAACAGAGTTTGTGGCATTCCTAGTAGGGATGGCCTTTATCCATTTTTTGAAATAGTCTGTGGCTGTGAGAATCCATTTGTGTTGGGCAGATGAAGCAGGATGGATTTCTCCTATGAAATCTAGGCCCCACTATTGAAAAGGAGCTTCAACAGTGATAGGTTGTAATGGTAAAGGGAGGAGTTTTCTTTTGCCCTCAAAAATTTGGCACTTATGGCAGGCAACTATCATTTTATGTACATCTTGGAAGAGGGTAGGCCAGTAAAAGCCAGCTCTGAGAATTTTTTTGGCAGTGGTTTTCCAGTATAGATGGCCTCCACACTCCCCTTCATGGAATTCATGTTTGACCCTCTCTGCATCAACTTCAAGAAAACATTTAAGCAACAAACCATTTGCATTTTTCCAATATAAACATTCATTTAAAATGCAATAATTCCTAGCTTTTAACTTTAAAAACCTTGCTTTTGTCTTTGATAAATCAAGAGGAGCATTAAGATTTGTAAGCACATACAAGATGTCAGCATACCAAGGTGAGTTTTGGAATTGTTCTTCAACAGTAGGAGCAGGCAGTCCTTCATGTTCATCCAAGGCATCTACCATGTTTATGTCAAGGGCTTGTAAGTTAGATTCAGCCATTAATTGTGCCAAGCCTTGACCCTTGATGAGTTTTGTGGGTTTGATCCCCAAATCATACTCTAGTATCACTGCAATCCATTTACCTCTTTTTCCATCTAGATCTTGTGACAAAATATCTTTTACCACTATGTTAGGTACATAGGAAATGATGTGGGAATGTAGAATATACACCCTGAAGTCTTTTAAGGCCTTTACCAAAGCATAAGCCTGTTTTTCCATTGTATTATATTTCAAGGGTGCATCTCTCAACGCTTTGCTAAAAAAGGCAATTGGCTGCTCTTGTCCCCCTGGGTTTTTCTACAACAAGACAACAGCCACGGTATGCTCTGATGCAAAGGAGAATATAAGGAAATCCTTTGTGAAATCTGGGTTGATTAGAATTGGTGCTCGGGTAAGGGCAAGTTTTACGAATTCAAAAGATTTTTTGGCCTCTAGAGTCCATTTGACTCCCACTTCTTTTTTCAGCATGTTTGTCATATTTCTAAGGAGCTCTACTAGGTTGGGAATAAACCTCCTTAAGAAGTTAATTTTCCCAATAAAGGACTGCAACTTCTTGATTTTCCTTGGGTGGCTAATCTATAGTATTCCCTCAACTCTTTTTGGGTCTATTTTAATCCCCTTCTCTGATATAATATGGCCAAGAAGCTTACCTTCTTGGAGGCCAAATATTATTTTTTTTGGATTTAAAGATAGCCCAAACCTTCTACATTTCTCAAATACTTTTCTCAGATGTTTAAGGTTCTCTTCATCAGTTTTGGAATAAACTGTTATGTCATCAAGATAAATTACAATAAAGTGCCCTATTTCCTCTGAAAATGCGATGTCCATAGCTCTTTGGAAGGTTGCACCAGTGTTCATTAGTCCAAAAGGAATTTTCACATACATGAAAATGCCCCATGGAGTGGTGAAAGTTGTTTTTATTTGATCTTCTGGGAGTACTAAGACCTGGTTATACCCTGAAAATCCATCTAATAATGAGATCCTTTTAGAGCCAACTACCCTTTGTAGGATGTGTTCCATTTTGGGTAAAGGGTAATTGTCCTTTAGGGAGGCTCTGTTAAGGTTTCTAAAATCAATGCACAGTCTGATTTCTCCTATCTTTTTCCTTACATCTACAAGGTTGGACACCCAATCAGAAAACCTCACAGGCACTATGATACCAGCCTCGTACATTTTCTTGATTTCCTTTCTACTAGGGGTAACTGTACAGGGTTTATTCTGGGCAGCTTTTGCCTAAAGGGTGTATGGTTTTCTTTCAATGGAATTTTGTGCTGGATGATCTCTATGTCATAGGATTTTAAGTCCTCATAGCTCCAAGAAAACACATCAACAAATTCTTTAAATAAATCAATGTATTTCTTCTTGATGTGTGCTGGCAAGGATTTAGATAATTTAATCATTTTAGGCTTATCCTTGATGCCTATATTGCATTCTTCAACATCCGATTCAGTGTGTTCTATAGTGGGTTTCTTTTCCACATAATTAAAGTCAAAAAGGTCCTCTAGGGGTGCCAATCCTCTAGGTATGTTCTTGTCTTTGGACTGCAACACCTTTATGTCTTCCTTATCTGTTTTCATGTATTCTTCAGTTTGGTTTTCAAATTCTTTATTTAACATGTTTATTTGGGGATGGTTTTTCTTCATCAGGGGGCTCTTTATCTGAACAATTTTCATAAGATTTAGAGCCTGAATCAGGTAATTCAAACTCATTCCGGCAAAGCAAGAAATCCTCTATTTGTTTGTCACCCTCAAAGACCTGCCAATATTTCTCATTATCTAGCACTGTTGGTCTGTATTTTGTTTGAATAACTATCTATTTATCACTAGGCAGTCTCTGATATGAACTAGCAGCGTAGGCCAAACCATTTGCAATTATGTTTTGACTCCTAGGAACAAACACAAGCTCATATTCTACAAATGTTTTCAAAAAATCCATAGCACCATTTCTGTATGCCCTTAATATAAGATGTTTTGTAGTATACTCTCCATTTAGTTGTTTGATGACTAATTCAGAGTCTCCATGTACAACTATCCTCTGGGCTCCTAGTTTTCTCAATAGATGCAATCCTAGGATGAGAGCCTCATACTCTGCAATGTTGTTTGTGCATTTAAAGTCTAGTTTGAAGGCATGACTCTCAGTATAGTTTCTTTTAGTATTGTGCAACCATACCCCAGCTCCTTCATTCCTTTTAGTGCAAGACCCATCAAAGCTCATGCACCATAAAGGATTGTTTGCAGATTTGTTATCAGTTTCATCATTATGTTGTATTATGAGGTCTGCACCGTGTTGTGTAATGTTTAGTTCCTTAGGACTTTCATGGAGTTCAGAGTGATGAGTAATCTACTGTTTGCAGTCTTGGTTTTTTTCACTCTGGTTTTTTGATTCAGTATACTGTTTAAAGGTTTATTCCTCGTTTTCCTCTACATCTAGAGCTGCCATTATGTTAAGATCTATGGGCTCTATTCTATTGTTTGAATTTCTGTCCTCTAGCTCTGGCTCATCTATGCATTCATCATTGTAAATGATAAAAGAGTCTAGGTCTATGTGGACAAAGTAGAGAGGGGAATTTTCTAGTTTTTCAAGGCTAATAACCATAAACTTCATGTGTGCCTCTCTATATAGTCTTCTAAGCTAGCTAAAGATAGGGATTGTGGCATATGTCATGTCCATCTGCATTGTACCTTGTAGCTTGGCACCCCATGAACTTGATAACAACATGCCATACTTAGGAGGTACATCTACCACTACAACATCCATTACCATGCACTTGGCTGGGATTTGGGTCAGATTCACACAGAGATCTTTGATTAGGCTGAGGCACTTCACTCTGCTAGAGTCAAATGAATATAAATCCTTATAAGGTATGGTTATTTCTAGGCCTAAATTTTCCATTATCACTTTGGGCATTAGGTTGTGTGAAGCCCCTGAGTCATGCATAGCATTATGCAGGATTTTGTCATGGATGTTTAGACTGACGTAGAAAGGAGGCACTACTCCTTCCTGAAATTTCCCTTCAATTTTTGGGCCAAACAAAAGAGCTGGTTGATCATCATTTAAGTTGACAGAGTCACTGTTTTATCCTAAGTTTAAAGCTTTCACAATTTGACATTTATATACATCTTGGTTGGCCAACTCAGTGAAAGGGACAGAAATTTTGATTTTGGCAATCTCACTTTCCAGATTGAAAGAAGAATGACTCTTTGAAATGATCATTTTTGTTTTGTTGGCCACTGCTTTATTGGCAAGATCAGCTTTTTGATCTTCACGATGTACATTGGTTGAAGCTATTTTTTCAAGAGCATTAGCTGCAGTGCTAGTGCTGATGGTTTCTTGACTTGGTTTATCAGTGGTTTGGATGTCTTTATCCTTGTTCTTTCCAGAACTCTCAGCCGTTGTTTTGTTGCTCTCAGCAGTCCCTTTAGGATTCCTCTCAAGTCTCTTCTTAATAGTGATTTCAGAGGTTTTGGCCTTGGGAACTTCTGGTTTCTTTTTACTTCTGAGATCATATTGTTCTCAGACCTGCATGATGGCATTGTTGAATCCTAACCTATTGTCTTTAGACTCTATCCCTTCCTCTTCCCAATGTGTGTATGAGGTCTCGTTTTCTTCTATGGGAAAGGTTTGATCTTGGTTATCCACTTCTACCATGTTTATGGTAGCTCCCTCTGATTCTTCTATTATTCCTTCGTCCTCATCAAGGAAGTTCTCTTGGAATGGAGGTATGATTTGTTGGTCAAAATCCCTTTTCCTATCTTGATTGTTCTCCCTTCTATAATTTTGGTTCTTGTTTCTGTTTTGGGAGTGGTTCTGATTGTATCTTGGTTGCGCTTTCTCAAGCAAGCTCATCCTTTTCATCATCTCTTCCAACATCCTTTCCACCTTTGAGCTAGATGTGGAGGGTGTAGTATCTTCTTTATAAGTTACCTTCTTCTCCGATCTAAGCCTAACTCTTTTTTCAATTAGGTTTGCTTCTACACTCACGGCTCCCTGTTGTATGTCTTCTAGAGTTGCATAGTCTCTATCCCTTAGTTGATAGGCCATATCAGCATCGAAACCCTCAGGATATATTACTAAGGCCATGCCTTGGGGAGGTTTCATGTGTGGGGGGAGAGCATTGTAGACCCTGTTAAACCTAGAGGAGTAATCATGAACACTATCTCCCTGATTTCTTTTAAGAATTTGATACTCTTCTAATATCTGGAGAGGGTTGATTTTGACTTCCCATTTGTTTATGAATGCTTGTTGTAAAGGGGGAAGGTCATGGATGTTGTTAGGAGTTAAGCCCTTAAACCACTTCTTCACTTCTACTCCTAAACTTTGAGTAAATATTCTCATTTTAACGGTCTCATCATCTATCTCCATGTAATCAAATGCATCTCCTATCCTGGTGACATGTTGTTGAGATGTGGTGGATTCTTCTCTAGTGAAATGGGGAATTTTAGCCTGATAGTCATTTGGTAAGGGAACCAGAGGCTGAGGCAAAACTAGGGGGGCGTACCATGCTGCCATGATAGTTTTTTGTGGAGGTAAAGGATTAGCTTGAGCAGCAGGTATATGGATGGTAGAACTTCTTGGACCAACAACAAACTGTTGAGCAGATTTGGGGTGAGAGAGACCCAAGTTTTGAATGAAATGGATATCAGGAGGTGTTGATGGAGGGGTTTCTTTGTCACTGATATGTTGACCACTATGTGGTGGTGAACTGGGAGGCTCAAAGTCAGTCTGATCTATAACACTGAATGATTGTGTTCTTGGTAGATCACTTGGTAATTCTAAATCAATTTGAGTGTCTAATAGAGCTGCAAAGTTTCAAGGTGCTGAATTAGCTCTATTAATGTGTCTGGAAATAGTTGATTCTTTAGATGTGAGAGACTTCCTAAGAATACTCTCTGGATTATCAATTATTTCAGGTGGGTTGGGATTAGGATAAGCTCTAGTGTGGATTGTTCTTGAAGCCAGTATGTTAGGCCCTCAAGACTCAAAAAATAAAGTAAGCTAGATGTGACAGTCTTTGAGTGGCAAACCTATCTTCAAACAAAGAAGCTTAATCTTATGTGTTTCTTTTAATACGGATGATGTTGTAATGAAAATGGTCTCCCAGTGGAGTCTTGTGAAAACAAAGATAATCAGCAGGCCTACTGATCATCAGTGAAGTCTTATGCTCATTTAGGAACTGTGGAGTCGCCAGGTGTAGGGTTTAAAGTGTTTCAACAAAGTTTTACTATCCACCACAGTGGTTGACTACCAAATCAGGCTAATTTTTCTTGTGTTCCCCAGTATGGTCACCATTATGTTGTGGTTCCTATGATTTGGCATATTTGGCAATATCAAATGATAAGACAACATCAAACCACTTTGGGACCTCGGGATCTAGCCCTCCTGGATCCAGAGAGGGATCTCTCTATAAAGGCAAAGAATAATATATCTTTGAAGTTCAATTTAAGGTATTAGGCTAGTTATAGGGCACAAGGGTTGTTGTTTTGTTTGCTTTATTGTTTGGTTGGGAAACATGAAAGAAGAGTCCAATGTGAGGTAAAGAAGTGAGTGAAGAAGGATTTTAGCAATGGGGAGATAATTCAAAGAAAATACAAGTCCATTGGGAAATGGGGTCATAAAAGGGTTTACTTGCAATTCAATATCCAAGGCTTTCAAATGGGCTAGTCATCTAAATCAGAGGATCTCTAAAGATGATAGTAATGGGATGAAATGATAAGGAAATGAAGGTGAATGACAATGAAACCTTCCAAGGTGACCACTTAGGAGAAAATCTAGGGACAGGGCATGCCTTAACCATCTATGATCAAACTCCTAATGAGGCTAATTCTTCAGATAATAGAAAACCTTTAAGATTTGACACAAAGTGAAGCCTAAGATCAGAGAAAGACTTTTAACTTTCAATGCTTTTGACATTCAACTTAAGGGATCTTAGAAAAGCTAACTATTGGAAAAAGACCCTAGTGAGACAAAACCAACTCTGAATCTCCCAGTATCCCAATTCTTTCAGCTAAAACCAGATAAGAACATCTAGAAACAAACTCTAAATTCAGACATCAGTAAGCAGGGAGAAAACCAACTACTATACTGGTTAAATTATCTTGAATTCGTTCTTAGATTACATAATTAGCAGAAAACATAAAAGATAATAAGAGCAGGAAAGCATTAGGGTACTTTACAGCAGTATATCCTAAGCTATATTTCTATTTCTTATTAGAGAAATGAAATATGATTGCATAACATAGGGAAAAGAATAATAGATAGAACACATCACCACTGATTTAGATCAGGATCCAATGAGCATGCTTGTCATATTAAAGAGCAACACCAGTCACATACATCATTGTCCAGAAGTTTGATATCAACTAGAAATCATCTCCCAACCTATTTTACAACTGATACACACAAAACTCTTTCTCAAAGAAATAGCTTACAATCCACGGTTAACCAACATTTACAATGTGTTTTTGATGAGTTCTTATATCTGAAAGAATGACAGTAGAGGTAGATAGAACTTTAAATGAATCATTAAAACAAAGGAAGAAGAGTGTTTGAGGCCCATTCCATTTTAATATCCCATATTGACTTTCAGTACTCTTTGGGTGAATTAGTGGTCTTCGACAGGCTAATAATAACTCCAGAGGTATGTTTCTGAGGTACTTTCTGGTAGTTAGTACTCTTTTTGTACTCTGGGACAAGTAAAGAAGATAAATAACTTTTAGGCCTTCCATACTGTGTAACTAATGCTATGGAAATCTTAGGACTTTTGTCAGGGTTGTGATCTTCTCAGGAACTCGATGGAGAATAAAAAACACTATGGGAACTTGTTCTTTCTTGGGAAAGAACATTCTGCTGATGTGAAACACTGATATGGCCTATTTCATGTGCTTTAGGCCTTATTAGCCTTCTGGATCACTTTTAAGGTCTTCAATCTATATCTTCATCCTTTAAACACTGGATTATAGCATTTAATCTTCAATTATGGGCTTTTAATCCCTTTAATCTTTCACTGACACTCTTTGCCGCTTCTCTTCGGTCTTGTCTGTGGATACACAGGTTTTAATGGCACCAGGAGGTTTGAAATAGATTTAATAACCTGATCTTTACTGAAAATCGCGTCTAAACTTTCTCAGGCACCTTCCTCTGCGATCTCTGGCTCTAAAATTATCTTCCTGTGCTCTAAAAAAAATGTCTGTGATTGTGAATTAGAGTGGATTCACGCCCCTGTAACCCTGCAAAAAGATGATAAACATATTAAGAAATCCATGTGGGAGGGAGGATGGATGCTTTGGAGGCTCGTGGAGGATGGAGAGAAACGATGAAAATAGTGGTAGCAGCAAAGAAATGGGTGAAAATCATGGCGGAATGGTGAAAAAATGATCTGATGGAGGTCTAGTGCGAGGAGGATTCTGGATCGTTGGATTAGATTAGACAGTGGCGATTTACAGTCGAGATTCACCGGTGGAGTTGTTTTAGAAGGTTAGGCGGAAGAAATAACTTTTAGTGTTAAAACATAAAAGTTCAATGTTTGGGCGAATACAAAGGAAAAAGGCTAAAATGAAGGAGATCGGGGGCCTTTGGTGGTGGGACCGAGAAGGCTGATGGAGATTGAACGTGGACCGTCAGATCACTGGAAGAGATCAATGGCGAAGATATTCTGATGTAGTCCTTTGGAAGGCCTGATGAATGTAATATGGATGGGAACGCGATATAATATGAGCCGTTGATCTAGATCAAATGAACGGTCGAGATTAAATGAAGGATTATATCCAGGAGGGGTGTTTCTAGCAGAAAAATATTGGTTTGGTGCAGCTCTGAAGTGGTTTTGAAACTTCTATAAAAAATATGCGATATGCCTCGCCACCTAACACGTGTCCTCCCAAAACCGCTTTTATCGCGTAATTTTGAAACATTAAACCTCGGGTGCAAAAATTACACGATATGCATTTTCAGCCGTTGGATGAAAGGCAGAGAGATCCGACGGTGGGGATGAGAGCGCGATATGGAAAGATGCATGGGTGATAAGGTGGGAAGAGCCAAATGCGGATTAAATCCTGACCGTCGGATCTGTAGAATGGACGGCCAAGATCTAATCGGGGATCGACGAAACAGTGGAACAGAGGAAGGGGAAGGTGGAGTGCGATGAAATCTGGAGCGTCAGATCTAGCGAAATGGACGGCTAGGATTTAATCGCATCGGAGAAAAGGCAGTGGTCCAAAACTCCGAAGTTTTTGATTTTGTGATTTCCGATTTAGCGCAGACCGTCGGATCATAGGAGAGATCAACGGTCTAGATTTGATCGGAGGGGAAATGATGGGGGGCACATGAGCGGAGCGTAATTGAATCTGGGCCATTGGTTCTTGTGGATTCAACGGTCCAGATTAAATCAACAGAGCGATGATGTTAGGCTCTAGAGTGGAGAGCGACGAGATCTGGACCGTTAGTTCTTGTGGATTCAACGGTCCAGATCTAATCGGCGGATTGGCATCGGAGGAGGAAATGGAACGTGAAAAACAAAAGTTGTGATTGCCGATTGTGCGATGGAGCGTAGGTTGTTGGATCCGCGGATGATCAACGGTCCAGATTTAGTCGGGAGTCGTGCAAGCCGAGAGATAAAATGATGGATGGGCGCGATGTGCTTTAGCGTTGGCCGTCGGATCTGGAAAGATCAACAGTGGAGATTGCAGCGGAGGTCGACAGAACAAAAGCTCATTGCATCGGAAAAATAGAAGAAACAAAGGAAAAAGGTGATAAAGAAAGCTCCGATTGCGATTGCGCGATGGGCTTAGCACCTAGTTCTGGCGCCGGGTCACATGCGGAAAATGGGCTAAGGGCTAAGCTGAAAGGGGCTTAAGGCCTCAATGTAAAAAGGGGGTTTTTGAGCCAAAATGAAGGTTTTTTTAGGGTTTTCTTGGCTTTTGGTAAAGGGGAAAAAGGGTGATTTAAACTAATAAAAGGGATTTTTAAGGTTTAGGGGGATTTTGAAGGTTTTTAGAAGAAAAAAGCGAGTTTAAAAGATGAAAGGAGGCTTTATGAAAATGAAAGGGAATAATTGAAAATGGGCAATTACAGAGGCCTTTTGAAAACAATTTTCTTCACAAAACAACAGGGTTCTTCAATGGAAATAGCAATGAGGGTCTTTTAAAGGATAGAAGACACATGGAGGCTTCAAGAATGATAGGTTTACAAAGGAAATGTATCTCTTGAAGACTCAGAAACAATTTTAGCCACCTGTTTGCTTGACAAAAATTTATAGGTGTGTTATGAATATTTTATTAATTATTAGTTAAGATATAGTTATGTTAGGTTTTATTAACTGAAAGGGCATGATCAAAGATCATGCCTCTTCACCAAGGGACACCTTGAGGCTATATTTAAAGCCTAGGCGATCCCTCATTGTAATCATCTTTCATCTTCATCATTAATAATATATATTTTATCAAGTTTACTAGAGTTTTTACACTCCATTGGTATCGGAGCCATCGCTCTTTTGGGATCTGTGTGATCACCCAGGAATTACAGAATTCCAGAACTGCAATTCCAGATTGCAGATTTTTTATCAGTGCTGGTGGCAGCGTTTGTTTAAAAAATTTTACCCAACCCCTTTTCACACTCAATGCTCTTCCCAAACCATTCTACGCATCCTACCCCTCACCACCCAACACTCAAACAACGCCCTCGACGTACACTCCATTGGTATCAATTCAGTGCAAATTTCAGAGAAGATTTTTCGGTGAAGATCACAGATATATCTCTGTTTTTTGACAAGAAAGATAAGGGAGATCGAACCATGTTACAGCAGTAAACAAGCTCATACTATATTGCAGATTTCTGAAGCTCATTGCAGACCTGTGGAACTGCAAAATTTAGATTACAGTGACCTGCAATTTCGGACAGCACTTCAGGCCTTGTGGGCAGCCATCTCAGGCCTGCACTGCGGCCTTTTCTGTGGCCTCATAGCCCATCGACCTGTGGTGACTCGGTGAAGGACTCGGACGTGGAAATATTGTGTGAAACGCAAAATTACACTCTATTGGTGTCTGAACAGTGACAGGCTCGGATTGCAGCTCAGTAACTCGACCTCTGGTGTCAACATAGCTCAGACTTGTTGTGAAGTGAACAGCAAACAGTTATCCGTAGCCGTTTCCCTTACCACACGTCATTTTCCATTTACCCGCACGTCATTTTTTTTACCGCAGCCAATTCCTTTACCCGCAGTCCTTCCCGCAGCCAATTCTTATCCCCAGCCTATTCCTTACCGCAGCCATTACTTCCGCCTGCCCTACCCTTCCGCCATTTTCTGCACTCTGCCCAACAAACAAACTTACGTTTTAAAAAAAAAAAAAAATCGTGAATAGGTGTGACTATCGATAACTCTCGGCATCGTTATATTAATAAAAATAGATTCTTTATAATTAGAAGAACAGTGGTTGGAAGAAGAAATTCGGCATCGGGCACAGTAAGAAACCACGTCGGGGCTCCGTAATTTGCGCGCATCCCGGAAGGAATAAACATCGAGTGGCAACGGGCTGGAGCCTTGGCAAACGAAAGTGGGCAGCCACGGTTTTATTTTTATACTCTGCTGAATCAGATTTGCAAAGTCGAATTTCAACGAAACTCCGCAGATAGATAACTTTATTCACCTTGTTGTTCGAGTTTGAGATTAAGCTAGGGTTCGACATCCAAGGTTTTATTTTTATATTCTGTTGAATTACATTTGCAAAGTCGATTTCAACGAACCTGCAGATCGAAAAATTTATTCACCTTGTAGTTCGAGTTGAGATTAAGCTAGGGTTTGCTTTGAAATTCATCAAATTGGAGCAGAATTGGTTCGAAAAGGCTTTAGATTCGACGAATTTCGATTTCAAGCAAAAAAATGCGTCGAATGCAGTGACACAGGATCAGAGGCAAATAAGAAGAATAGGGCAAATAAGAAGAATACGAGTCGCTTTTGGTGGCATTGAAAAGAAATAGCAGAGAGAAATCTGAGTAGGCAAGCGCGCAAAAAAAAAAAAAAAAAGTATATATTACAGACTCAGTGGTCACGGCATTATAAGAAATCGATTAACTCCATCGTATTGGCATCGTATTTTAATTCGGAACGGCACATTCTAAAAACGATTTTTTTTTAAATTATATAAATATATATTATATAGTTAAATTGATAATTATATATATGTATATATATTATAATTATATAATTCATTTATATATATAATTTTCATTTAATAATTATATATATAACAATTATATAATTAAATTATATATATTATATAATTTTTAATTAAAAATTGTATATATATAATAATTATATAGTTTTAAAAAAAGTAGTATTATTAATTAATTAACATTAATTAAATATTAATTAATTAATTAAATTTAAAAAAAATAAAAATTAATTAAGTGCATGTTAATTAGTATTTAAAAAAAGAAAAAAGCGTGAGAAAAATATATCCACCTCATATTTAATTAATATTCATTATTGGAATTAATAGATGTTTGAATTCGAGAAGAAATTTCTAGATCTAGAAGCAGGATCATGATAACAATTAGAAAGAATTAGGAAAAAGATTAGTCAAATCTGGAAGATGGAGTTAGAGCACTCAAGCGACATCAAAAAAAATTCATGATACGACAAATCGCATAGAAAGACAAATGTGGCTAAATCATCACGAGACCCACAGAAGAAATAAACAATGTAATGAACTCTTAAATAGAAGCAATGATAAAATAGATAAGTTAAGTCAGACACAATCCCCAATATCTCCTAACAGGGAACAAAATCAACCAAAAAATTTCGCAGATTCAAGGAACTCAGAAGAGCATCAGGAAAAAACTGATTCCCCACATCACCGTGAAGATACAGATGTTTGTAAGCAAAAAAATGTTCCATCCCCAAAATTGAACGAAACATGTGAAGCGACAAACACATGTGAAGCCACTGATATAACGACAGAAGCTGTTGAGGCCTTTGGTGATGGAGCAGATATGGTTGTTAAGAATGAAGCATTTGATGATGAGAAGAAGTTACATCAGACAATAGTTGTTGGTAACTTACCTCTAAATCTGAAAATGCAGAAGAAAAGGGATAGTTGGGGAAACACTGAAAAAGTATTCAAGATCTCTACCCCTTAAAAGAGTGTCTTCAATAGGAAAATCAAACATCAGCAGAAGTCAGACAGATGTCCCATGATATGA
Organism: Pinus albicaulis; assembly: GCA_034641835.2. Lineage (NCBI taxonomy): Eukaryota > Viridiplantae > Streptophyta > Pinopsida > Pinales > Pinaceae > Pinus > Pinus albicaulis. The sequence goes on along the minus strand of CM076583.1, from coordinate 1,022,840,269 downwards.
TCTGTCTTCCTCTGTCCTGTGAGATGGAGCTCAAGTAACTGGTCTTTAAATGCCTTGGGAAGCAAAAATCATAAACAGGAAACAGATGCTAAATTGACATTGTCTCATCATTACTTTGCTGAGATAAAAATATCTTAAGGAAGGAACAATCTTCTGTGAATATTTCTTAATTATTAGTTAAAGTCTTTTCTGAATGTGTGTTAGGCATTTAGGTTTTATTAAGCGAAAGGGCATGATCAAAGATCATGCCTCTTCACCAAGGGACACCTTGAGGCTATATTTAAAGCCTAGGCGATCCCTCATTGTAATCATCTTTCATCTTCATCATTAATAATATATATTTTATCAAGTTTACCAGAGTTTTTACACTCCAAGGTGGCTAACAAGAGGTTTGAAACATTGTTCTCTACTTCATTGGTAGCCCCAAGACAGAAACCCTAGGGTGATTTGTGAGTGTTTGAAGAAAACCCAACTCTCTTTGAGGAGACTTCATTTAGAAGTTTCGCAGAGCTTTAGAGATATTGGAGTGAGGATCATTCAGATCTTCAACGGGTGCTTCAGTGGATTCAGTGGTAGCTGTTGGTAGAGGGAGAGTGCAATAGTTCAGTTTTGGAGGCCAACATAGTGCAGCAATTCATATTGATGGCCAGTTCTTCATCTCAGCTATTTTGGGTCAGATGTATTTATAACCTCAGTTATTATTCATAATAAAAATGTTGAGATTCTTCCTATTCGATGTGTTAATGGATTGCAGTGCTTATGTGTTTTATTTTACATGGAAATCTTTTGTTTATTAATTCAGTAGTTTTATGGTAAAATGTTGGATTAGCAATATTTAGGAAAAATTTGTGAAATATCCCATTTGGGGATATTACATTGGTATCAGAGCCTTGGTCTTGGCTTAGGCTATAGTTTTTTCAGTTTCCGATTGCAGTGGTTATTAAGGGTTTTGCTAGAGGAAGTCTAGGGGTGTTTTGAAGGTGCCAAAATCATCATTTTGTTGTAGAAGGAAATTTTGTAAATTTGGGTTGAATATTTCATTTTCTCCCCAATTTTATTAAAAGGGGCTAAGGATTGAATTACTATATAAAGGGGGCCAAAAAAAAATATAAATCCAAGGTTTATTAAAGGGGGGTCATGGCATGTAAAATATTTCGAGCCTGCATGTATGCTCCAGAGCGTAATCTGCTGAGTGTTGAGTTGAAATCACAAGAAGTCGAGTTCCAGGCATCTCGAACACCAAATTTTTTGAATAATGGAGGGTCTGCGGATCTTGTAGAGGTTGAATTAATGAACTGAGGTGGATGATTTGGCATTTCATTTTTTTGGTCCAATTCTCTACTCAAATTCTTCAGATCAGAGGTCCCAAGCAAGGCCAGGTTCAATATCAGTGATTGATAGTTGTTGAACATCTATGGTACATGGTTACAGAGGTCGACGACTTCTCGTGGGACTAGAGGTTATCGTAAATACCAAAATCACTTGCAGAAATCGAATTTGGTTAAAAGGAAAACCTTATACCCATAATCGGAGACGTCAAGGACAACATAAGATTTTTCAGAAGGGGATTGATTGCACAGTAGCTCAACCCGTGCCAAGTCGTTTCAGTGGGAAAGGTCATGTATTATCCCAAGTCATGGCCAAATTATTGCAGCATTGCCACCAGTACACCAATCTCCACAGAAGCCAAACAAACATTTTTAAGGGCCAAGTTTATTCCTCTCTACCAATGGTGCCGAAAGCCTATGCGTGCACAGAGCTATTAAAGGCATTAATTTCGTTGGAGGACCAGCGTATCATTGCCACATGCATTCGAAGTTGTCGTGTACGTCAAACGTGATGGAATTTTCCTGAAGAACCAGGCAGCAAGCGCATAAAATATAGAACAATCAAATGGTTGCATGGGTTAATTTTGTCGTAGGATGGTCTGCGACGAAGATATGCGTTTCTAAGAGCTTGTTCATGTTTTTTTTTACAGACCTTAGAGATGCAATGTGGAAGTCGCCAATGTGTCATCGCATTTGAGTAGGGACTACAATGCAAGAGCCACAATTGCTCAGGATTTTAATTGAGCCAATTTCACCCAATAGCTGAATTCAAAGGGAAGTGTGTATTGGACGAGGCCACTCTGAAAGGGCCAAGTCTGGGTTCTATCATCATCGGTTGCACATGCAGTCAAAGATCATTTTTCCGGTGGCATTATTGAAACCTGACCGAATATATTTATTTTTTTCTTAGAGTTCGAGAGGGTCCATGGAGGTTGTATTCGCTGGCTGGGTATTGTACGCTTGTTTGCTTCTGCGTGGGAGATATTTCTTCCAGGGTTGTGTATTTCACACCTAAAGGTTGCATCTGTGGACTTGTGGCTCATATGAACATCTGCATTGAGGCTGAAGTTGACTACACATTATTTTCTCCATTGGTGGTGCACATTCCAGGTTCCACGTTCCGCTTACTCTGCTGCATGATTACTAATTTTATGATCACATAAATATGTGTATGTTGAGTATGTGACAGTGTTGGAATAAATCTCAGTCAACTAATTTTTTGGTTAACTAAGCACTAAATTTGTATCTTGTGATCGTTAGCTGTATATGTTGTAAGAGGGAAATTTGCACTACTGATTGTAGTTGAAATATTATGTACGCCTGTATTTCACATCAGCAAATATGTGTCACCTATAGCAGTATGCATTTGAACTATTTGACAAAAAATTCACCTACAACAATGAGGAATGTCAAGCATTTGAAAAATTCTCAAAGAATGAATTACACTTAAAACTCAGGAAAATAGTGACCACATCATTGGTTCAACCATGGAGGGATTCCTAGCTACAACACAGCAGGAGCTGTGGTCCTCACCTCATAGAGCATCAGCTATAACCAGAGGCAGTGTGCAGTGACCAGTCCAAGCTATGGGACTTGGGCGATGATTTGCCATGGTGGCATTAGGATTTGGGAGGATTGTTTGATGACATGTACTGTGAGAGATCAGTTTGGGATCTCGGCGTTGAGGGGTCTATTCTGGGTGGCTTGACAGAGGTGCATAGCGGCACTTAAGGGTTTGTATGGGATCTGGGCATTGGGTCTTAGTTGCACCGGGCCAACAGGGTGGCCCACATATTTGGATTGCTTGAGGGCAAGCAATCTTGGGGTGGAAAGTCTGTAATATTCCCTTTTTTGCTGTCACCTATGACAGGGCTAGGATGGACTTCCAGAGTTAGGAGCAGACAGGTCACAGGTATAGGTTGGTGTCATCAGCGGGCCCAGGGGATTTTAGGAGGAGTTTTGAGGAGTTTCTATGTGGTCAGGTGGCATTCGCTTGAAGTATTCCATCATCCAAACAACTTGCCTTTCGTTCTGATGCATTCCGACAACTTTTAGAAATTTGAGTTATTTTTGGGCTTAACTCAGTTAATTACGCTCAAGGTGGCATTTTGGGAGGAATACATGATAAAACAACTTAGTGTAATATCTCATTGGAACTGGGATGGGATACCTACATGATGGGACAGTTGGACAAGAGTTTCAGTGACCGGAGGAGACGTGGTAGCCGATTTACTCTTTTCTGCATTAAAAATGAATATTTTAATAAGAGGGAAAAATGTTCCATGAATAAAATAATAATAAAATAAGGCTCTAGAAGGATCCAAGAGATCTATAAAAGAAAGGGAGGAGGCCATTGATGGATATCCTTGGATTAGATCATTTTCTTATGTGAGCGGTTTGAGACGTGGTTCTCTACTTCATTGGTAGCCCCAGGATGGAAACCCTCGAGTGATTTGTGAGTGTTGGATGAAAACCCAACTCTCTTTGAGGAGACTTCATTTAGAAGTTTCGCAGAGCTTCAAAGATATTAGAGTGAGGATCATTCATATCTTCAACGGGTGCTTCAGTGGATTCAGTGGTAGTTGTTGCCGGAGGGAGAGTGCAACAGTTTAGTTTTGGAGGCCAGCGTAGTGCAATAGTTCATATTGATGGCTAGTTCTTCATCTCAACTCTTTTGGGTCAAATGTATTTGTAACCCTAGTTATTATTCATAATAAAAATGTTGAGATTCTTCCTATTTGATGTGTTAATGGATTGCAGTGCTTATGTGTTTTATTTTATATGGCAATCTTTTGTTTATTAATTCGGTAGTTTTATGGTAAAATGTTGGATTAGCAATATTTAGGCAAAATTTGTGAAATATCCCATTTGGGGATATTACATTGATGATGGAATTGTCCCAAGGTTTCAAGAGTTTGCATATAGTAGTTAGTGGCTTGGCCCTTTCCGTATGGTTAGGGTAAAATTAACAAATTATTAGGGTTTTATTTAAGAAAACCCCCTTAGTTATTTTAGCTTTAATTTGTTTGGAAAAAATGCAGAGTTTAAGAAGGCTATATTTGTTTGGTTCTTAATGCATGGTGCCCTACCTTAGGGCCATCATTTGGAATACATAGGAGCCCACAACCTCAAATGTCCATTCTAGATCATAAAGGTTAAACATTAAAAACCTCTTTTGCTTTTTCTCATTTCCCAAATCAATTTGGGTCTAGATGTCTACACTCTATGGCTAGCTCCTCTTTGCTTCTATCTCTTAAATAATGAACATGTTCAAGGATAAGTTCTCATGGGCAAGTGAATTCATGTATCATGGCAACATGTTAGAATTTAAATTTTGTTTTTTTATTTTGGAAAAAGGGAATAACATTATTTTCAAGTGAGTTATGTGTGATGGTTTCACATTATTTCACAATGCTCTAGTATGTGCCAAATTTCACTTGTAGATTCAAGTGCATGTTAGGGAAGTTGACCTAGGGTTAAAACACTTTCATAGGTCAGTGAAGCTTTGGGGCATGATCCCTTGCATAATGAGTTGAGTTTCCCCTAAAATTTTAATTGCTCCTTAGCTCATACCTTTCCCACTATTCTAATAGCATGCATTGACATCAAGATGGCTTTCAAATTTGAGAGAAAAGCACCCATTGCAACCAAAGCAAAGAACCCCAAAATTGATTGTCTCCTTGTTGTCTCATTGAGCAAGGCTCAACATTGCCTCCTCCTTGACCTAAAAATAGAACATACCCTCCCCTGGATTTAGCAATGTCCATGGAGAAGCAAGCAAAGAATAGATGGAACACCACCTTATGTATTAATGAACCCCTCATCACTATGTACATTTGAAACTGAAACCCTCAACCTAACATGGGATTCATTATTGTTGCTTGCAATAAATATATATATATCTTGAATGCAACCTCCAAACCATTTAATTGTTTTATCATTATAAATTATAACCTAATCATATAAATTTTGTGTAAGCTCTTTAAATCTAGATTGTTTTAATTAACTCCAAAAACTCATGACCATGTTAATTTTGATTAACCCATGAAATATAAAGTTAATGCCTCACATTATAAAATATTGTATATATCAATTTTATACCCCAATTCGCCCCCACCCGAAAGAATATATATATACATATAGAATAACTAATCAGCTCAACTTTATGATCATTCAAACGTAGGGCAAAGTGAAACCATGGAGGTACATTTTGCCAAATTTCACCAATGAGTAAAAGACCCCTCCGAACTTTTGGTATCCTTGTGAAAAACATACTAACACACTGACATGCATAGGAAATTTTACAACCATGGAATATCTTTTTGACAGTGGTGTACCTGCACACCGACTTGAGTGAGGGGATTTAAAGACATGAAAGGATCTTAGTTGTCATCCACAATACTAAAGAAGTGCATGACTTGTGGAATGAGATAAAAGTTGTCCATTGTATCAACAATAGTACATGCACCCAACTCCTACCCCACATTCAACCTATAGTGTGTATACGCTTACTCGCAAATTTATTATTGACATCTTTAGAAGCTCTAGCACCGACAACTTTCTCCACTCCAACTTCACATTATATATGGAAACTTCCATGGGCCAAAACATTTGCAGGACAAGGACAAGGACCACGACCGTAACTATACTTTTTAAGGGCCAAGTCCTATATTATAAGGTCGTTAATTTGCCCGGACGAAGGACCACCAGCTTATAACATGGGGTGGGTTCCAAAGTCTAAGATCGTTAGGGTCCCTCTTTAGGTGGCCGACGTATACATACAATCCTCCCTCTAAATTTGCCATCTCTTGAGCTCGACGCTACTTCCACGTCGTCCATTGAAACACAAGGAAAATGGCTTGCCAACTAATCCGAACACGCGTCCAGCTGTTACGATGGTCTGAGTCAGCCGTACCGCCCGTGAAGGCGTGGCTGTCAAATGACGGAACCGGTGAAATCCGTACAAAGTGTTCATATCTTGAAAACGATAAAAAGACGTCGCGCTCATCGCGCCTGCCAATTTTTTTTTATTCTGTTTTTTTTAAATTTACGAAAAGGCTGCAAGCGTGAGTATATCTACCAAATCATTCGGAGATCTCGCTGGCCCCACGTGGCACTGCCGCCTGTGTTCTTAGCTGTCAACTTTGACCTGCACCTGTCAGTATGAAAAACGCTTTGCGTCGACCATGCTCTTCCACGTCATCAAAATAATTAAAAGGCTGTAACCCCACTGTTGTTAAGTACCTTGTGACAAATTAAATTTGGAATTGGTGTATACTGCCAATCACATAGAAAATATTAAAAAGAGAAGTTCAATTATTATTGGGATATAAAATATGAACCAGATGCAGCCCCCGCCTAGTAGTACATCATCATCAGCTGACGCGTGCCACATAGGTCAGCTTTGGTTAAGATATTTTAGATGAGTTAACTATTTTGTTGTGCGGACCATTATTTCTCATGTTATTAGTTATTTAATGGTTGGGTAGTATATGTTAAATAAATTTAAATCTAATAATTAGCCTATATTGCTTAACTACACTAAATAACTTAATATATTTCTGGAATCTAAGTTTCTGTGATCCATCATATAAATTAGCAGAATTCTTTCGGTAATAATCACATGAAATGGAACGTGGTCGATGCGTTTCAAATCAACTAGTGTGGTTCATCACATAGTTTTGATGATAAACTACATTAGTTGGTTCCAAACGCATCGACCACATTCCATTTCATGTGATTATTACCGAAAAAATTCTGCTAATTAATTTAATATACTATTCAACCACACTAAATAACTTATAGCCTGAAAAATATGTATTGTTAATCTTTTGTTTTAAGGCGAGAATCACATCCTAAAGTCATGCACCCTTGGTCAGGTTGATGGTGTACAATGAAAATTAAAGTATATAGTTAATTCCTAAATGTTTGAAAAAAGTTTTATTTTTGTTGGAATCCAATGAAGTAAAATTTTAGAAAGGCGTAATTTTAGAATTTTTCGAAATGTTGGGAATTTTTTTATTTTGGTGGGAATACAATGAAGTAAAAGTTTGGAAAGCTAATATTTGAAAGGTATAGTTTTGGTATTTTTAAGGTTTTAGTTAATTTGAAATAACAGTGTGTCTATGATATTGACATTTTATTTTTATTTTTGTTCATGGTGGTAAAATAGGTTTCATTCAATTTCATTTATTTTGAGGAAGACGAGATTTAATAAGGTGTAGTTTTTAATTTGGTGATTTTTTTTAATTATAATTTAATGATGTGATTTTTTAATTTATAATGTTTTTGTTATTTAAATTGTACTTTTAAATGTAAAAATAACATTTTAATATGACGAAACATTTAAATTATACCAACTTAAAATTATAATTTCTCATTTTTAATTTAATTAAATTTTAATTAGAAAATCATCTTATTTAACTATTACATCAACAAAATTATTTTAAAAACATAATCTAACAAATATATTTGTAATTTTATATATTAACATACATGACAATGCCTAAAGTTATTAAAGGATAAATGTATGATGAGGTTTATATTCACAAATAAGAGAGTATAGAAATGACAAACAAGTGAAAAGCACTACACAGTTTGTTTATATTTGAAGATAAGAGAGTAAAAAAATGACAAGTAAGTGAAAAGAACTATAAAGTAGAAGATGAGAAGAAGAAGAAGTTATTTTAATGTCCATGAGACAAAAGGTAGCCTATGGGACACATTGTTTCTCTATCTGGGTTTTGAATTCTGCCCTTTTCCTGTGAAGTTTCACAATAAAATCTCCCAGCCTCTCGACAAAGCCCTTGCTGAATAGAATATCCCAAGAGCTAGCTACCAAAATATATGCATAGCTTTTCCTGTTGTCTCTAAAGGCCTCACATTCTAAAATAAAATGCTTTTATGTTTCTACTTTTCCGAAAGAGCAAACAATACATACTCTTTCCTCCCACACTTCTTTTGGCCTTTTCCAGTGCCTTGTTTCACAACCGAGTTTATGTGAATTAGTCCTTAATTGATCGATAAGAATTTTGGCTCTCCAAGAAATATTGCCCCTATGTATGCCTTTTGTTGATGATTATGAGAGGAATTCAACTCTTCAATACAATAATTTTTCTTTCTCCCTAACTCCTTCTCCTAAGTACCTTTGTGAAACTTATCCATAACAAAGTCTTTTATCACTTTATTGTTTGTGGGACACATGCTCAAGCAAATGCCCCATATGCTAGACCATTTGTTATTTTTCCGCATCCAAGTCTTCATTCTTGTGCACAATATGTCATTAACCACAACCTTAGGTCATTTTCCCTCTTCCATTTGCTCAATTATTTTTTAAATACCTTACGACCCGCACCATAGCTATTACTTCAATTGGAGCAAACCCTGGTTCACTTAACAAGATAGCATAAGGAATTGCACTTTTTATTTTGAATTTGTTTGTAATCAACCGCTTCTGAATTTTATCAATTTGTTTCCACTGCATATCAGATGTACTGTTGGCCCACAATTCACAGCCATAGAGAATCATCGAAATCACTAAGAGCCCAAAAAGAGTTTGAGTGGTTTTCCAGTCCCATAACTCTGCCTCTCTACACCTATTTTGTGAAGCATGAAATACTTTCCAACACCCCAAAGTTCTTTTATTTCTACATCTATCCCAACTTAGCTTTCTGTTGAAGTCAAATATGAGATATTTGTAATCCGCAACTTCTTCTAGAAAGTTGCCCTCAAAGTAGAACTTATGTTGGTTATGTTTTCTTTTGTTAGAGAACCCCTACTTTTGTTTTGCTGATATTGACTTGCATCCCCACATTTGTACAAAAATTCTCAAGAGAAAGTAAGCGCTCCTACAAACCAAGAGTAGATTTAGCAATTAGACTAAGGTCATCTACATACAAAAGAAGCCTTATAACAAACTTGCCCAAATGTACACTGTCACCCTCTTGCAAATTTAGCCACTCTTCAAGTGTGTCGATATATAAACCAAAGAAGGTAGGAGACAATGGAAAACATTGTTTAACCCCGATATTGCTTCTAATCTAAACTTTTCAAAAATGTTTGTTGAAGTTATAATTTTGACTTTCATGTTGAAAATGAGAGGAGAAAGTTGAAGAGTGAGTATATATATTATTTTGATTTATACTATTCGGTTTCTAATAAGTTAATTTTAAATGATATGTATATTGTTTAATATTTACTATTTGCATTGAGAGACGCTTTATAATTCAGTGTAGGAGAGATGTGTGTAATGTAAATAATGCAATTTAAGTAAATAAGTTTGTCAACATTTTTTTTAATGTTGGCTCTATTATAGTTAAAAGTAAATGTATAAGTAAAAAATATACACCATACAATTTCATATTTATGCCGTAAGGCATTCTTATTTGAAAAAAACTTCCCTAGTTGTCATTGTGTCCATGTCTGAGCCACTGGATCAAATGTTAGACGATTGAAATATTTTAGGCCATTAGATCCACAAGTAAATAGTTTTATAAAAAATTAAATTAATAATGATTTTTTTTTAAATATGTGATATTTTTTTAAATTTCCAAATTATTTAACAGGATATGATTTATCTTGAGCAATAATGATGAATGTTCATAATCCTCATTTCTTAATTAACACTAAATTTACCTTTAATTACTTAATTGTAATAGTTTGTAACTACATACATACTCTTTCGAATTTTTTTTGTTAATGAATATCAAATTTTTTTTGTTAAAACAAAAACTATTTACATATCTTTAATTACCTAATTGTGGCTAAAAAACATACTTGTTTTTTACTTTATAATCATAAACTAATTTCACATTATATGATGTCAAACTTACTTAGGTTTTTATTCTCAAATTTTAAACAAAGTTTTTCACTACATAATTTTAGCTTTTATAATTTTTTTATTTTTCAATTCCAAACAAAACTTACAAAAGAAAAAACCCACTCGGTCCTTACTCTAGATTATAGTTTTAAAAAATTGACACTATGTGATTAACAATAGAGTAAGTTGAGACAACCCTAAAGGGTCTTTTGTACATGTTTTATCATAACATTTCCCTCCATCCAATATATATTGTAGAGTCTTTTGAAGAGAGAATGTATTCTAGTGTATAACCTGATCCACAATCAAAGAAAATGGCTAGCGATTTCACAAGTTATTAGTTTGTAACCTGATCCACAATCACATAAAATGGCTAGGGATGTCACAAGTTATCATTCACACAGTGATTTATTGAAGTTTTTAGCTTAAATGGATCCTATTAGATGCATGGTGGCGAGAGACACTAAAAAATTCAAAATAGATATTGAAGTTCTCAGTTGAAATGGATCATATTAGATGCATGGTGGCCAGAGACACTAAAAAATTTAAAATAGATATCTGTTATGATATCCATATTGTCTACAAACCATCCAAATTTCCTATCTTATACAAAAATTTCTAACAATAACCGCTCAATTTACTCTCCAATTTTTGAAACCTCCACCCATGCTGGGGAGATCACAGTGTAAAATCAAATGTTCTTGTCCTGTCAATAATTCCCCACTATCACTTATGCCATATTGAGATTGATATTTTGCAATTTTTCCAAGGGTTGATGTCATATTTCTTGATACTAACCCATTTACCTTCACCTCTTTTGAATTTCTAATGCCCGATAATTGAACTATATTTCTTAGATATTTTTGCTTTCAAAATATATTTAAGAGTTAAGCTTATGCTATGATAGATATACCTTGAAAAATATTTTTGATCACCTAATTTACTTTATCTTGAATTTCTCATTCATGAAATAGTGACCTCATTTCTTCAATTTTAGTTGATTCTATATTATCTAGAAAATTATCATTAAAGACAATTACTTGCAACTTCTCATTTATGTCCATGTTTCTCTACGTGTGGTAAGATCTTGTTGTAGGTAAGATGTTTTCCCTACATAAAAATATATACAAATTTCTAATTTCTAATTTGAACTTGACATGTACATTGAAAAAAATTAAAATATTAAAAGGTGGCTTCATTTATGTGGTCAATATTCGCATTGACAAGTTCCTCTACATCTCTCATTTCCTCATCATTTCCAGGTACATCCACATCTATTTCAAGCTCTCTGTTTGTGCCTATACATCTCCTTCGTGCTCTCTATTTTGTACCTCCACATTCCTTTAGGCTCGCTATTTTCCTTTGATGCTCTTCTGTTTTATAGTAGATCATCATTTTTTTCCATTTAAAATAAATACATTTTATAATACATTGTTTCACTAGGATACACACACACACACACACACACACACATATATAAATGACTAAAATTTGGTGCAAGCTTTTTATATTTATGCATCACACTATACTACATTTGGAGGTAAGGAACACTAGCGCCCCTTCACTTAATGTTCCCTAATGTGTTAACTCTCTATGCAATTCACCAAATCCATTTACTTCCAACTTAGTCTTATTTTCCGAAAAAAAAAAATATTATTATCATCAAATATGTATCTTAAAAATACAATTGCCACTCATATATGTAGATGAACTTGGAGTAAACTATATTTCTGTTAATATAAATTATGTTTATTTACATCTATGCTAGAGAGATTGTACTTGAATGTATTTAAAATATCTTATTTGAGTTACATGTTGATTTCATGCTTGTTTCGCAGAGTTATTAATCACCAAAATATTTTCACCCCAATTTCCTATTCAATATCTATAAAAAAATTCCCCCAAATGTGGGTGCATTCCAGAAAGAAGAGTGGACATATTGGAGCCATGTGGTGGGACACTTGGCCATCCCACGTGACCGCACATGGTTGCCAGCCCAGAGTTAATTTCTCAAGCGAGATGGTCTTATATTCACTCTTCGCCACCTTCATTTCAACGTACCTTGGTTGCAGAGCATTAAGAGCTCTCATCTCCCTCTCCATGGTTATTAAGCAAGCTTCCTCCGCCAATTCGACCTCCATTCTGCTCTCACTCTTGTTCTTTGTGCATGTCTCTATTTCAACCCTTCAACCTCTGGTTCTTGGCCCTGCCCCACTATAGCATACTCAATAGCATATAGAAGAAGAGTGTAGATGAAGACAAATGTGATATGTAATGTTTTGTAAAGGTGCACAAATTTTTCTCTAACAAAACTATCAACAATATGCCTAGTTGTAAAAATCAACAATACTCCTAGCTATGAAGTATATATTTATGCTCTTATGTGAAATATAAATTTAGTTTGCATGATATGATCAAGCATTTTTTAAGTTTTTGAATTTAATAACTCTTTTGTACATTTCAACCTAAAAGTATATATATATATGTGTGTGTGTGTGTGTGTGTGTGTGGGTGCTCTTATTTGGAGCATCAAAAATATCCAAGAGGGGCCATGTTTGATAGTAAGCTTTGATATCATCATTACTATCTATAGACATAGCGTTCCCATAATAAAAGATCATAAAACATATGAATGAAATTTCTTTCATCTTTCATGACATTTTCCAATCCTGTTGGAAATACCCTTCTTCTTCCACAGTGACCACAACTTCATCGTGAGGCCACTGTGTTCTATACATAACATCTTTCCCCTTTTTAAGTCCTGTAGTTTTACAAAATTGACACTATATGATTAACAATAGAGTAAGTTGAGACAACCCCAAGGGGTTTTTTGTACAATTTTTACCATAACCTTTCCATCCATCCAATATATATTCCAGAATCTTCTGAAGAGAGAGTATATTCTAGTTTATAACCTGATCCACAATCAAAGAAAATGGCTAGAGTTTTCACAAGTTATTAGTTTATAACTTGATCCAAAATCATAGAGAATGGCTAGGGATGTCACAAATTGTCATTCACACAGTGATGTATTGATATTCTCAGTTGAAATGGATCCTATTAGATGCACAGTGATGCATTGACATTCTCAATTGAAATGGATCCTATTAGATGCATTGGAAATTTCTAAAAATAACTGCTCAATTTACTCTCGAGTTTTTGAAACCCACAATCAAAGAAAATGGCTACAGATTTCACAAGTTATTAGTTTATAAATTGATCCACAATCAAATAAAATGGCTAGTGATGTCACAAGTTATCATTCGCATAGTGATGTATTGACGTTCTCAGTTGAAATGGTGGCCAAGGAAACTAAAAAATTCAAAATAGATATCTGTTATGGCATCCATATTGTCTACAAACCATCCAAATTTTCCATCTTATACAACAATTTCTAACAATAACAGCTCAATTTACTCTCCAATTTTTTAAACCCCCACCCATGTTGGGGAGATCAAACTGTAAAATCAAATGTTCCTGTGGTTTTTTTAAAGGGTTCATAAACAAAAGAGATAAGGAGAAATTCAATCTTGTGGTATAATAATTGAGAAAGGAAAATAATGAGAAAGTCAATCTCACATAATATATCTAATGCTATAAGGATCTGAGATGATACCAAAGTTTTGAATCACGATAACTAGGTGACAACCAAAGCTAAGTAGTAGCCACAAGAAGAAAATCACAACTCCTCATAGAATATATCCAAGGTTGCAATGAATCGCATACATAGTGATGGACCTCATGGGAATTTTAGTGCACATAAAACACCACCCTAAAAATTCTATACTCTTGATCAATTTAGAATAACCTAAGATCTCTAGATTGGATGTCGAGGTGGGTGGTACAATAATTGAGAATGCTTCTTAAAGGGTGAGGGAATTTAGATACTCTATCCTTCCACCAAAGCTATAAAAAGTGAGACTTGTAGATTGTAGTTTTAATAAATTGACATTATGTGATTAAGAATAAGTTACAAACATAAGTAATAAGAGGAATGTACATGAGGGCCATAGTAATTAATGTTATTCTTTGTAATTTTTTTATTTAGAATAATTTTATTTAAAATAGTAATTTGTATTTGTTTTTTTTTTTTAATGAATACTGTTAAATGTGTAATTGAGTTAAATGTATTAAATTGATATTCTAATTTTTAAAATATTTATTTCAAAAAATCAAAGTATGGTGAGTTTTGTTTTATTAAGCTTTACTCTAGATGTGCAGACAATGAATATATCTCAAGTCCCAAACAAGATTCTTATTTCTCTGCTTATTCTAGCTTACAGTGGTTGTTGCATATAGGAACATTTAGATATGATAAGAAAAATGTGATACTCTATTGTAATTTTCTCTACAAATGTGATGGCAAGTGTTCCCTACATGTTGACAATTTCATGGTTAATGTAGTATAAGCTACATGAAAATTTACATTCTTGTATACAATATCAAGAAATCTATGCCCAATATCCAACACCATAGAGTAAGACATATTCACCAATTCAACAGTTGCTTCCAAATCTCTCTCAGTGCTGGAGTTGTTTTCTCAATAAAAAATTTTGTTCTGATCTTGATGAAAGCCATCGTTGTTGCATATAGCATTTAGGCCGTTGGAAATTTTGTCATTGATGGCAATGGAA